>JAJEKB010021263.1:1224198-1338531 GCA_022393335.1 Macrotrachela quadricornifera | reverse complement strand
CAGTAGGTATCGGAATCTATTTTTTTGGGATTCATTCGGATTTTTAAATAAATCCCCATGCATCTTAAAATAAACTCCACATAACTCCTATTGAGGGTGAGGGTGAGTGCGGGGGGTGGGGGGGGGGGGGGCTAGAGCGAGGATGCGCTGAAATACTAATACAGCTATATAGTCTCAATAAATCCTGCAGAAGAAATAAATCCCAAAAAAATAAGTCCCGGTATGCCCTCAGTTTGAATGCCAAATATGAGAGAAAAATCTGAGAAGTTGAGACATTTTTTACTTGAAGTGATTATATTAGCATAAAACTATTCGTATTTATCATTTTCTCGTTTGCTCGATAGTTGTGGTATGAGTTAAAATCACTACATCGTTCTATAACTTGAATATGCAATATCACAAGAAAAAAAAAGGGTTATGGACACGAACCCTTTTAGGTTTGTTCTAGTCTAGTGATATTCTCCATGTTTCCAAAGTATGAGCCCTAAAATCGTTAATCACTTCGGGCAGTTTCCTCGTTAGGAATTCATTTTAATGGTTCGCCGACGTTTCCGCGCACGACACTTCCGCGCAAATGAAATTTTTCTCTTCTGTTTATATTAGGTTAATGCTGGAGGAATCACCTATGATATTGGTGGGATCACCTGAGATGCTAGAAGAATCACCTGGATTGCTACATGAATCATTTAAGATGCTAGAGACGTCACCTGGGATGCTAGATGGATCACTTGAACTGCTGGCAAGCTCACCTGGGACACTACATGAACCACCTGAGATGCTGCAAGGTTCATCTGGAATGCTGCATACATTGCCCGAGATACTAGAGGCATTGCTCTGGTTACTAGAATCACCGCCTGAGATACTAGAAGCATCGCCTGGGATGCTAGAGGGATCACCTGAGGTGCTGGAGGAATCATCTAAGATTCTACAAGCATCACCAATGAGTGTGTTTAGTGTCATAGGTAACGCATATGGCGGCTCAGGCAATCCTCTAGCATTTCAGGTGATATTCTCTAGCATCCTAGGCGATCCCTCCAGTATCGTAGATAATCCCTGTAGCATTACAGGTGATTTCTGTCACATCCCAGATGATGCTTGTAGGCATCCAGGTGATTCCTCTAGCATTAGCTCAATATAAACAGAAGAGATAAAATTCATTTGCGCGGAAGTGTCGCGCGCGTTAGTGTTGCTGCGCGGAAGTATCGTACGCGGAAATGTCGGCGCGGAAATGTCGTGCGCGGAAATGTCGTGCCACGCATTTTAATGTGTGGGTGTTTTTTCTTTATATTAAAATTAATCTCTTAACCCGCCTCAACCTTAAATCATATATTCCATTTTTTTTTCTCAGATTAAAAAAATGAATTTTGTAGAGATAAGAATTAACTATGCTTTCGCTTAGAGCTGCTGCACAAAAGATGTGGAATGATGAAGAACTGCAGATGAGTCCGAATTCTATGAATTCTGAACCTATAAGAACTTCAGAACTCCAATGTTAATAGAGAATAAGCAGTAATTGAACGCAGTTGTGAACGAATTCAAAAAACACAAACAACGTAAGAAACTCGTAGAACTCATAGAATCGATCAATTTCAAAGCATTCGCAGCGCTCAAGAAGCTAAAGAAACCTAGGAGACTTAGTTGATTGACCACACTTTTATAATCTGAGAATGTATGCTAACGAGCCTTTGTAAACTTATAAAGAGGACTGAAAACAATACTTCGTGGATGTGCAGTTCGTTATTACGTCGACATAGAGAAGAGATAAATCTGGTGCACTGATTCGAATATCAAGATGTTGATTATGCAAATTGTTTTCTGGAAATACGATCAAGTTCTGTGACTATCTAAGTCACGGATTGGATTCCATGATATCCTCAATAGTGTATTCTTATCTGATACAGGTTAGTTATTATGCTGCACCAGAGCACAGACAAAGCAGGAGTATATTATACATACAGGAGAAAAGTTATAGTTTCATTTACATTCTAAAAGAATCCGCTTTCCAAAAAATCCAAATCGTCTTGAAAACTCAGTTAAAAACTCTTCAGGATTTTCGAAAATGTTTCCGAAACCTTGAAGCACTTTCAAAAATATTTTCTTGGTTATCGAACATTTAGAAACCAAAAGGTTCTCGAAAATATCAATTTGGGCATTCTGAAAACATTAAGAATATCCTATTAAATCGCTGAAAACCACAAAGATATTATGGACACTCACGTCGCCATAGAAATTGATAGGAAATCTGAAAGAGTATGTAAAAATGCCTTTTTGATTTTTGTGGTAGTTCATCAGAGACATAAGGGTTTCTAAGATAACTCAGCGATAATGTAAGAATTTCTGATATATTTTTTATCTAAAAAAGGTATAATGGAAAAGCTAAAAAAGTTTGAAGATTTTTCTTTCACGACCTCAAAAGCTCTTGAAATTTCCAGAAATTCGCAAAATATTCCGCAAAAATATCTTACCAGGATATTTTTGTACTTTTCGTCAAATACATTTGGTATGCAAAGATTGGTTTCCGATTTTGATTTTACACAGGTTTGATGGGTTTTCGTGTAATAAAAACTGTTCGCACAGTTACTATATTTCATGTAACTGTACATAACTGCTCTCCGGCATTAATGTATCTTCGAAGTCCTAAATCGTCTTCTACTTTTAAATTAGTTCTGGAATACCTCTATCGCCTTGACTGAACTTTCATTATCAATACATATCAAGAGTACTAAAGATTCAACTTAGAAATAAAGGATGCAATACAGATATAAAAACTTTTCAACAAAAATTAAGTCTAAGAATAAAAAAGAGGTTAGAAAAGGACATAGGACATTAATGGTATAAACAACGAGCTAGATATAAGATATAATACATTTAAAATAGAAATAGTCTGTTACAAAGAGAAACGAATGATTAAAAATAAGAATAACAAGTTAGATGTCACTATCAGTAGATAGAAAGAGGTATTGAGAGAATGACTTAAAAGTTTTGGATAAGCTTGAAAGCATTCGATACATTTCTGAGATCAGTATCTCATAAATCAATATTAACATGTATTTAGAATTTTCAAATTTATGGAATCCTTCGTTCAGAAATCTTCTGATGGTTTTTAATATTACGTTTTTTAGGAATGAAATTATGTTGTTAGATAACTAATAAGGGATTCGTTGGTAATTGTGGAGTAACGAATAATGAAGCTGTTGCGATCGACTTGCTAATGTAACAGTAACTTCTCGTCTCTACTTTCAAGCTTTATTAGTTTGCAGCGCACTAGTGGACTTTGAAACTATTGTCACTCCATGAAGTATATTACTAAGTTACCTTCATAATGGACATAATATGTAATCTTCTGGTGGCACTCTCGACTTCTCAGGATGACACACTCTTTATCTATATACGCAACCTTATCCCTATTCTTTTCTACAATAAGTGGGCTACCTTCTACTCTAACCTTTTTTTTTGTTTTCCCTCCTTTATATATTGATTTCCGATCATCCCACGCCCATACTGAAAAAAATTAAATGTTACTCCTTTCCTACCCACTCATATTTAATAGAGGTGCTGTTGCATATTCTTCTCTAGTAATTTCACACTCATCCACATCATCAAGCACCATTATTAAAATTGCTGCATATATAATGGGCATAATGATCACAGTAGGAAAAAACTACAATTATTATGATCCAATCTGTATACTCGTTGTAGACAATGTCGTTATTTCGGCCATTATATTTGTTACATCTACCCAGAAGAAACAAATTTCGCCCCTAGAAGTTGATCTGAATTTCATTGTGATTCGATAAAATTCAACAAAATCTGACAGAATTCAAATTAACGAGATGTATCCGGGTATTGTGTCAATCAGCTAATTACCCCATTATGTAATCAAGGATAAAAACGACAGCATTACAAAACTGAATAGAAAAATTTTCTGCGAATAGAACTCAATTGTTGTAGAGATTAGATAACTGTTGCAGCCAAAAAAAATATTGATCGGTTTACTACACTTTTGAAAGCACCTTCAGCCCGCGGAGTCCCTTGAGTTCCTTGAATTTTATAAGTTCTTTGGATTTTTTGGATGTTTTGATACTGTTTAATTGTGCCTAATGACTGCTCATTAGATGATTAATATATGAATTCTAAAAACCTCATGAGTTCCGAATGGATAGAATTCAGTCACTATTGTGCGAGATCATCATCATGCGAGATTTCTTGTGGATATCTATATGTATAAATTCACTAATTGAGTAGATGAATATGTGAAAAGATATTCTAAAATTGAATTGACTCTTTAAGTTTAGCATAAATGCAAGTTCCATTCATATTGCTGCTGTCAGTCAAATGGCTGGTTCTGGGTGAGTGTTTTGAGTTTCACTATCAGACCAAAAATTTAAGTTGGTCACTCAGCAATGAATACTTTATACATGCTTCCAACGAAGCTCATGGATACTTTATATTCAACCCATCAAAAGAGGCAGCATATATGATGCACTATCCATATCTCGAACTCAATGTCTACAGTCTTCATGCCCTAACGACGAGACCAAACAAAGATTCATATGCATTCATACAAATCGCCAAGAATATGTCATCAAATCACATTGTACTTAGTCGAGTTACTTTTAATATTACCACCGATTTAAAATGGAATAAATATGTTGCCTTGCTTTCCAATAAGTCTGAAATCAGTCATATATGGACGCAAGAATATGATAATCAAGAGCAGATATTGATGAAGGTTGATCCACAAGAAAAGTATGCTTACGTCTTAGCTTCTTCGTTTATGATCTCTTATGATTTGTCGACAAATAAACTCCATCGTTTTCAGCCAACTAATAACAGGTTCTACGACAATTCCACAGCACAATTCATTCCCTATGCATTCGACCTAACCAACGAACAGGCTGTCGTAGTTGGTTTTCTGATAAATGCGATAAGACTAGGCAAAGTTGTGATCTATTTTGTTAATCTTCCGGCTCTGACTTTACTCTGCACTCAGTATTCTTTTAGTGATTATTACGCGTGGAAATCTATGTTACATGATCACAATCTCGATTATGGCATATCAGTTTCGATCAATCCCGTAGGAACATTAATAGCTGTTGGATATAGCCGTAGTGACACAGTGATAATTTGTCAAATGTGTCACAATAAAACCCGTCCTCTACGATATCAACGACCACTGGGCATGAATACAAGTGAAATAGGTTTTGGCAGCTCAGTTACTTGGCTTGATGATAAAGGTACACTCGCTGTACTTGTGCGTAAGTCGATATTTCACATTCGACCTCAATTGGAAATACATATTTACAAAAACATCTCGATTAATAATTCATCTGACGATGGTGATCAGCCCGACTTTATTCTTCCAAATAATCAACAGGTATTTTATATGAGTGACGTCAGCCCCAATATGGTTGTCATGGCACGATCAAACAACTTGTTAATTTGCGGCGGTCACAGCAGTGCCCTCTACATTCCATCTGTTCAGGCGGGTTACTATGCGATTCCCTTTATCAAGAAAGGTAAGCTTTCTCTAATTCAACCAAAACCTTGTGTGAGTGGCACGTACAAAACTACATCCGGTCCTGGTCCTTGTGCAGTCTGTCCGTCAGGGACTAAAAATCCAGGAGGTCACCCAGCGACCAAATGTCAACCTTGTAATTCGACCTCGTTTTGTCCACTGGGTGCTAGTGGCGAAGTCAATCTCGATGACTTTAAGGCGTTCACTCAAACATTTAACTATCCGGATACGCCTCTTATCGACAACTATGACGATTTATTGGTACTCAATTTCTTACCTTTTCGCAAGTCTGTCTCTTGCATCATTTTCTCACCACTTTTTTGGAGTCTTCTGGCCTTGGGATTCTGTTTCATTCTGTGGACTTTTATGTTACTCATCAAACAACGATCACCAACTGTGCTCAACATCTATCGGAAAAAAATAAAACTCATTTTCAAGCGTATCGATCTTGTGAGAGAAGGAGAACGATGGATTGGTGGTCTCGCATCAATTATCATTATTACGATCATCATATATTCTTCCTGGTTTGGGCACACTTATCTTCATTCATACCCTATAGAGAAATTAGATGCGAAACATTCTGCATGCAGAGAAAACCAGCAAAACATGAAATTCGACAATGCTGTTCAATTGCCTCTGCCAGAAACCAATAACAGTTATTGGAAGATTTTTGATATGCTCAATAATCAATCATTTTGGATGTCCGTCGATTTGATCAACACTAGAGCCGAGTGTAACAATATTGTTATTCAACTCTTAAGAGAAAAAACCATTCCTATACGAATGAATAAAACTAATTGCTCTCTTTCAAGTGACAACATTACCGGCTCATTCAGCTTTAATTTACCCAGTCATACTTCCACTATTAAAGTTGATATGAAGAACGTCCATTTCATCGGTGCTGTTCGTCTTTGTCTGTATGGATCCTCAAGTAATCCTCAAAGTACTGCAGAGGAAGTTCACATACTACAAAATCTTAAGGAATGTACACTTTTCTATACGGAGAATCAAACTATCGGAATGTCGACTGAATTCACTGTATTTCTCGTCAAAGTTATTAACGTTACAAAGCCACTGAGAGACATTGATAAGAAACATTTCCATGGTCGATGGAAACCAACTATAATACATACCGACGATCTCTCAGACCATTTTCGTTTCAATCATTATGGACAGTATTTGCGATACATGCCGGATGGAACGACATTCACTGTTAAGCTTAGAATTGTACCTTACTACCTTCAGAATAATCAATCGCCCATTATTCATCGTCCGGCACTTGTCTTTCACACACTCCTCTTCGTGTTTTTGCTCCTTGACACAATTGCTATGATATTTGTTGTGTACAAACTCTGGTGTCATCCTCTTCTTCGACGTCGTCTACCAGATCGTACTAACCTTCTCGAACATGAATTACAATTAGCTCACACAGAGGCACTTATTGACGTAAGTTATTTTCTTTGATATTTTATTTGTTGATTTTTAGGACTTCATCACAGATTCTGATGAATATCTATCCTTAGAGTGAAGAATCTTTCTGCTGACGAACAATATTTTGACTAAAGGGTTTTGTCATATAAAAGTATCATGTGGAATAATCTTTCCTAAAGCCTTTTCAAAAGAGCGAAAAAAAATGACTGACAATTGAGTTTTCGCAAAATACTCATATTGCACTGTTGTGAAAGGTTTATATATTACATTTATTTATATTTTTATTCTATTCACTATGGAGACTTTAAAATAAGGTAACTGAACATGTTTTTCTCAAGGATGATCTTGAAAATTGTGCCAAATATTATAGTATTTCAAGGAAATCATTGTTACAATAGTCACAGTTTATAAACAGGTTTTCGTGCTTTACAGTTCAGATATTTTTTATTGTTAATCCAGAGAACTCGATGAAAAACTAATGAATATTGATCTCTTGGTTTTTCACAAAATGAACTTCATGAGATGAGTAGGAGTCAAAAAAAAAACTCGTTTTCAAAACGATGTCATCTTCGCAGTTACGACCATTTTGCTGGATTTCCAACTTGTAAAAAAATATCTATAGCAAAATCTATTTATAGAATTTTCACCGTCGATTTGCTCATATGGCGATCTAATGATCATCAACATATTCTAAAAGTTCGAGATATTGAATGCTTAAAGAATCCAATTTTTTAATATTTTTCTGTAAGATGTGATTTGTTTCTTAAACATTCAATATCTCAAAAAGAGATCATACATTTTTATTGCTAATTTCACAAGATTCTAATGACCGTAAGACATATATGTGAGCAAAATTTCAGGTCAAACTTCTATAAACAACTTCAAAATGTTCCGTAGCTGTCATAAGATTAATATATCACATACCTAAAATGGTAAAATTCAAAGTATAAAAATCATGAGAAGGTAAACGTTGGCTACAGCAACCTATGATACTACAGAGTAAACTAATTTTTATTTTTGACTTCTTTTAATATTTCTTCTTAGTCTCTACCAGCACAATCACGACACGCACTTGAGTGTACAATTATTCCGTCGATTGAAAATTCCGAGTCGAACTTGGTAACTAAGACCGATCAAGATGTGCAGCGATATCAGCGGCCAAGAAATAATGAAAAATCTTCAACAGCCACAGGAATCATTGAACACTCAGAATCCTCACAATCTCAACTGAATAGTAAGTGCAAATCTTTCTTTTGAGACTCTTCGACTATGTTTCTTCAAGACCGTCTAAAACACTTGATAACATGTAATAGCACTTGTTAGTTGTAATTTAAGATGTTAGAGTTTTATCAAAATTCAATATAGCTATTGTCAGCAGTGTTGAAATATCGTCGAATTTTTCAAATTTCTACAATTTATGTTCTATAGTTCAAAAGCAAGACATCTCAAATTTACAAGGATACTTCCAACAACAACTTAAGGTGTACGCCGAGAAAATAGAACGTCTTTCAAACAACGTTTTCACTATGAAAAATCAAAACGATGAATTAAGTCAAAAATTTACCCATCTCAAGCAATGTCTAACTAGCATTCCTCAAAATCAATCGGAACGAGACAACAACGATGATGCCGATTTTGTTTCTTGTCCTGAAGAACAGCCGTGATACAGACAAGCGTCTTCAGAAAGAACACGTCGATTGATAAGAAATGTATTTACATTTAGATATCGTTTATTGCTTTTAGTGGCTGATTACTATATTTTTGTTTGTTATGCTTATACGATGGCACGAAAAATTCACTTCCTCTTTTCAATTTGATTATTTGAGCTGCAAACTATCTTATTATGTAGAAGCTTGTACTACATCCTAATCATTTATGCCTTTTAAAACCATTTTTAATTTGAATAACTCCAGAAATTCGATCATTCGTACTATGTATACGTTCTATGACCAAATACAGTCGGAAATGTAGTGCACGTACTCATGTTCAGTGCTTCAAAAAAAAACTTGCTCAACATCTTATTGCGCATGACTTGTGCTTATTCTTCACGAAGTCAAGCATTATGTATCTTGGGAGCAGTCGAATTTGAATAGAAACTGTGATAGAAAATCGCACGCGATTCGTTTCATTGCTTCTTAATATTTTTTACACTTGGCTAACGATGCATTACTATTTGTTATCGTATGCAGACATAAGTGATGAACAGAACGTTCAGATGTTAACTATTCATAATTGTGACTGTGCATTTTGCTGCTGTATGTTCAATAAATTTTTTTGTTTTGATCGACCATTCAACCTTTACTAATAAGAGAAAATTTAACTTGTTATTTTTTATTATATTCGATTTTTACTTTAAATTTAGCTTTTTTTACTACTTAATAGAGAGTACTTTGAACTCCACAGAATGTAAATGGTCTACGACAAAATTCCACTTTTCCCAATAAATTATGATTATGTTTGAAATGACAGACATTTGTTGACTTTTTTGTCTTTAGAAATTTACGACATTGGTGAATATAAACCATCTTTATAGGAAATTGGCAAAGGTGTTACACTAATATCGCGTGTAGATATACTTTATTATTCTAATATCTTTCTATTTCTTTCTCATGGATGCATATATCTATATCTGTTCTTTCCTTTTATTTGTCGTATTTTCATATATTAGTTCAAATCTTGTTAATCTTATACTGATTCTTTTTTTTTTTGGAAAGAAAGATCGTACACAAGTACATAGTAATACAAACAGAGCGTAAGGGAAGAAGAAGAACGATAACTAAATACCTCAATTGAAATAGAAATGAAGATGCAATCTTTTAATGATAAGAAAATTATGTATAAAATCAAAATTTATGATTATCACATTAAATACCCTCTGAGACATTCAGTTTTATTCTGCTCACAATTCGATCAAGGTTTAATCTTTGCTAACAAATCTTAACTCCGTTTTTCAACTTATGCAAAGTACTTGTGATAAAAAAGTCAGCTCTCTATAATGGATAGCTCGATATGAAATTACAGATTGCCATAAAAGTATTCCGCGAGATGTTTTTGAGTAGTATCTATCAGGGCTGGACGCAAATCCGAGTCATATATTCAAAAAAAATTTCTATTTGTTTTTTTATAAAAACCTCCATATATAAGGTTATATTCTCATCTCTTTTCAACTTTCGCCCTAATTAAATATATTGAATTCAAATAATTTTTCCAAGGTCTTCTCGATTTTTGATTTATTCCATTGTGAATGATAGCCTACATATATTATCGAATATATGTGCTTCTAGTCACCGTTTTGTTTCGACCATCTTGCAAGACTGTACGACTGTATGCAACAATCTGAAAGAAAACTTTCTACTGCACTATATCTCATATTTTTCTCAAAAAGTTGAGTTATGACAGTATTTTGATCACTGCAGTGTATAACCATTAAAATAGACAAGATTGTTATTGTATGAATATAAATGCACTGATGTACTTGTCCTATATGTATATGCGTATTGTACCAATTCACACATACACTGCATACAAACGAAACGTATATATATGTAAACCACTCACAATGATAAGAAGGAGAGATATCATAGAGAGGGTGAGGATGAGGATGGAGATGTGAAAACTTATGGCCTATAAAAAACAAGAACCATGTAGAAACCAGCATTTGATTGTCAAATAGTAATGTCTCATAATAAAGTAAGAGACAATTCATTTTATAGCGCATCTTCTACTCTATCTAATGGTATCTATGAATACATAATTTGTGTAATAATTAAAATAGACTGGACTAATAGAGGTTTCGAAATATGATCTCCACGAACGCTTCTTAAGAAGAAATAAACTCATTGTAACGTAAAAACAAAAGTTGTCAGAATTTGTTTAACTGATATATGCGTTTAAAAAAGAAAGATGTCTGAATATTTTTTTGAATGATTGTATACTGATAAGATTTTTTATAAATAAAGTTTCTCTTAATTTTTAATAAAATATATTTCTGCTTTGAAATTAATACAGCATATATGTCATTATAAATTATCTTGAGTAAGCATTCTATAATAAGTTCCACGTCTTTGTATGAGTTCTGTATGAGTACCACTCTCAACTATATGTCCTTTATCAAGTACACAAATTAAATCACAGAAACGAATTGTTGAAAGACGATGAGCAATTATGAGTGATGTTCGACTAGGATCTTCTGCTTGAGCTTGTTCAAGAGCTTGTTGTACTATCTGCAATTGAGAAGTGAATTTTCTACTAGTAAATAAAAAATATTAAATTTACTTGTTCATTATGTGTATCCATAGCACTTGTAGCTTCATCCAAGAATAATACTTTCGGTTGACGTAGAAGAGCTCGAGCAATAGCAATACGTTGTTTTTCACCACCTGAGAGAAAGCAACCTTTTATTCCTACACGTGTTCCGTAACCCTAAACATATTATTTAATAATACTAGATTGATACTGAATGCCATCTTTTGTTTGTGACTAACCTGCGGTAATTGTTCAATAAAAGAATGAATATTAGCCTTTGTTGCTGCATTGATAATGTCTTCCATGGGGATGTTTTCTGATCCATATGCTATATTTTCAGCAATTGTTAGATTAAATAAAACTGGTTCTTGACTAACAAGTCCAAAACAAGATCGAATCCAATGAATATTCAATAGTCGAATGTCAATATCATCGAGAAACTATAATTTATGAATTAATTTTATTTATATTTGTTCAATTTTATAGTGAATCAATACTAACTAATTGACCATTTGTGACATCATAAAATCGTTCCAATAATTGAATAATTGTAGATTTTCCACAACCAGATGCTCCTATATCAATAATATTATGTTGATAATAACTTTAAAAAAAAGAATTAGAATAAATTCAAACATACCAACAAGAGCTACACGTTGACCTTATCGAAAGAATAAAAATTAGAAAGAAAAAAAATTAAACTATACAGTACTAACCTGGTTCAATACTTAATTGAAATTTGTTTAAAATAATAGATGTTGGTCGAATTGGATAGGCAAATCTAACTTGATTGAATTCGATCTTTCCACGAAAGTCAGTCTTGTATCCATGATAAGAATGAAAAAAATATAATAAATAAATATTCTCAATGTTCTCTTACCAATTCTTGTCCTTTAGTTGAACTATTATCAATAGCCGGTGTTCGATCAAATAAATCAAAAAATATTTGAGCAGCTGATGCTGATCTACCTATTTGACGAGACCTGTATAAGACAATAAAAGAAATAAATAATCAAAGATTAATGATCTCTTACATCATTCCAAAAGTTCTCAATGATTGAATAGCAAAAACAGCAAAAGCAAATACCCTAGAAAAATGAAAAATTAACCAAGTATTAAAATATCTAAATTATCAATTGAATTACATGATCATATCACTTGACTTTAATTTTTTTTGTTCAACAAGAACAAGAGCACGCCAATAAAGAAATGCTGAAATATATGTATAATAACCAAAATATAGACCATATACAACTGAAAATTGTGCAAAAAATTCTACAGATAATCTATATGAAAAATAAAATAAATTAAAAATTTATACATGTACAATATTCGATAGACTAACATGAATAATTGACGAATAAACTGAGAATATTGCCGTAACACTTCTTTTTCTACTGATAATTCTTTTATTGTACGCATATTATGAATGACTTCAACAGCAAGCTATACATAAAAAAAATAGAAAACTTGTGAATAATAATTTGATCTTACCGAACTTGCTCGTTCAAGAATACCACTAGACTTTTGACTATGCCATATTTCTAATCGCATAATTAGATAATAAGTAAGCAAACAAATAAGAATAGGCATGAAAACAACTATTGTTAATTGCCAACTGAAAAAAATACCAAAGAGAAGACCAAAAACTGTTAATGCCAATGATTCACATACAACTCCTAATCTAGTGCCTGTTATCTGTTGAACAGCTAATGCTTCTGAAGAAAGACGAGCACTAATAGCACCAGAACTATTTTTCGGTTGATCAAAATAAGCAACTTCTTGACGAAGAAGACATGCAAATGCTTTCGAACGAATACGTTCAGTTAATTTCGATCCCGATATAGCAAAAGCTGCATACTAACAAGAAAAAAAAGAAATTATTAGATGAATTCAAAAATAATATTTTTACTTGAAGAAATCGAAAAATCAAAACACAAAGACCCAAAATTAAAAAGCAAATACTAGCAACCATCACTTGACGACGTCGTTTTGCATATTCACAATCTTTAAAAGCCTAAAATATAAATAAAACAAATATCAATCTTTTCGAAAATTATTTATCATAATTTATTAATTACATTAACTATTTTAGTAAGTAAAATTGCAAAGATTGTTTCAGCTGCTCCATTAGCTAAACATGCTATACAACCAATCAAAATTGTAATCCATTCAGGACTATTCATTAATAAAAGTCTTAAAAAAATAGATTGTTGATTTGATGATGCGGAAGTTTTCTATAAGAAAAAAAATCATTCATGAATAATAGTAAAAAAACATTCGTAAGTTTCTTTCTACTTTATATTCATCAATAATTTGTGTATTGCTAAGTGAACGGCATCGTTTTACTAATAGTAAAAATAAATGAACATTATTATTATTAAAATATTAACATACAACTTTGTTTTTCATCTTCTTCTGCTACAGTTTCTACATTCGTTAAATTATCTTTATTATCATTTAAATTTTCAATTTGTTGATTTTTAACCATTGTTTGATATTTACCATCTTCAATTGTCATCAATGTTTCATGTGTACCTTGTTCAACAACACTTCCATGATCTAATACATATATATGATGAACATTTTGAATTGTATTCAAACGATGAGCGATTACAATAGTAGTACGACCTTAAATTATACTGATATATTAAAATAATAAACAGGAAAAAAAACAAAAACTAATTACCTTGACATGCTCGATCAAGTGCTTCTTGAACAATTTTTTCATTAGCATTATCAAGTGCACTAGTTGCTTCATCCAATAAAAGTAATGTAGGCTGTTTGACAAGAGCACGAGCTAATGCAATACGTTGTTTTTCACCACCACTTAATTGTATACTACGTTCTCCAACAAATGTTTCATATTTCTAAATAATAAATAATATAAATATTTTTAAATAAAAGTAAATATTAGATGCAAACATCTGGTAATTCCATGATAAAATTATGTGCATTTGCTTGTCGTGCTGCTTCTTCAATTTCAGCTCGTGTTGCATTTAATTTACCAAAACGAATATTTTCATAAATACTCATACCAAATAAAATCTATATCAATAATAAATTAAAGAAGATGAGAAAATATTAAAGAGAGAAATATTACAGGTTCTTGACTAACAACTCCAATATTTTGTCGAAGTTGTTTAAGATTATAATCTGTAGTTGATCGTCCATTAATCATAATTCGACCAGAAGAAGGTTCATAGAATCGAAGAAGAAGTGATATACATGTACTTTTTCCTATGTTGAAATGATAATTAACAATGAAATTATAGATTTTATGTTCTAAAATCAACTTACCACAACCACTTAAACCAACAAGAGCAGTTGTTTGACCAGCACGAGCTATAAAATTGAGATTACGTAAAATCGGTACATTTTTTCGAGATGGATAAATAAAATTAACATGATCAAATTTAATATCACCATTGATATTAATTGTTTGATTATCTAATATGATATCTTTCCATACATCTTTCTCATTTTTGTTTTCTTCTTGAGCCTGTACAATATAAACTCACATAAAAAAAAATCAATGTTTTTTTTTTCTAATTTACTTCATCAATAAGTCGAAATACAGGTACTGCTGCACCACGTGCTTGTGATAATGATTGAATATAAGGACCCATAAAACTAAATTCACCCATAGCTTTTGCAAATATAGAAACAACCTAAAATGATAATATTATTATTTTCCAATTGATTTTTATTAAATCAATAATACATACAACAAGAATATCACTTATATTGATCCTATTATGATATTCATGAGACATCAAAATCGAACCAAAAATAAAACCAACTGAATAAACTATATAACTTATTAAAGATAACCAACCAACAAATATACCATAGATTGCACCTTGATGTATACTTCTCCAACGAGTTGGTTGTAATTCTCTATCGTATCTAAATATAATAATCTATATGAATTATATTATTTAAAAAAATTTTATTTTACCGTTTTTGTTCAAATTTATTACCATTGAGTGAAAAAACAGTTCGAATAGAACTAAATACTTCTTGAACAATTTCTCCTGCTTTTGAATATGCATTCAATTCATTTACTGTTTCATTTGCAGTAATCTATAGTAAACAATTTTTATTAATTGAATCTATCAAAATAATATAATATTCATACCTTAGAAAATATAAATGAACTAGCAATAGCAATAGGCATAATACAAAGCATAATCAAAGTTAATTGCCAATTGATAATAAAAGATACGACTAAAGTACCAATTATATCAAAGAAAAGTGAAAGTAATACAATAAATTCAAAACCAATGCCTTGTTCAATTATTATTAAATTGCTATTAAACAATTTAATCAAATCATTATATTTAATATAGAATATCATAATAACTTACTCAAATAATTTTGAATTGAGTTGACTAGTACGATTTGTATCCAGATAAGAAATATTCTAAATTATAGAGAGATAAAATTGAACTTCTATTTTATAAAATAATTTCGAAATTAATAAATTATTCAATATAGTATTTGATATTTTCTTTCATTTCATAGTTATATCTTCCTTAATATGAATATTTACTATCCAAAAGCATAGAAGGCAAACAAAAAAGAAAATTATATTTCACTTACGCGTTGAATAAGTGATTCAAAGAGACGAATATTCATGCGTAATATTTGTCTTTTAATCGAAATTGACCAAATAAAATAATTAATCGCAGTAGCTACGAGTTCAACAGTACCAATAACTATAATAACATAGTAAAAAAAATTATATTTCCTTAGTTTAAATATTTAAAATGGTTGTATTGATTTGACTTACGTAATAACAAATACACTAAGTTCATAACTTTTTCTCGAAATGAAGGTAACGTCAACGAAGAAATATCATTTGTATTTTGGCATAATCTAGAATGAAAAGATGAATAACAAAACATATAAATATTTATAGTAAATTACTTATGAAATTGATCATACTTGGATGGATTGAGTATAATACTTCGAGAACAGTTATAGTTATTCATCTTAGAAATAATTGAATTTCCATATTGATAATGACAACTATCATCAAATGATTTAATAGCAAATAATCCTGTAAGTCGACCAAAAACAATAGAATTAGCTAGAAGACAACAAGAATGAAATATTATGAGACACAGAGCAATAAACATTAAGAGAATATCAATACGATCAGCAAAACGAAACTAAAATAGAATTGAATAGATTAATCATTGTATATTTTATTTAAATAGAAATTACTAGACGAAAAATACCAACTG
The DNA here is from genome assembly GCA_022393335.1 of Macrotrachela quadricornifera. Taxonomy (NCBI): domain Eukaryota; kingdom Metazoa; phylum Rotifera; class Eurotatoria; order Philodinida; family Philodinidae; genus Macrotrachela; species Macrotrachela quadricornifera. The sequence goes on along the minus strand of JAJEKB010021263.1, from coordinate 1,322,085 downwards.
ATGCATTGTTGTCAATATTTTTAATATCATCATCTAGTTTTTCATATTTATCATCGACATCTTTACCGCAAAAACATCGACGCCAATCAGAAAACCTATAAAAGCAAAAACAATAATTTCAATTTATTTTTTTTCAAAAATAGATATTCATTTTTATCCTACATATTTGTTGAAAGTCGTTCATTGTTTCGATGACTATTATCATTATTATCAAGTGATAATTTAGTAGATTTTTTCAATAGAGGTTGTTTATCAGTTATTTTCATTTTTTTAAAACTGTACTGTAATAAAAAATAACAAATATAAATATATACAAATGCTTCAGTGAAAGTGATTCGATAACGATTGGCTTACTGATCATATATTTATTAATCATTCTTTATACTTTTTTGTCAAAGAAAAGAAAAAAATATGGGTAGCCTGTAGGCATACTCGCTTATTGAAAATTGTGCCATGCATACAGTAATATTCGTATTTATTCATTAAATGTGTAAGTAGTATATATACTTCTTTTTTCTCATTTTATGTATATGGAGTAATGTCAGTAGAAGAAATAAAAAACGACAATCTCTTAATACGTATAAAGTAAAAGACGGTAAATATAAATATGCACAACGTTTGAAATTTAGTTGCAAAATTAATGTTGTCAAGAAAGAACATGAATAATGAATTCAAATATACTTTTGTCGGTTTCAAGTTGTATGCAAATGCACTAAATTTTGACTCGAGTTGGGTCGAACTGAATTAGGTCATGAAAAAAGAATTATTAATCTCAAATTGAATGAGCAATTTAAATCTTTTATTTAGAACAAGAAGCTATGTATCACAGAAAACAGATTGGAAGGTTCAATTTTGCAAAATGTATTGATATAATGTCTAATGAAAATTTATTCTGAAAACTTCGAAAAAAAAATTAAAAGGACATTTTATTATTTACATCTTAGAATAACTGACGTATTTAAACTTTGGAAATGTTCCGAGTACACTTATTAAAAACTAGAGATGTGCATCACGAGTGAAAACCTGCCTCTGTCGCGATGACTTTCAAAACACCGGTTTGAATTCGACTGTTCCGACTGTATTAGACAAGAAATCTTACTAGAAATTCATGGGATCTTTTAATGTCCCGAAAAGAAACTGCTACTATCTCTAACCGCGACAGCGACGGATATCTCTGTTAGAAACAGCGAATCTAATATGAACAGATAGCTTAAAATATATACAAATTCACATATTTTCGCCATTTGAACTAAGCAATTTCTTAGTATTTTCATCATAATATGGAATTTTCATTTGATTAGTTCGCAATGTCTGTATGAAATAATGCTATTGTCTTTAGTTTACATAATTAAGGGAAAAATAGAGATGAATCAATAGGTTTATATAATGTGCGGATGATCTCTAATTACTCATCTAAACAATGATGTGAAAATTAGATGAATAATATAAATATAAAAACGATCGTTTCATAGTAAAATATTTAATTCATAAAAGAGAATTTTTCGATCTTTTTCAGATTATTAGTGTAGGAAAAAAAAGATATTTTTTCTCATCGCAAATCAGAAATTAATTAGAAAGAGAATTTGTTTCTGCAGATTACTGGATATTTTACATTAATATATTGGCATTCAACATTCAGTCAGTTCTCCCTTCCTTTATTCATCCTCTATTTTCAAATGTGTTTCAGCGTAAAGAAGGACAGTACAATGACAAGCTTTTGTTGAATCATGTTTTATTTCTTGTAACCACGAGGAGTATTTTTTAATTGATAACCATTCTGTATGGAAAATTTCTTTTTTTTCATGTCTTCGAGATGATGTTATTTCAATCTGTCCTTCTCTAGTATTACCTTCACTCATATTCACGTAGCCTATGAGATAATTCTTATATTTATTTGAGGGTGAGTGCGTTAAAATATGAAAAATAGCATTGTCGAAAATTTTGACTACCAGTTTTTCACATATTTATCTAGGAAAGTGGAGTCAAAACTTAAATTCAATGTAATGTTCGTGTTCCTTATGAAAAGGCACATTGAATGACATTAAATTTATCTTTGTTATTAAAAATTATTGGATCATTCTTAGCCATTTACTGCGCCACAACAGTCAATAGTTTTTGTATTTTTATTTTTAAAATTTATTTTTTTTTAAGTACAACTAATTATTCCTAGTTAATAGTAACCAAAGTATATTTTTCCAAAAAAAAATATACAATCTTTTTGAATTTCGTTTGTTAGATTTGTCCAAATAATATCGTCTTCTGTAAAATATAAGTTTTTATCTAAATATGAACATCAAAACTTTAAGTAAAACTGCATTAAATAGCGTTTGACGAATGATTATGGACATGTAAAAGTTCATTATTTGATCATATGGCTTAATAGTCTAAGCGATGGATGAGTAATACATTGTATGCATGTTCGAATCTGATCTATTCCTTACACCCTTACTTTTTTAGCTTTAAATTCATTTCAGACGGCTGTCATGACAGTCATCATGTCTAGTCTTTATCTCAAAAAGTTCTCGTCTACGACTAATCTGCATATTAGAAAATAACGTTCTGTGTCAACTAACTTCAGATCAGTCCTAGATAAGTCTTTCACAAAAAAAGACTAGACTATGTATCAGGGCTCGAAACGGGCCGCCCGGCCTGGTCCAGTCCGGTCCGGGCCAGCTCAATGAAATATTTTGTCGGGCCGGGCGGGCCACCCTTCTTGTCAGGCCGGGCTCGGGCGGGCCATTCATTTTATCGGGCCGGCCCGGCCCGACACGTAGTATTGTTTTTAAGTTTTTTTACAAGTATATACTCATTTTATTTATCGGAAACCGTCAAAAATATTTTATAATAGAAATAATATTTAAGATTCAGTCCTATGACTCAAAAAATAAATCAGATTTATTTTGAACGATGAAATGATCCCGTATTTCGATGCATTTGAAAGTTTACTGGTAAAAATGGTTACTTTCATCAATTAAAATTTCTCATTCTAATGATTGGAAATGTCAGTCATTACATTCTTTTTATTTAAATATTATTCTAGTCAATAAATTTGAAGTACGTAAAAACTGATGTTTATTCTACTATCAAGATTTTAAGGAATTTTTGCTGTTGATAAAGAACTCATGAGTGTGTTTTTTTTGTTTTCGAAGTATGTAGGAAGAAGCACTAGTACAGTAAATACAAGCAACTCCTCAAAGTGGTTACATCTCTCGGCTATACGCGAAGCTTCATCTTCCAAAAATTGACATTCATTAAGGGAAAAGTGTGAGCTTTAAATTTGATTTTTTAAACGTCCTATTTTGATTAAAGAATAAATTTACAGAGGCTAGAATATTTTCGGAAGATTAGAAAATCCTTTGTGAACTTATTCAAATGTTTTATGTTAAAATCTTTATTGAGTGTGACTATGTAGTGAGCTAGAGCGGGTAGAACATCTTTCAGCCAAACAAATACCTATACATAATGTTCGTAAGTTCATTTTTACACTTTAGATATGAAAGATTCTTCCTTTTTCATAGATCATCGTTAACAACCAGCTAGCTCGCTATCTGAATAGAAGAAAAACAAGTGTACATTCAGTCGAAAAGGTGGTTTAGTTTCCACTAGAGGTAACTTGATTAAAAAACTAATAACAAAAAATATCGCATTACATAAAATGAGTGTTGTGAAGTTTAATAGCCTGACAATATGTTTGTACCTCATTCAAAAAACAATTAGTTTTCGTACGCAAAACTTTTATTGTGAGTTCGATAATCTTCGCTAGTTACACATAAAATAATACCGGATATTTTACAACAATTACATTGGTAATAACCGCAACGAGCTGCATATTTTGTTGAGAGGAAAAACTTACGTCAAAAAAATTCTGTCGGGCCCAGGCCGGATCTGGCGGGCCAGAAAAATTTACCGGGCCGGGCCAGGCCGAGCTGAGCGAAACATAAGTTGGGTCGGGTGGGCCTAGAGAATTTCCGGGCCATGAAAAGAGTGGCCCCTTTCGAGCCCTGCTATGTATGTATTATGTCGTCCATCAATCATATATTTTAAACGACACTTCTTGACGGTCAAAAAATCTGGTCTAGTCAAGTCATAGTCGAATTTAAGATAAAGATTAGGGATTATGAGTCGAAATGAAGGGATTCCCGAATTTCGCCAATAAGACTTTCGCCAATAGGACATTCGCCAATGGTGAAAGTCCAGCGATCTGTTGACGAAAGTACAGTGGACATTCGCCAATTGGCGAAAGTCATAAGGGTATATTGTCGAAAGTATAATGGACATTCGCCAATTGGCGAAAGTCATGAGAGTGTACTGGCGAAAGTACAATGGGCTCTTTCAAATTATCACAGACGAATGTAAATGTCGCTTGCATGGGTGGAACTAGAGTATCAGGCTGCACCTTATTGCTATCCATTATCAAGGAAGTCGATAGACATCTTCCTATTTCACAAGTTATTTTGGCGAAAGTACAGAGGACATTCGCCAATTGGCGGGAGTCACAAGAGTATACTGGCGAAAGTATAATGGACATTCGCCAATTGGCGAAAGTCATGAGAGTGCACTGGCGAAAGTACAGTGGACTTTCACCATTGACGAATGTCCTATTGGCGAAAGTCTTATTGGCGAAATTCGGGTAAGCCGAAATGAATAGGAAAATAACAAGTAATTTAGCATGATTTCTGTTCACGTGGAATAGTTTCTGTCATCAATTTTGACAATACTATTTCAAAAATCAATGGCCATGTCATCTCAACGACTGTCAAATTTCCCTTTAATAATTGGTAAGAATAGTTAAGAAAAGCACATTTAACCCATGCATTGATCTCTTTTGAAAAGGGCTGTCATTTCGGCGATTGATTGTAATTAAATTGTATTATATCATCACTTTCTGTCCAAAACATTGATGGTCATATTATAAACGAAGCACAAGTTTATTAACGATAATACTGTTTTTCATTACTTAAAAAAACACAACAAATGTCGTCGACTGAATACTAAAACAGTCTTTTCTTCTTTCTAATGGCGAAGAGAAAAATAATATCTCTACCATAGTGACAGTCATTAGATTGTCACATACTAGAAAAAAATTCATTCTGGATAATTTTTTGAGTTTTTTTGAAATGTAAAGTAGTGCTTCCATATTTTTTTCCCACTTCAATTCTATATTAATAAACGAAATATTTCAAAAATTGTTGAAAAATGACAAATATTTTCTAACAGGATTTATACAATGATACATTTGTTCACTTCATGAATTTTTATTAACAATCGACAATGTAAAGAACATCTAATACATTTACTTCAATACTCTTGATAGATACTTGATAAAAAGAAACCACTATATACATATCGAAAGTCTTGATTAAACCAATAATAATAATATTTTGTGATATATTATTTCATTAAGGATATAGCAATATTGAGATCAAATCTAGGAGTTAAATTATCCATAATAATAATCATGAAGAGCTGTTGTAACTTAATGTCTTATTTCATTGTTAAAATATATGACACTTATTGTATTAATTGTTTGTTTTTCTCAATAATGTCACTGAAATAACTTATTTGATGTTTGAATTAATAAATAAATCCAATGCTAATTCTCACTCATCACTGGTATTTAGGATGCAAAATGAAACAGACTTTATCAAACTATCACCATTCTTCAAATATGTTAAAATATAATAGGTTTCATTGTTTAAAAATGAATAAAGATATTCGACACAAGTTCAAGCCAAATCATAGTCAATTACTACAATAATGATAAATTCTGTTGCTTGATTATACTCCTATATTGTAAAACTGTAAAATCGTTGTTTTTTTTTTGATAGACGAATGTAAAACTAAATTGATTAATTCGTGTGATTGTAGTTAAATTTGTTGTTCGAAATTCTGACTCTAGTCAATGTACTCAATTAAGGATACGCAAAATAGTCCCCTGCTACTAGTATATATGAGGAACTTGATGGGTATTCAACGTATTTTAACAATACGTATAAGTACATATAACGGTATTTGGGTGAGCATCCTCATGGAAAGTGGCTAGTAAATGGGTATTTAAACTTGAATGATCAAATACTTAACTAAATACTATTGCACAGGATTTTTAATTTTTTTGTTACCAGAATTGCAGTATATTTATGAACGAACCTAACCTTTGACTTTTTTGATTTTTTGTTTCTCTCAAAGAAAGTATTAAACAAATATTAATTTCATATATTTGTCGAGTTGTTTATGTGGATCTATGTGTGTCCAAAAGAAAACGGTAAATGAGCAGTTGCTACATAGAATATTACAAATCTACAATGCTCTGTAGACTTTTCCTTATTAACATTCTAGATGTGGATACTAATACAAGTACTTGTTCAGTAGATATCCTGCTATAGATAGCCAATACAATGCTTCTATCAATAACGTTACTGGAAACTTTGCAAGTATCTATACCGAGTACCTTGCTGAGACTTTCTCAATGCATGGACATCTTGAATTCAGTAATTTCGCCAGGTTATGTTTTACTTTAATAAAATGAATATTTTGGTCATCAGGATCTATGGAACACTTCTAAAGAGGAATTAGTGTTGTGTGTTTTTTGAAGATTCATTGTACGAGTTTAGCCACTATAATGAGCATCAGTTCATTCAAAGCAGTCAGACAACACTTTTGTTGCATAGTGTATTATTCATGAATGGCTTTATGTGATCAAAGGCATCATCCCACATATAATAATCGAAAATCTATCTTGTTGCATGTTTGATTTTCATAGAATCCAACGATACATCATTTATTGTGAGACGTATAGTTTTTATATTCTTTGAGAGAGCTTTAACATTTATATAGACTAATATATTATTTATGAGTATTAGATAATGTTTTAAGGTGAATAATCACAAACTTCATCAAAAATTAAAACTATTCTCTATAAAAGATAAGAAATATTTTGATTTTTTTCTCCGTACATCGTTCAACTGGAGTCTGATTTCGGTGTGACTTAGTTATTGCATGAAGATGATCGACATTAAAAAGATTTGAATTAATTACCAATTCTTCATAGGTATGATTTTTCTGATATGAAAGAAAAAAACTGAATAAAATTCATATGATAAAACCTATATATTGTTTCAATTTTCAATTCATTTTTGATGCAAAATATAAAAATAACTTTTATCATTTGTATTTTCCAATGACAAAAGTTGTTTCAATAGCAAAACATATTGTGCTTTGTTATTTCCAACCAATGTTTATTGACATTGACTCATTTTGTTATCGCAAATTTCTATACACCGAAATATGTGAAAGTTTTTTTTTCTTTTCTTTCATTTTTTTCACGTTATGAAACATTCATACACAACCGTTAAAAACATATTCAACAAATGGCAACATCAGCTTGTAAAAAACAATGTTTCATATGTGGAAAAGAAAAAATCACATATAAATGTGAAGGATGTTCAAAAGATTTTTGTATTGATGATTTATCACAACATCGACAAATACTTAATAAACAATTTGATGAAATTGAATATGATCGAAATTTATTTTTTCAATCGCTTAATCAACAAAGTGAAAATACAAAAAAGCATCCATTGACACAACGAATTGATGAATGGGAAAAAGATTCAATTAATAAAATTAAACAAAGAGCAGAAGAATGTAGACAATCACTAATCAAATATACAAATAAATTGAATATTGAAATAAAGCAAAAATTAGATAATTTAACCAAACAAATAAAACAAATCCGCCAAGACAATGAATTTAACGAAATTGATATAAATCATCTCAAAGAAAAATTAAAAAGCTTGAATGACGAACATGATAAACCAACAAATATTAAAATTGAAGAACAGTCTACATTATTTATTAATAAAATTTCTGTCATTACACCATTTGGTAAGTATTACTATTATTTTTTATTATTAAGATCATTAATCATTAGCGAATGAATGAAAAATCATTGAAAAGAAAACTGTTGAATGCAAAGATGTTCACAGATTTTTACTTCTTTCGAATGATTTCATTTTATTTTAATATTAGATGGACTCGATTTTCTTAAAGATATTTTTTAGTAATCATTCATTGAAGAATAGAATTCAATATTTTAATATAATTTCAATTAGAGTACTGCATGAGTCCAATATTCCTACCCGTGCCCCACTCTCGCCCTCAAATTGATGATATGTATTCGTCTCCACTGAGTCAGAGTGATACTTATACAAGAACATTTTTTCTTTAAAATATATGAAACTATTTAAATAAAAATTACATTTTTGTAAGCTATTGATTATACTCTACAACATAGGTTCATTAGTTTTATTGATTCTTATGATTAGACTTTGCCTGCAGAAGTGAATCGTTGTTTGAGCAGGTTGAGTTATCAATATATAAACCTAGTGGATATTCTCATCAAGAGAGTACTCAAAAATTACTCTCGCTAGAAAATGTCGGAAGAACTCATGATTATTGAGGGTTTTTGAGTATTCACTAGTGATACTCGTGCTGGAATTTCAGTATCTGAGTACGACTATTGAGTATTCGCTTTAACATAATGAGTATTTCATGAGTACTGTCATATAGCTTTTGAGTACTCTAATCATTTATGCAAAATATTCATAGACCTAAATTCTGTTCATAACTGTTACATTATGTCTCTTTTGTTTTTTATATAAATTCATAACACAATATACAATTCTACATATTGAAAATATGAGAGTTACAATATTTACTTTATCTGCATGAGTTTTTAACACAAATACTAAAGTTAAAATAATATCTAACTTTCTTTTATAATGTGTGATAAAGATTTCTGTCTTTATCTTATACAGTAAGAGCACGATAAACTAATTTAATGACAGTAATAAACTTAAAGAAAAATAAATGATAGATTATCCAATAAAATTGAAATATGAGATAACACATAAAAATTAAGTATTGATTAATACACAACAAAATATCTAACTGTTTAAAAATTGTTTATATCTACAATCATTTAACAATTTATAAAAATAAGTGAAAAATAAATTATAATTCTATAACTATTGTCTTCATATTTGTAAAATTTAAAATCGCAATCGATTTGTAATAAAAATCAATAGTTTTTTTTCTATTAAAATCCATCATCAACCTGAAAAAATTTATCTTAATACAGAACATTTTATTTTGATCCAGGAATTGAGTTTAGAATGATTTTCGATTAATATATTTAATTCAATATTAAATTTTACTCGCGAAGTTAACAAGTAATAAATGAAAATCTCTTTTCTTTTTCTCTTAAATTGGTCATCCTATCAATTGGTATAAACCACTGATCAGAAAATAATATAGGATAAAATATAGAATTCATTAAAACAATTCTTCCACATTTTTCATTTAAAGTAATATCAACTTATTTTTGTGCATACAACTGCATAAGTGTTTCGTTGAAGATTCTGCGAAAGAACTCATACGAATGCCACACTGAGTGCTCGCATCTTTTTCTGAGAGATAATCTGCAAATAAAATACTAATATGGGTACACAAACAGTATTCATAAACATTAAATTCTTTTAGTAGTCGTACGAGTAACTTCAGTACTCATGTGGATAAGTCGCACTTGATTGATGAGTTGTTTCACTATGTAAATAATACTTTCTGAAAAAAATACTACAAATGCAAAACAATTGTTCGAAACTAATTATTAATATTTCTTAAGTTACTTTTGTACATTCACATATTTTTTTAAAGTGATAACGATGAAGAAAAAATAATCTATCTAACATTACTTAACAAAGTTGAGCTATCGATGGTAATTTTGTCACGCTTATTCAATTAAACTTAGGTGTTTATAAAATAGTGAAATATTCCATTTGATATAGAATATAAAAATATTAGCTTTAGAGCATTTATCATTTAGAAACAGAAATATCTTATTCAGAGTTATAAATAACTTAAAAGGTACTGTTGTGACCAAATCACACTCAACAGTGTGCTAATCTTAGATCTTTTTTCATGAAGACAGAGCTGATCTAAATTACTTTTAAATTATATAATCAACTTTAAAAAAGAAATCTTTGCTTATACTAAAATTCATATACTAAAAATCGCGATATATATTGGAAATTTACTGAACATCCCAGATATATTTTTAACAAAAGCTGTTTCTCAAAGATAGTTGTATTCCACACTCTAAAAAAATTAGGAACTTTACCGAACCCCCAAAAAAGGTTCGATAGATGACAAAAAGCTTGCAAATGTGTTCAAAGTTTAAAAAAGAGAATAAAAAATACACAGAACTTTTAAAGGATCTTACTGTGTACCCAGGTGAAGATCCTTTTTTCTTCGAAACCTTTTTAAGTTCCGTAGACCAAAAACTAGGTTTTGTAGGAAAATACAAAACCTTTAGAGTTTCGTATTAAGTATAATAGTTTTACACGAAACCCAGTAGGAAACCACGAGGTTTAATATCAAACTCTGAAGGTTTCGTATTTTCCTACAAAACCTAGTTTTTGGTCTACGGAACTTAAAAAGGTTTCGAAGAAAAAAGGATCTTCACCTGGGTACACAGTAAGATCCTTTAAAAGTTCTGTGTATTTTTTATTCTCTTTTTTAAACTTTGAACACATTTGCAAGCTTTTTGTCATCTACCGAACTTCTTTTGGGGGTTCAGTAAAATTCCTATTTTTTTTAGAGTGTATGTAGATAAAATAAATGTTTCACTATAGTGTAGACGTTGTTCTACAAAACGACCAAATTGACTTTGTCTAACTATGTTAGTCGATTTCGTTCACACGACTTGTCCACGTAATGCTAGCGGCAGAGTGTAACATCGCTACGTTTTTGTTCATTTTGTTTTGGCCGTAACTTTGAAAGGAAAAGTGATAGAGAGACGAGCGATGCCTTAAACTGAAGAGAAATTTCTTCTGAAGATTTTGCGATCTGTTCGAGGTCATAAAACTGCATTATCGAGAATTTATAACCAAAATACTAACACCCCTTTTGCGATGGATTTTGCAAAAGTAGGCATTGTCATTTCAGTGATAGATTTTTGAAGAAACACTTTTATAAGCTCGGACAGATCTCAAAATCTTCGAACCAAATTTCTCTTCAATTTAAGACGTTGCTCATCTCTCTACGACTTTCCCTTACAAAGTTATGATCAAAACAAAATAAGCAAAAACGTAACGGTTTTACGTGGACAACCCGTACAACGATGGTCTCTTACGTGAACGAACTGTAACTTTATCGATAAAAAAATAAATATCTACAGATTATTGACATTCTATAATTATCCTATTCAACTTATATAACTTCATCTCAATCATGATAATCTTTTTTGTGAAGTTAAAGTATCGTTCAAAAATGCTGATTGATTCACACAAAGTAACTAGATGAATCGAATTAACTAACTCAATAAATGATTTTGTATTATATACATACAATTACATCAAATAATCAAATATATATGACATCACAAAATATTATATGAGAGAGAAAAGAAAACGTGCTAAACTCAGAAATATCTTCCAACTCTGGACGAAAAATATTCACTGTTTATATACTTTATCTAAAAGAGTGTTAAGATTATATACGAAATATTTTACTGCGTACATATTCATGTAAAAAATGTTTCGGTATTAAATATTTTATAAAAATTTAAACATTGTTCTACGAACTTTTGGTCAGCCATAGTAAAATTAGTTTAAATAATATAGATAGTAAATCCATTCAAATGTATCAGAATCAATAGTAATAGAAGAAACATAGAAAAAATACCTTTGGATGTGCTGTGAGAAAGACAACTCTAGTCCATTCTTTCTTGTTAAACCCCTAGGGATTTCAGAGGAAGTTTCTGAGGAATCCCCATGAGTTTTTTGGGAGTGGCATAAAAAGTGAAGAATAAGTCATTATCAACTAATACATGACATATTTCAGTGACTTTGATCTCTCTGTCAAAATTTCTAATAAGCTTTGTCTAACTGTTGAATCACGTTTCTATCTATATTTAACTATTTAGGTATTATCTATTTAGAAAGTGTTATTGCGACTTAACAAAATATATTGAACAATTTTAAGATAAAACAAAATTTCTACTCTTTCTGTGGCTTTTGTCTTTTTATATCAGCCAGATGTTTCTATAATTAATTATGTAAATATATCTGAACAACTGTATTTTCGTATATATTTAAAACATTTATGTACTGTATAAAATCAAATTACAAAGAGAAAAACTCTCTAGAGAGTCTTCATGCAGGGACACTTAGAGGATTACCTTGGTGACTCCCTGAGAAGTTCTGAGAGTCTTTAAGAGGAAGTCCCAACTAGGAAAATGTTCGCCGAGAAGTATTTTTAGAAGTGACAGGAAAAATTCATACGATTGATGAGCAAAGAGTTCAAATAGTATCATATTCCACATTCTTCACTACTACTTGAAACAGAGAAAAGAAATATTGTTAATAATGAAAATGAAAATACGAGAGAAAGCATTTTTGGAGTGGGCTCGCCTACTCGTTTGACAGAACACTTCGAAATTTTATGAAATAAAACTTCAAGGAATCTACTAACTTGGAAAGGAGGGTAAGATTTAAATATTTTTTATCTCGATTTCAATAAAACAATAAATATGAAAAGAATAAAAACCACTGTTGAACAAGAAATATCCATCACTAATATATCTCTATAATTTTTCTATGATTATTTTAATATATGATATTGAACAATATTCTATGTATGTTTTTAGAAAGTTTTGGACTATTTGCATCTAGAAAAAGCTCCTCTTCAATTTATACCTGCATTATATTTGAGAAATCATTGATATAGACATCAGTAAAACATATAATAACAGAACTTTTCTTTACAACAATTGAGAATTTTCTCTATTCTTCTGTACCACATCAAATGAAGTAAAAAACAACATCGTACAAGGTTTTCTCGTCTGCACCTCTAATCTTTTCTCACAATTCAAAGAAAGTGAAAGATTTCTGTTGATGATGATCATGTTTTCTTTCTTTTAGTACCACTTCGTGCGAGTTTGATAGATATTCCTACAAATGCCACATGGAATAAGAATGGTCAAACAGTAGGAGGACAAAATCCAACACTCGATCGCCCTTTCGGGTTACATATGGATGATGAGCAAACAATTTATGTTGCTGATCACTGGAATCACCGTATTGTGGCATGGAAACCAGGCGAAACAAATGGACAAATAGTGGCAGGTGGACATGAACAAGGAAATGGTACTCATCAATTGAATTATCCAACAGATGTGATCATGGATAAAGAGAGCGATAGTCTTATGATTTGTGATTATCGGAATAACAGAGTAGTTAAATGGCCTCGTCAAAACGGAACAAGTGGAGAAATAATTATTTCAAATATCTCTTGTTTTGGTTTGACAATGGATGACAATGGATTTCTCTATGTCGCTGATGTTGACAAGCATGAAGTAAGAAGATATCGAATGGGTGATACACAAGGAATAGTAGTAGCAGGTGGAAATGGAGAAGGAAATCGTCTTGATCAGCTCAATAATCCCCGATACATATTTGTTGATCGAGAACATTCAGTATTTGTATCTGATTGGAATAATCACCGTGTGATGAAATGGGTAGAAGGTGGAAAAGAAGGTATTGTTGTCGCTGGTGGACAAGGACAAGGAAATAGTTTGACACAATTGTCTTATCCTCAAGGAGTTGTAGTTGATCAATTGGGCACGATTTATATAGCTGATTGTAGTAATCAACGAGTTGTACGTTGGCCTAAAGGAGCACAACAAGGAAATGTTATTGTTAGTGGAAATGGTCAAGGAGTACAAGCACATCAACTCAATTACCCTGTAGGATTGTCATTTGATCGACAAGGTAATCTCTATGTTGTCGATTATAGTAACAATCGAGTACAACGATTTAGTATTGAAATACCATGAAATTAATGGGATGAACTGGTAAACAAATTTTTTTTTATTTTCAGCTATTGATTATTATATTTTGATTGTTGCGTAATTTTAATTGAAAACAAATAAATGAATTGAGATATTTTTATATTCGTGTGCGCTCGCGCCCGCCCAGAGAGACCCTAGCTGTTGGAGGCACAAAAGCCAGCAGTGACAAGACAATGTACGTACATGCGTGCGTACATGAAAGGTTTCTCTTTAGTCTCTGTTCAACAAGAGCAGTATCTCTCTGGGTTGAATTAATGTAGGAAACATACATTAATTCAATGCTGAAAAAATAAAGAAGCTAGCCAATCGGAAAGCATTCACACTCGTCATGAAAAAAGATTTAATTTTGGATTAAAATAAATATATTATCTTTTCTGTTCCAATGTAACAGTAAGATATTTATTTCGAAAAAAATTAATATTTTTCTTTTATGTTTAATTTATTATTGATAGACAATTCAATGACTGTTACATTTGGAATAGAAAGAGTCATTGAATTAATCATCAACAATAAATTAAATATAAAAAAAAAATGTCTATACAACGACAGTAAGGGACATGACAAGTGCCTCTACAGCTGTCTAAATTCGCCACTAATATCTCGTAGAAAATAGTATTTAGAAACTTCAAGTCTAACACAACTTATGATATAGTCATCAAAACCTATCTGTTTTGAGAGAAAATAATGGGCATTCTTAACTATAGTCTATTCAAGGGGAAAACGGCGGACTTCAATGTAATGAAGTCCACTATTTCCGCCTTAAATATGTATATTATTCATTTTAAAAGTTCGGTTAGAAAAATTATGCATATAATCAAGGGGAAAACAGCTGATTTCAGACAGCAGAATTACCTGAAATCACTTAGAGTCATTTTCTATTTCGTCTGTTTTTCTACATATTAGTAGTCGAACTTCGGTTTTGAGCAAAGAAAACATGCTATTCTTCGAACAATATGAAAGAAGATCCCCGCTAACCCTCAACTTAGCACGGACAACATCATGTGTCATCCTTACAATAGTGGAGAAAATCTAATAGGAAATAGCTAATTCCGAGTGACAGAATCAGCTGAAATTTTGAAATCAGCTATTTCCTTCTTGCATATAATACATAACCGGATATAATCTGTTAAAGACAACAGAAGTATACTTTTTTTGTCTGGTTAGACTCTATTTAATTATATTTCTAAATACACAATAATATTTAGATTATGTTTATAAATGAACTGTTCTAAGAACAATTATCATCTCTGTGAGCTCGTTATTTTCGCTTTTATATTCTTGTTGTTTATGTAGAAGTTTTTGTAGACGTTCTAGATAAAGTTTTAAATAAGCTAGATGTCCTGTTCAGTTCGACATATGAAGTAGAAAATTTTCACAACAAAGTATCTATGTTGAGTTATTAATTTCTGAAAGTTTCGTCTTAAATCAATCTTATGAAGAAGATGAAATACGTCATAAACTCGAAAACAGGTGGCACATAACAAAATGCTTGGTTCTGTATGTCATCTTTCTACTATTTCATAGATTCTATTGAAAAAAATTAAAATACACTACAAGATAAAGCGTGGATAGTTCTACAATTTGTATAAGATCACTATTTTTATAGTGGTACTTTTTGTGTTTGGACAAAGAGCAACATTTTCAACAATTCAATTTCGACATGCCAAAAATTGGTCGCATCAAATTTCTTTTATTTTAAAAAATAAACAATACAGATATAAAATAAATTTATCTATATAAATTATAGAGCTCTTTAAAGCTGTATCTTGTAGTGTTTTTTATCTTATTTATAAGAGATAGTAGATGGGAAATAAGAAAAACTGCATTCCTTGATAATCCAAAACAGATTTTCGCAGTGCCATATTCTGATTAGTCAGAATTTTGTTGATTTTGAAAAGAAAAAGTGCAAGTATTTCAAAATCGATCTTATGTAAATTATACAGCTTTACACGTTGCATTTTGTAGCATATTTTGTTTTTCAATACAATGCATTAAATGATCAAAAAATGAAATTGCAAAATTGGTCTACTTCTTATGTGATTAATGTATTAGTCCTTTGCCATCAAAGACATCTCAGGAAAGTGCTGATAGCTAACTCATTCTTTGATTGATTGTTCTACTAGTTCATCATCGTTCATTTTTATATATCACTCAAAAAGAAAACAAATAAATATATCGATTACCAAATAGTTATTACCCACTTGTTAACATAGATGCCTCATTCAATTTTGAGTATTCGAATACGTGAAAAATATAATTTATTTTCGAAAAATTGCACTAAAAACGTTATTATCTGATAGACTAGTGTCATTCTCACGCAAGGTTACTAACAATCATTCATGACATAACATGAAAACAATATCTAGAGAAAAGAAAAATAACCTTAAAATTGTCGATAATAAATCGATTATGAATGAATAATTCTTTATTTTATTGACAGTATTTCCGCCGCGGTGGCTCAGTCGGTAGAGCGTCAGTCTCATAATCTGAAGGTCGTGAGTTCGATCCTCACCCGGGGCAGATTCCTTTTTTATTTATTTATTTATCCTTGTTTTCTGTTCTGCGTTCTTTCATACATATAATATACGCAATAATTACACTATTAGTAAACAATGTTTTTCAATGTCATTGCATCCTATACGCAATTATAGTAGGACTTGTCAATAATAATAAAACGATAATTATACATTATAAGTAAAACAGATACATAGATAATCTTCGTACATTATCTATAAACTAACAATTTATATATTGTTCATAGAATCAAATTTTTTTTCTTTTTATTTGCTTTAGTTTGTTATTTATCAAAAAGTGAATATGGAAATATATTTTCTAAAGCTTTAATAATTAATTGTTTGTTAATCCAATTAAATCTGTTCGAAAAAAACACACAATTAATGAATTTGTTTTTCTTCTTGTAGTCATCCGAACATGATCATCACACACAAAACCAAAAAAAAAGAAAACAAAAAGAAATGGTAGAAAAGAAAAAAAAAAAAAGAAAACAAAGATATTTTCCTCATCAATATAGAGAGCTTTTGGTTTTTTTTTGTAACGAGATAACACAACAAACAAAAAAAAAATTAGATATTATCGTGGATTAACTGTCATTCAACGGGGGAAAAATGAAGAAGAAAAAGAAAAAAAAACGAAAAAAACATTAATAACTGAATTATTGTTGTTGAGTTGGAGGAGCTGAATGAACTTGTTGATTTTGAGCAGGTTGTTGATATCCATTTCCAGTATTATAATAACCGCCACGATTACCACCACGATAATTACCTCCACGATTACCTCTATAAGATGAATTAGATCCTCCTCTACCTCGAGTATTTTCGTTATATTGTCGTTGATTATTACCATAGGAATAATCATGCCAACCACCACCACCTCAAAAAAAAAAAAGGTTATCATATTTAAATTCGAATTTGATTAGACAAAATAAAAAATTCCTACGTGGTCCTCTTCTTGAATGTTGATTATAATTATTTAATCCACCACGATGAAAACCTCTATTACCATGTTCATTATTATATTGTCCACCACGATAAGCATTTCCACTTCCTCGTCGATGTTGCCATTGTTCATCTGAATGTTGTTCTTCATTTGTATTATTAATATCTGGTAAATTTTCTTCTTGTTGATTTTGTATTGGTAATGATGATGTTTGATCATTAATACCTAAATAATAATAATAATAATAAAAATAAAATAAATAAATAAAAAATTTTACTTGAATTAATAACAGTCATTGTTGGTAAAAATTGTTCTGGATCAGGTGATTGATCACGATTATTATCTTGTATTTGATTATTTAAATCTATAAAAGGACTGTTTTGTAATATTTGTTCAACGGATGTATTTTCTTCTCTTGTATCAAATTGTGATGAATATTCATTAGATGATTGAATATCATTTGTTTCTTCTAATTCTTTTATTTGTTCTTGTTCGGGAGCAGAAGCAGGCGGAGAAGGAGGAGGAGGAGGAGGAAGTACAGATGAAGATATTTGTTGTATATCGGAAGGTTTAATTAATTCTTCGATAATATCTCGTATTTCTTGTGGAGTTTTTTCTGTAAGATTTTTTATTGTTGTTGTTGATGGTCCACCTTGATAAATTGATAGAACAACATCAACTGAACGAGATATTGAATTTGAAGTATTATCTGATGGGATTATAAGTGTAGATAATTTATCTAATAATAAAGATTCTTCGGGTTTTAATGTCTATAAAAATAAAATAAAAAATAAAATTTTTTTTTTTTTGTTTTTTTGTTACTGTTGGACGATGATCAAGTAAATATCGAATTTGTGCATATTCCCGAAGACGTTGAGAAGTTAATAAACGTTTTTCTTCGGCTGCTAATTTTGAAAGACGTTTTTGATTTTTTGTTGACTAAAAATAATTTATTTAAAAAAAAATAAAAATAAAAATTTTTAAAAATTAAAACCTCGATCTGAATTTTTTTTAATTGTTCCATAAGTTCTTTAACACAATCAATTTGACCAAGAACTTCAGGATATTTTGCTAATGCATCTTTTTGATCTTTATTTAATTCTTTTCCTTTTTTTGCTTCTTCTTGATAACTTTCCAATTTTTCCTTAAAAAAAAAAACGTGAAATTATTATTGTTTTTCAAAATAAATCTTACTTTTCGTTTTCCTAAATTTCGTTGTTTTTTCTCTAACATAGAAAGTGATTGTATTATTGGATCAGCATTAGTTAGATCCATTGTTGTTGTTGTTGCTGATTGTTGTTGTTGAACATCATTGACAGAAGGCATTTTTAATAATTTCGATTTATGTGGATGATCAAGTCAAAAACAAAAATAATAAACAAATCTTTTTTTTTAATGAAAAAATAAATCAATATCTAGAACAATGACGTTTTTTTTATTAAAAATTACGTCGAATAAATAATAAAAAAAGAAATAGAAGTAAATATTATCCTTACATACATTCTTATTAAAAAAAAAAAAAAACTTCAAGGGAGACTGAGGAGGCCAATCCATAAGAACAAATCTATGGTGGCACCTTTAAATAGTTATGAATATGATTTGATTTTTATTTATTTAAGATTATATTTAATTACAAATTTTATATTAAGAAAATAATAAATTTACTATATCGATATTTATTAATAGATGTCCTTATATAACAATAAAAATATGTAATAAGATAACAGTCAATTCATTTACAAAAGAAAGAATAATATTTATTTAACTTGAATTGAATTCAGATAGTTACTTATCAATTTATATCATATATCTTCAAAAAAAACGAAAGGTTTAACTCATGTTTATATGATTTTACTGAGTAATATAAATAACAAAACTTATTTTATTTTTCTCTAATAAAAAGACATTAAAATCAGACTAATACAATTAACAAAAAAACAATCAATTTTCATCGTTTTTTTTTCCCAAAATTTCATTAATCATAACAAATGTCATAATCTATATTAATCTTTTAAATAGAATCATTGAATTATCTTTATTTAGTTACATATCACCTGACATTCTATATAATTGAAGTTGAAATAATTATATAAGCCTAAGGGTGTATATCCTGTCGGTAAATATTCATTCTTCAATTAGTATGATTAAAAGTATTTCGATATGAAAAAAAAAGAAAAGAATATTTTAAGATTGATGTTGAACAGTATGAAAGATTTTAATATCTCAACTGAAATGGAAAAAAGAAAAAAGCCTGAAGGTAACGAATGACTATAAAGAAGACATGCAACATAATAATTGCTTTCGCTCTACATTATCTTATCATTTACATTCTCATTAAGTATATGATAAATTTTATTCGATAGAAGAATAATACAATTATAAATAATAAACATAAAAATAGTCAATAAATACATATATTAAACGGATATAATTATTTATTAAATAAATAAAAAAATTTTTTTTTTTCTATATACATAGTTTTATTAATCGAAAAGAATTTATCATTATAAAAAACGAATACTAAAATAGGGTAAGTAAAGAGGATTTTCTTTTCAGTATAATATAATGCATTATCCTTTTAAGTTCTTCCGATGATCAGACATCATTTTGATTTATTGTTAAGTAAAATATTCAGTAAGTATTATAATAGTTATAATTAGTAACACTTGTCACTCTTCATTTATCTTTTTCTTTATTGTTATGGTTATATATATATATTTATTGACTATAATAATAACAATAGAAGAATATTTTTAATCGATAATGACATGATTCAATTTAAATAAAATATTATTAAGTAAGATTCAATTCTTTTTTTTTTTTTATATTATTGAAATATTTTATAATAGGAAATAGGTTATAAATATAGAATATTTTCTTCATAACAAGTTCTAATACGCATAAAAATCTATAAGATATTTCCTTTAAAAAAATTTGTAGATGAAATAATAGATTGAAAATATCTTTCATTTGTTAATTAATCATATATATAAAATATTCTTTTTATTAAAGAATAAAATCTATTTTCAGGTATAATTTAATCTATTTTATGTTTTTGTCTCTCTCTCTCTCTATTGTCGATTGTTCTAATTTCCACATATTTCCTATGATTGATTGATAGACATACGACACAAAACTAGTTGATGCTTATTGGTAGATTTCATCGATGAAAAAAAAAAACATATCTAGAGAAAAAGAGATCTCTCTTTCTTTAAAACTCTATCAATAAATAAGATACGAGCATTTTTTTTTTTCATATATGTTAAATAAAAGTAGATTTTTATCTAGGCTTAGTTAGGTGTTAATTATAAGTCGACATGAATATATATATATAAAGATTAGGATTAATGTCAGTTGTTTTGGTGATGATGTTCTATTTTAGAGGCGGTACAACTGGAAGAACTACATTATTAATATAAAATTGAAGACGTGCACATATAAGTCACTCGACGAAATCAATTAGTTAGAAATTCCTTTTCTTTTACGCTTTATTCAACGACAGAAAATGTTTTCCTCAGGTTGCATGAACACATTATTAATAAAAAAAAAAAAAGAAATGTTACTACTTTTCTCATTATTACTTGTTTAAATATAATGGATATTGTACATGAATAAGATCACATACATATATATATATACATGTTTTTTTTTTGTTATAGTTATGAATTACATACAAATAATTGATTATTATTATTATTATTATTATTAACAATAAATCACTATGGAATATATTTTTCATTTAACAAATATTATTCGAGATACAACACAAAATATTTTATATAAATTAAATGGGTAAGAATTATATTTTTTAAATGATATAGCTAATAATCGGAAAGAAATTAAAAAAGAAGATAATTTGAACTATAAAAATAAAAAGAAGAAGAAGAAGAGATAGGAGAAAATTCAATAGGTTTTCATATTTCCGTTTGTAAAGAGAAGATTAGAGAAGGAAATTCATTTCATATGGGAAATCAACAAATATAGAAAATACATAACATAAAAAACTATTTATAGAATAAAAATGAAAATTTTTAAAATAAATTTTTATTTCTTTTTTCTTTATTATTAATAGATAATAAAAATATTCTATAAAATAATATGAATTTATCGTTTTATTTCTTTTTTTATTTGAATCAATAAATCTTATTTTATTTTCTTATCAAGGTTGTTCATCTTTAATATATACTTATAATATTCATATTTATCCCAAGTGATATTTAGTCAATGAATAAGTTAGTTATAGAATTATTTTTCAATGTTCCCAAACGCATATATTTCTAAAAGAATCAAAATCACAGAAATGTGTACTAATGATAACCTTCGTTTGTCTGTTTCTTTTTTTTTATATAACATAAAGTAATTCATTTCCGACAATAGATAGTCAATTATCACGAATGAATAAAAATATCTCATTTTATTTGACAATTATAAACAATAAAAACGAATAAATCGAAGTATATTAATAATATCTCAAGAGACTAACAAACAATATTTGATGTAAAATAAATCTTTTATATTTAAAAAATTAATAAAAAAAAAACTATATATATATATATATATAAATTTTTTTCATTCTTATTTAAAGGTTTATTCAACGTTCTAATCCTAATGTTCAATCAGATTATACTGAATTAATTGAAGATGATGATGGAGTACAACGTCGACGTATTAAAACAATTCCAACTATATCATCAAAATATAATTCATATATTCCATCTCGTTTTCAAATTATTAATTCAATTAAAACAATGCCTATACGATATCAAACAGCCTTTCTTAGTTCTTTAGGTTTTCTTATATCATTTGGTATACGTTGTAATATGGGTGTTAGTGTTGTTGCTATGACACATAATGAAACAGAAAAATATCCTAATGGAACAATTAAATTAATTAAAGTAAAGAAGAAGAAAAAAAAAAAAGACAAAATTTTTATATAAATTATTTATAAATTTTGTATAAATAGCTTGCTGAATTTGATTGGACACCAGGAATAATAGGTATTGTTGATAGTTCATTTTTTTGGGGGTATCTTATTACTCAAGTACCTGGTGGATATTTAGCAGCAAAATTTCCAGCTAATCAGTAAAAACAAATCTTTTTTTACATTAGAAAAAAAAAAAAAATAAATTTTATTATTTAAGTGTTTTTGGTTTTGCACTTGGTATATCATCATTTCTTAATTTATTTATTCCATTTGCTGCTAAAATTCATTATGGTTTAGTAATGATTCTTCGAATTCTTCAAGGTCTTGTTGAAGTAAAATAAAAATAAATAATTAAAATTTTGCTGAAGAAGAAAAATCTTCTTTTTTTTTTTTTTTCTAAAGGGTGTAACATATCCAGCAGCACATGGAATATGGCGATGGTGGGCACCACCTTTAGAACGAAGTACATTAGCAACAATATCATTTACAGGTTTTATTATTGATTAATTATTATTTTTTTTATGATTTTTTCTTTTTCTAGGTTCATATGCAGGTGCCGTTCTTGGAATTCCTTTATCAGGAATTCTCACAGAATATTTAAATTGGCAAGTGGCTTTTTATTTTTATGGTAAAAAAGTTTTTATTTTGTTTAAATTTTTATAATATATTTTAAGAATAAATAGGATGTATTGGAATAATTTGGTCGATATATTGGTGGTATTTTTCATATGAAAGACCAGCTATTCATCCAAAAATAAGTGAAGATGAACGAATTTATATTGAAGAAAGTATTGGGGAATCATGTTCGATTGCTAATAAAGTATTTAAACAAAAATAAATGAAGAATAAATTTGAATGTTTTTTTTTTTTTTTTAGACATGGATAAAACCTCCTTGGCGTTGTTTTTTTACATCGAAACCAGTATGGGCAATAATTGTAGCTAATTTTTGTCGTTCATGGTCATTTTATTTATTAATTAATTCTCAAGCTGAATATTTTCGAGAAGCACTTGAGTATAATGTTGGAAAGGTTTTTTATAAAAAAAAATTTCTTTTTTTTTTTTAATAAAAAATTTTATTGTAGGATCCATTTTTAGCTGCATTACCTCATTTAACAATGTCATGTATTGTACCATTTGCTGGTAAATTAGCTGATTATTTACGTCAAAATTATTTATCAACAACAGTTGTACGAAAAATAATGAATTGTGGAGGTTTTGGTATGGAAGCTGTTTTTCTTTTACTTGTTGCTTATGCAAAAAATCCTCGATTAGCTATTGGAGCATTAACAATTGCTGTAGGTTTTAGTGGTTTTGCAATATCAGGTGAGAAAAAAAAAAACAAAATGATTTCTAAAGATTATTTTTTTTTACAAAAAATTATCTCTTAGGATTTAATGTAAATCATCTTGATATAGCACCACGTTATGCAAGTATTCTTATGGGAATATCAAATGGAGTTGGAACATTAGCAGGAATGTTATGTCCTGTTACTGTTGAATTTTTAACAAAACAAGGAGTAAATAGGATTATTGGTTTTCCTTTTTTATAAGAATTTTTTTATTTAAGACGCGTGATGAATGGGCTCTTGTATTTTTAATTGCTTCATTAATACATTTTTGTGGTGTTATATTTTATGGTTTATTTGCATCCGGAGAAAAACAATCATGGGCAGAACCAGCAACAATAAATGATAATACATCAAATGAAATTTATAAACGTAAGATTTCTTTTTTTTTTTTCAAATAAGATGTTTTGTTTTTTTTTTTCTTCTGATAAATAGATAATGATAAACAATTTACATCATATGGATCAACAGTAACTGATGGTAATAGTGGATATCAAACAACTGATCCATTTGCTGGTATGGCTAATGGAAATTATACAAATTTTCCTGGACAAATTAATGAACAAATAACATCAATACCACTTACAATTGAAAATCCAATGTATAGAAATTATCGTTAAATTGTTTTTTTCAAAATAATTTATTTATTGACAATCATATATATATAGTTTTATTTGAATATGTTTTTAGAAATTATTTTATGTTGTTTTGTCATTAGTTATATTCTCTAATTAATTTAAAAAAAAAGAAAAGATTAGAATTAATATGGTAAAATGTATTGATATGATCATAAGAATGAATTAAAAATAAAATGTATATGAGTTTTGTTAAGTGATTATTGAATCGATCTAATAAAATAATATTTCGTTCGATGTATATTTAAAGTGCTGTTCTCTTTTGTTGTTTTTTTTTTTTTTTCATTCTTCTATTCATATTGTCAACTTTATTCTTTGATTTTTATTCTCTTCTTTACACCTTTTGACAATAACGACGATAGACGAATTGAATGATTGGATTTCAAAGTAATAGGAAAGAAAGGCGTGTTAGAAATAAAAAGAGAATGACGCATTTTTAAAGGCTTTTCATCAGAAAATGAAACAGAGACAAGCAAACGAGTCAAATCAAGTGCTTCGAATATTAAAATTATTAAAGACGAGGGAGAGAGAGAAATGAACATGTCTTGAAGAAAGAAAAACAATCTTCGTTTTTTTTTTTTTTTTTTTTCGAATAAAATTATTTGTCCATAAGAATATATGTATATAATACTAATCGAACAAATCAAACAAAGAAACCGACTAAATTGAGTTTCTATTTTATTGAATTTCTCATAAAAGACTATCCTTGAAAAAAATAGAATAATTAATGTGTCAGTTCAAGGTATATAACTCTATATATACATATATTTCTCTTTCCAGGTCAAAAAATCGATAAAGAAAGATTTATCATGTCAAAAAAAATATTCTTGTCTCATCATTTTATTCTTCTTCATTGTCGTCTTTTTTTTCTTTTGATTATTATACATACAATGTATTCTTGTCTCTTAATGATAATATCAACACTTCAATGTCAGATTCACTTAGTAAACATTTTTTCTCATTATATATTCAACATATTTAATTCATAAAAAAAAAAAACTAAAATAGAAAAGAAGATTGAACTTGATCTAGTGTCTCATATTAAGTCAGATTGATGTATGAAGCGTTTCTAACAGCTGTATGGCAAATGTGTATATTCGTGTAAGATATTTACCTTTCTCTCTCTCTATGAATAATACAAGTTAAACTTTATGCATTATTAAAAAAGATTTGCCTTTGTGCATATATATATATATATATGTGTATTTTGTGTCGTTTCGTATGTACGCGCTACAACACAACATCATTATTACGAAACAAGGCGACGACGACGACGACGACAACAACAACCAACACTTCTTTCTATCGTTAAAGTCAAATATTGTATTTCTAGTAAGTTATTAAAATCAAATATCTATAATTTAATAATTAAGAAAAGAAAAAAATTTAATGATTAATTAAATGTTTTTGTTTTAATATCAAAGGTATTTTTAATAATTTTAAATTTTCTATTTAGATAGATTAAATTACAAATGTTCGGTTTTTTCTTTTAAATAATTTAAATGTCATTTATTCTCTTTTTCCTTTCAACTATCATTTGAAAAAATCTTGTTAAATAAAGATTTGTCTCGCAACATTTAAAATTTTCATTGACTTTTACAATTCGATTAACAGTTCATTTATCATTTAATAGAGAGAAGAACAAACTGAAACATAACTTTTGTACTAATTATTAGTATATATATATAAGAAGGAAATGAGATGTTTGTCTTAGTTAGAGATTGAATATATATATTTTGTAAGAAGAAGAAGAAGAAAGTGTATACTATTTTATTGAAGACAAAGAATAATTTACTAGAGGTCAAATTCAGGTCATTTCATAGGCTCAAATTTATTATAAAATAGGAAATTTTCTTTATTAATATAGTATCTTAAAAATAAAAAAACAATATAGCTTATCGTTAATTGAAATATAAGATTATAAATAATGTAACAA
Organism: Macrotrachela quadricornifera; assembly: GCA_022393335.1. Classification (NCBI taxonomy): domain Eukaryota; kingdom Metazoa; phylum Rotifera; class Eurotatoria; order Philodinida; family Philodinidae; genus Macrotrachela; species Macrotrachela quadricornifera. The sequence goes on along the minus strand of JAJEKB010021263.1, from coordinate 1,295,879 downwards.
CAGGTTGTTGTTTTTTTTCTTGTATCATTATTATAAAACATTTTGAAATAAATATCTTTATCAGTCTTAATTGTTATCTAAAAAATCTCTGAAGATCATTTCTTATTTTTTTTTTTCTTTTGTCTTTGTCTACATGTGCAAGTTATCATCGCGAGTTTATATAGTTTTATTGACACATCCAATGACATTTTCTGTTATCATCAATGACCGACAAATATAAGAGAATGTAGGTAATATGATTTTCTATACCTTATCACTAATAGAATAGACATGTGATATATTTTCCTTGATTTCATATGTTATATTTCACTAGAATAATAGTAAACTCGTTCGTTTTTTTTTTTTCCTATTATAAATAAAATAATAAAAAAGAAAAAGTGTTGATCCTTCAGGCAATTTAATCATTCTAATATTTATAGTTGATTGTTATGGTAAATAACAAATTTTTTTTTTCTCTCTTCATCACTCAATGAACCTTTGGCCAATATAGAGATATGTAATTCTTTCTTCTTTTTTTTTTTTCCCTGCACCTCGTTTTTTTTTTTTCTTTCTTCTTTTTCTTTACTGTCATATTGTTGAAGCCATATGGAAACTCTTTTTTTCTTCTTCTCAACAATACAACCGCACACATTTGACAACAATCATTCGAAGAAAAAAAGAAAAAAAAAGAACGGCGCTGCATTGATCTAATTGACTCTATCATATTTTTACGATCTACTCGCAAGAAATGCATATATATATATAAACACTATCGATAACATACAGACACATATATTCACCTCATTGGACATGAGAAAAACTGCTGCTTTGTACATACTGTATACACAAACAGAAAAATGAAAAATCAATCATGCTTGCAGGATGTGTCTACTATACTATGCACTCCTCTTTCTTACATGTACATATATATATTATTATTATTATATAGAAACATGTTTGTTCGTTGCATAGACACGCGTATATTGATATGTCCTCATATTGGCGTTATCGTAATATATTGCCAATTGATACATTGACAGACGAGAGAGACAAAAAAAAAAAGGGTTTTATATTTTATCAAAGATAAATAATCAAAACGATGAATGAATATAAAACCTTGTTTCTTGTCATCTTTTCCGATGTCATTTATCATTAAATAAATTTCTTCTCATTATTCAATATATAACAGACACTAGGTAAGTACTTTCCATCATCAGATACATAAGTCATTTTTATAATTAATACTAGTTAAGAATTTCTTTTTTTTCTATTAATGTTTGAGATATGTATAGAATCTGTTGTTCTATTCTCTTTGAAGATCATTGTTATTGATTATATAGATTTCTTATAGAACATTCATTGAATGTATTTGTCATTGTCAAAAGTATTCATCATTTTGTTTCTTCTATTATATTATAATATAAGAAATCGATTCTTTTTTTTAAATAAGTAAAATTAAAAAGATAAAATAACTTTTTTTTTTAATATGAAAATTAAACATGTCGACATTTATGTTAATACTTGAGAATTGTAATTTGTTCATCAATGATGAATATTTTTTTTTTTTTGTAAGTGAAGTACTATTGACATAATAGAAATAAGTCTTATTTTCTAAACTAGATACTTCTTTAAAATAATTGGTCTGAAAGAAAAAAAAATATTATTTTGAAGAGAAAAAAAAAAAGAAAAACGTATTTATTATTGATTATTTTTTTGTTTTTTCTTTTTTTTATAATGATTAAATAAGTTGTATCTATTTTCCTGACAAGAATCAAATCAATGTGAATTAATAATTCTAATTGCGGAAATGAAATTCTTTTTTTCTTATCATCTAAGAATGAGAATTATTTTCCTGTATATGTATAAGGATGCATCTCTTCATCTCGTTAGTGATATTCTTATTCCGGCATTCTTTTTATTTTCATCTATAACGGAAACGTTTGTATGCATTTTCGAATATATATATCTATAGATAGATAGAAAGCCCATTAATTTGTCATAAGACTTGTCGCTTTTTTTATTCTTCTCCACTGTCCAATGGATCAATGATCAGAGAAAGAGCTCTTCAATGATCAATAGTTTTTGGCATATTCAAAGAATGAAAGAGAACACTATTTTCACCTCTCTCCTTCTTCGTCTTCTTTTTGCGTAGAAGAAATCAAATAGAATATATATATATATATATCGAGAGAGAAAAAAAGAAAGAGAAACGAGATGGATGCCTGTCGTGCTTTTGCCACTGCCGAGATGAGATGAAACGAATGAATGAAATGTGCGCAGTGCCTATTAATAGTAAACGAGATTGACGTGTCTCACATAACCATGAATAGTTGATATATAAAGACATGAGAAGAAAATCGAGGTAAGGCCTTTTTTTTTTTCGATTAATTTCTTTTTTTCTTAATTAGTCTACAATTATGGTAATTAGTTTTTGAATATTTTAATAAAAAAAAAAAAAAAAACGAAAATAACTTTATGTACAGGCACATACTTTTTTTTACTTATCAATAAAATGTCATAGAGTTTAAGTGGAATAAATAGTAGTATTGTTCATGTTAAATGAAAATGGGTCAGATTTTGTTTCACTTCTGTTTTTTTTTTTTTTTTCGTTGTTATTTTGTGTCCAAGTCACGTATTATCTATTATCTATTTCTTTTAACAAACGAAACACGTTGTATGGTTTTTTTTTTGTTTTAACTAGATAAGTTGAAAATGTCGGTTAACATTTATTTAATATGATGAATCTTTTTCTTTTTTTCGTAAGTAAATGAATTTAGATTTTTTTTGTACACATATTTAAATAATGGGAGTAGTTTAGTTAGATCGGAAATAAAGAAATTATATTTTATTTTAGATAGTTATTATTATTCTTTATTGACTTTCAAGTGTTTGTGTGTACGTTATGTTTTTCTATTTGATAAGATTTATAGAAAATATGTGAAGATGTTTTTTTCTTTTCTTCGTTATGTTAGAAAAAAATATATTTCAAGATTTCTATTATGTTTATTAATGAATAAGGTATGTATTGATGTAGTTTTTTTTTTTTATAGAAAGTAGAAGTGAAATTTAACGTATATGACTAAATATAGTTTTTTTTCATATTCTAAAAGCGATAAAGATGTTTTGATGGCCAAGGTTTATTTTTCATTTAAAACTATGTTTAAACAGGTTTTATTCGGATTTTTGGACAAATAAAATTCGTACTTAAGATTTTTTAAATGTCCTTTTGTATTAAAAGAAAAAGATAAAATTTGATTAGAATCCTTTATTTGTACTTAAGATCAAAGCTTTTATTTAACATAATAAATTAAGCCGATTTTTGTTTTTTTGTTCAAATTTGTAAGATAAATATCAATTGAATAAATGATTAATTTTATTAAACATTTAGTAAAGGAAATGAATTGTTTAGTTCACTTAGTTTTTTTCTTTTTTTTTATTAAAATTTTCATTGAATATAGAAATTCTTTTTTTTTTTTGCTGAACTTTAAGTTCATAATGGTGAAAAGAACGAAACAATTTAAAAGAACGAGAATGTAAAAAAGCTTTTTTGGTTCCACTTGACATTCGATAGTGATTTTATTTTGAGTGTTTTTTTTTCAGTTGAGATTTCAAGTAGATATGAAAGAAAAAAAACTTTTTTTATAGAAAATGTATCGTCATTTGACGCCATCTAGACATGTGTCAAATCTAATGTGATGTATGTAGATGTTTATTTCTCTGAACTAGTTAAAAATATTTTGTTATTATTTTCTTTATTTTTTGTTTTATCATTCTTGATTAATAATTATAGAGAAGAGAAATCTTTTCTAGATGATAAAAAATTTTATTTTTTTTCTTATTATTAAAATAAATAAAAAAACAAATATAATATAATCATTCCATTATTATAAATAAAAACAAAACATCTCGTTTATTTTGTTAAAATCCGGTGGTTATTTATGGTTTTATTTTACATTTGCAATATGATAAAAATTTTTTATTAAAAAAAATGTCAACAATAAATGAAGAAGATCAAAAAACATTTTCATTAAAAAAACGTTGGTTAGCAGCACATAATCAAGATGATAATATATCAGAAATCAATCGTTTAATACGTGAATATAATTTTCAAGATTGGCAAACAATAACAGTTCTTGTACAAATTAATTCCGATGAATATATATCAGGAAAAATTCATCATATTGGATTAAATGGTTTATTATATATTCAAACAAATTTAACATTAGATGATAAATATCTTGAAATAAATGTTTATGAAAATATATTTGGAATTTTATCTGATAATGCTCCACCTATACAAGATTTAATTGAAGGAAAATTTATTTTATGTAAAAAACAATTTGATAATCAATTATATCAAACAGCTGTTATTATTGAAAAAACAAAAGAAGGAAAATTTCAAATTTTATTTAAAGATTCAAATGAAACAATATGTGTACCAAGACAATCTATTAGATTATTTTTACCACCATGGCATGATGGTTTGCAATTCTTTCTTTTTTCTATATATATTTCAAATATGTTTTTATTTTAGAAATTGCAATTGATTGGAATGCTGTACTTTATCAAACACGATTATTTACTTTCAATAATAATCTAAATAGTAAATATATAAAATATTTCACACTAAAAAATAGAGTTAGAAATAAGCGCTAATTCTATTTAATTAAATATAATTAAAATTTTCTTATTTATTAATAGATTCATGTATAAGTCCAACAAATATAACTAATAATTCTTCAATTGAATTATCAGATCAAAAATTTGATAAATCATTAAAAATATTAAATGAAAAATCATATCATAAAGGTGATGTAATAACATCTGATTGTCAAATTCGAAAAAAATTTAATGGTAAACAATGGCGTCGTCTTTGTTCATATGATAATTGTACAAAAGAATCTCAACGATATGGTTTTTGTTCAAAACATTTATCATTAAAAGAAAAAGAAAAATTTTCAATAAATAATAATAATAATAATAATAATTCTCCTCAAATAAATTCAACAATATCAATAATTAATTATGAACAATCATCAAGATTAATTAAAGATAAATCTATACGTCGTCCAATAAATTCATTTATGTTATTTTCTCAAGAAGAACGTGGAAAAATTCAATTAGAACATCCACATCGTGATAATCGAAATGTTTCAAAAATTTTAGGAGAAAAATGGTATTCATTAACTAATTCTCAACAACAACAATATAAAATACGTGCTAAACAATTAAATGAACAAAATAAAGAACAATTAAGACGATCAACAAGATTACAATCAACTAATAAAAATTCATCATCATCATCATCATCGCCTTCTCCATCATCACCAGATCCACTTCAAGCATTTGCACAAGTATTTATTAAAAAATCGAGAATTTCATTTTTATTATTTTTTAAATTAAATAGATTTGTACAAAAATGCCAAAATTAACCGAATGTTTTTCACCAATTACAAAACCATCAGTAGATAATACACCAGTATTAACAAATCTTATTACACCTGTACCTATTCATGCAAATTTAAATATTCAATCACAAATAAATACTTCACAATCTGGTAAATATTAAATTCTTTTACAAAACTCTTTTTAATCTTATATTTAAGATATTGAATTAGATAAAAATTCAAATGAACATTCATTATCAAATTCTCCTACACATTTATCTAATAAAGAAACATATCGTACTATTTTTTCAATGTTAATTAATCAACGTAAAACAAATTTAAATCTTGAACAACAACTTCGACATTTACAACAATCATCAATTAAATCTATATCAATTGATGAATCTCGAACACATTTATCATTATGTTCATCATCAAGTACATCAACTGGTTATTCAAGTAGTTCATCAATTGATGGTAGTAGTACAATTTTATCAGCATTTAGTTCACGTTCAAATAGTTCATTATCTGAACGAAGTAAAACATCTCCAATATCATTTAAACCAATATTACCTATTAAATATTCAATAACAACCGATGATGATTTAACTTCATCTTCAAAATCTCCTATATTACAACACGAACAAATTCATTATGATGATACATTAATTAAACGACGAAAAATTCTTACGATAGAGGTTTGAAATTTATAATAATAACATAAGATAGAATTTAAATTATTCTTATAATCGGATTAAACAAAAAAAAAATACGAAATATATTTAAATTAAAATTTTCAAGGATAGTCAGAAATACTTTTTTGTCTGATATATATATGACTAGCGGTATTACCCGGCGTTGCTCAGGAAATCTCCATACTGGAAACTTACTATGTTAGAAAACGACAGAAGATCTATAGAAGACTCGCTTAAGATCTTTTCATCTATTATTACTACATGTCGCACCGTGCATACACTTATATTCATTTTTAAATCGGATAATTCAGCAAATAGTGTGGGGGTGTGACCGTCTTTCTCTTAACTCATGTGTATTACCATACTTTATACTATTAATCAGTGTAAAGAAAGTGATATTGAGATGTGAATATTCTAATAATGGCAGCAAATGCTCTGAAACAATCATACGCACAAATTCTCTAGAAAAGACATTCACTGTAGTAAATCCAACAATAAACGGGAGTAACAGCTCCTCAGATGAAAATTTTGAGTCGCAAACCATCCTATGACCTACGTCTTGACCTAGGGAAGTATTGTGGAAAATTTGGTGACGCTATCTTTTACCGGGATTGAGTTATAAGCAGACAGATAAACATTCTTCTTTATATATATAGATTATGATCCCAATACAGTCGACAGATTTTATTTTATTTTGTATAATTTAAGGATAATCAAGGTCCAAGAACTCGATCTCGAAGTATAAATGAACGTGGAGGAATAAATGATTCATTACCAATTGTAACACGTAAACGAAAAGCATCAATAATTAGTGAACAAAATGAAATTGAATCAAAACGTCCAACAATTGATTATACTCAACAATTAGATGGTAAAATATTAGTTTTTTTTTTTGTTAAATTAAAATAATTCTTTTGTAATTTAGAAATGAAAAATCAATATATAAAATCTAATTCAAATCGACATCCATCAACTAAAACTCAATTAATATCAAGATTAAAAGTTATTGATTTTCTTAAAGATCATCTCTATCCAACAGGTAAAAATATTAAAAAGAAAAATTTTCCTATTTAAATCATATATATATTTAGATGCATCAATATCATTATTTCAAATATCAAATGAAGAATTATTTCCAAATAAACGTATTTTAAATCAACGTATTAGAGAAATTCGTCAAAAATTAATGAGTCATTTTAAACAAGAAACATTTTTATTATAAAAAAATTCTATTTTTATTCAATGTTGTGCCATACATATGTTGTGGTAGTCTTAGTCTCTTCAGAAACAAACAAAAAAAAAAAACGAAAAAAAAAATTTTTCCCACCAGAATGATGTATTCGCTCGTTTTCTTTTTTTCTCTTTTCTAGTCCATATTCTTTCGTTTTCTTTTAGACAACTGCAGCAACAACAAAAAAAAAGAACTGTGTGTATTTCTCTTTAGGTACAATTTCTTGCTTTTTTTTTTTTTTTTCGTTTCGTGAAATTTAAGACTCGTTATTTAACGTGTCTCTAAAAATAAAAATTAAACAAGACTTTATATTATAATTAATATTATGTTGTTTCTTTTCTCGTTGTCAAGACAGAAGAAAATCTATTAATTTTTTTCTATTCTGAAAAACACAGTATGAGATATACTAACGGAGACGAGAAAAATTTATTGTTATTTCAAATCAGACTTTTATTTGCCGAGTTACAGGTAAGAAAATTCTTATAAATATTGAAAGAAGAAAAAAAAAAGCAACCGTTGATTATTTTCTATAGAAATGATGAATATATTCTCATTTGAATGTAATGCTACAGAAAAAGCAATTGATCGTATTCGAAAAGAATCTAATCAGGATCGATCTCAATTTTTAATTGATATTTTTATTAAATATTTTGGTAATGAAATTGAAAAAAATCCTAAAGCATTTAATAATCGATTTCGAAAAATGGCTTCAACAGCATTTAATTTTTATCGAGGTTCAGCTATTTTATTTTATCAAGATTTAAAAATTGATCAAGATCAATGGATTAATTATAATCCATCAGCTGGACAAATATTCATTCATGTAAATATTTATATATTGATTTAATTATTTTTTTTTTTTTGTCTTTTCTTATTATTAAGGGTGATTTACATGCTGAAAATTTTGGTACATATTTGGATAATCATGGAATAATAAATTTTGATGTTAATGATTTTGATGAAGGTTATTGTGGACCATTTACATGGGATATTAAACGTTTATTAGCATCATTAAATTTAATAGCTCATAGTAAAGGATTTTCTGATAGTGAAATTGAAGAAATTTTACGTATTTGTACAGAATCATATTTAAAACAAGTTTATGAATTTTGTAAACAAACAAAAGATCATTTTGCATTAACATTAAAAAATACAGAAGGAAAAATAAAAAAATTATTAAATCAAACACGTATTAAATCTCATGTTGCACATCTTGATTCAATAACAATTATTGAAAATTATGATAGAAAATTTATTCGATCAAAATTTACTCAAGATATTGATGAAAATACACGTAAAGAAATTCTTATTGTAAGTTTTTTTTTTTTCTTCTATTCATACAATATATATATTCATTATTATTTTAAGGCTTTTGAAAATTATTTAAAATCAATTCCAGAAAGTAAAAAAAAAATAAATTATAATGATGAACGACCAAATTATAAAATAAAAGATATTGTTGCTCGTTCTTCACCTGGTGTTGGATCAGCTGGTAAAATATCTTATTCAATATTAATTGAAGGACCAACTGAAACACTTGAAAATGATATTATTCTTTATATGAAACCAGCACAAAAATCTGCTATTAGTTATGTTATAGAAAATTCTGATTTAGAAAAATATTTTTATCATGATGGTCTTAGAATTGTTCTTTGTTCATATGCAATGCAAGCATCAACACCAAAATGGTTAGGTTATACATCAATTGGATCAATTCATTGTTTAGTTGATCAAGTTACAGCACATTCAGAAGATTTAGATTGGAATGATATTAATGATTTTAATGATATTATTCAAGTTGTTACTTATCTAGGACAAGCAACAGGTTTATTAAATAAAATAAATTATATTAAATAATAGTTTTAATTTTAGCAAAAATTCATTGTGTTGCTGATTCAGATTGTATTAATACACCACGAGATATTGCTTGTTTACCTTTTTCAATTATTCCACAACATACAGAAAAAACAATTCGTAATGCTATACAAGGACGTGATGATGAATTTATTGATGAAATGGTTCAATTTGGAATGGTTATATAAAATAAAAAAAATAAAGAAATTTAATTTTTGTAGGAAAAAAAATTTCTTTTTTTTTTTGTTTTAGGTTTATGGAGCTTTAGTTCGTCGTGATCATCGTTTATTCTTTGATCTTTTTCGAAACAAACATATACCTGGATTAGAAGAATAGTTATTCTACAATTTTTATGCAAATGACATTTAATCACTACCGACCTTGAATTCAACTTTTAATTAAGACAATATACTATTCATAATAAAAAAAAGGCTTAGAGTTATTAAAAGAGTTTTATAGAAAAAAAAAACAAGAAAATTTTAACGGTTTTAATCTCTTATCACGATAAGATTTTTGTTCACAGATTTTCTTTTTAATTTATATATATAGGTGATAATTCTATATTAACTAACGGAGGAACATCTCATTTTAGTCTACTTCTAGAAGTTTAACTGTTTCATTCAGAATCATGCTAGAATAAAATTAAATGTTTAACAAATCTAGTTTATATGAAAAGAAATGATAATTAGATTTTTTTTAATTTGGTTTTTACGATTTATTAAGGTGAAAGTTTTCATACATTGAGAAATAATCATCTAGTTCTATATGGAATTAATAATAAGTCAGCTAAATTCGATCTATGAGCGAATTCTAAAGTTAAGATATTCTACGCCTTCTAAGTCATTATGTCAGCGAAAGTATTCCTGGAACAAAGGATAATATCATTTCAGTCGTTGTAATATGATAATCGTACTAAACTGTGTAAGAACTAGAGTTTAAACTTTATTATTTGAAGTTAATGATTATCATCTGCAAAAATAAGCTTGATAATATTATGAAAATCTTCAATATATTTTAAAAAGTCGTTATAGTCTCATCGAATAACGTTTTAAATAGTTACAAACTAAATAGTATTGTATTTATTTTCCAGTGCGAGGTTGATCAATTGATGTACAAATGGAAAAGAAATAGCAGATAACTCGGTCTGGTGGTCATTATTTCTAGTGTCTATTAAAGGCTAGTGCAATTTTATAAGATTCAAACTGTCGTACATTTCACTTATCTTCCGTTTTTTCGACTTAATACTTTGATGAGAACGAGACGTATAAGGCGATACAGAAAAACAATTGTATCAATGTCATACGTTTGTTATCTTCGTCATTAGTAAACATGAGACAGAAAAAAGAGAAGAGAAAAGGATTGAAATATTTGCCTACGAATATTTTATAATTGTCCTTATTTTATTATAATCATATGACTGAGAAAGAAGAGATAACATTACTTTCCTCTGAGTCTTACACAAAAAAAAATGTTGTCTACGTCAACGTCCCGTTTTTACTTATTTCAAAGGAACAAAGAGATGATTATTTCTGCTGATAACGAAAGAATTTAAAACAGTTAATATTTTGACACATTCTTTCATTTCATCAGATGTCACGGGGTGATAAATAAAGGTAAGCAACAGAATAGATTATTATTTCTCTTTTAATTGTAAAAATATTTTTTTCATATTCACTTATTCGCAGCGTAGTCGCTCAATGGTCTTCAGTTTCTTTTTAAAAAGTCATTTGCTTTTGACTTTTTCATATTGTATAATGTATTTTTCGAAAGTATTTGGACAATGGCAATTTGTAGATAGTTATAGCTTTCTGATTTGATAAAGAACGTAAACACTTTTAGATTTTATCATTATTTTGTACCGAAGCATCTGACATATCATCAGTTAAAGAATTTTTCTTTATTTGATTGAGAATTACTCGTTGTTCTTAAATTCATTAAATAAGAACTTTAAAGACAAAACAGATCAGGCAGGGAACACGTGATTCAAAGTGAGATATAATAGAAAAGAGTATGCAGACAGGAAGGACAAAACATATCTGATCAGAACGAAGTATAAGACGACAGTTTGAATGTTACATTGGTCATTATGAAAATCAAGCATTTTTCTGCTATGTTTGAAAATGATAAAAGACAGTTCTGTCAAAGATTATCTCAAAAATAATTGATCTTTCTATTTTTAAAAAACAAAAACAGCATTGAAAGAGAAGTAAAAACTTGCTCTAGTCGTCTATTTTATTCGCTAATATTCTTTGAATATCTGAAAAACATGTGTGAATCTTCGAAAAAACTTTAATCTCTCCATTTTGGACAATTTTGAAAGGGTTGAAGAATGCCCACTATAGAAAGGTTTTACTGTATATCATTGACTAACTGACTTTTCTTTAGACTGGTCACTTTGTTCTTGTTCAACGTCAGCATTGTAAGACAAACTTATTGAAGAAATTTAAACCGGTTCATTATTAATAATACGAGGCGTATGTGAATCCAGTGTCTGTAAAGTTATATTTTGATTATTATTACTATTATCAGATTGCAATACTACTGATTTACTCTTCTTTTGAGTAGCTGAAAAAAAATAAGAATCGAGAGTTTTTCTTTGTTGTCCATCAATCAACACTCTGCTCTGTACAGAAGCTTAAAATTATAATTTACTAGCAAGAACCCGTGCGCACTGCATGGAGGCTTTTTTACTGCAAAGTTTCACATCGATCGTTTAGCCTTGATTCGGTAATAGACAATCAGTTAGTTTGCAATATACATATACAGATCTTATACTCTTGTCTCCTGATACCTTTTTTAGTTTTATCCTTTATGGTCCTTGTAGACCTATGAGTACCGCTATATGGTAGCCCTTGAGGATCTGTGGGTATCTCCAAACTACCGATGATTTTATAAGTGGTAGATTAGTTAAATATATATTCAGTCACCAGTTCAGAAGTGGCACCAGTGCAGATGTACTAACAATCTATGAGATAGTTCATCTGCAAAGAACTGATATCTTTCAATAGTCGTATACGTTGAAGAAGATGAAACATTCTACTAAACAATCGAATAAAGCATTTCAAATACTTCGTTTTACTTGACTGTTTACTTTAAGTAAGGCACTATCAACTTTGTTTTATAGGAGCAAAATAAAGTTAAAGAGTTATCGGTAAAAATGATTAAATTCTGCAAATTAAAACATTTTTCTTCTTCAAACAGTTCTATTTGAAAAGAACTATAAGCGTTAGTAATCTAACATGCCAGCTTGCAATCAGAAGAACAAATAATTGATTCTATCTCTTCAAGTAATTATGTAATACTGCAAATGTATAATCCTGGCATCTTATCAACAAACATGTAATAAGTTTTTGGGCTTTTCATATACATATTGAGTATAAGGAAATGCTTCGAACTATCTACTTAGAATTAGGTTCGATGTGCACTAGTAAAAATGGCAGTTAGTAACGATAAAACGAGAAGTAGACAAATATAAACGCAAGAACATGCAATGTGGATCATATTGATTGATATCCATTTGATCAATCAAAAGTGACACCTATAGATGTTATTTGAGAGCTTTCTTAAAATCATAGTTTTATATGATAAACATAGAGTGTTTATAATTAAATAGGATGCTTGCAAATCTACTCAAAGCCCCCACTAAAAGAAATCGTGGTCAGACTCAATCTTCAGCAGAAGCAGTCAGATATACTCCCCATGACAACAGCGAGCAAAATTTGGTATCTGCCATTCCCAGTACAGACACTTCACTTTGTAGTATTTTTGGTGGTCTAAAACTTCACGTTGATGATCCTAATAATAAAAATGCATGGGATCGATACAAAAAGACTGAAACACCATATGATATTATTATTCGAATTAATAGTTTAGCTGATTTACGTTCACAAGGTTGGGAAATTCAACTTGGTGAACATACAAAAAATGTCATACCAACTACAACAGCAATTGAGACTATAGATGATAAAAATATCATAATTAGTACAGCAACCAAATCAACATCGATGATGAAAGAAGGTGTTGTAGTGAGCGTCATGGGCGCCTATAATCGTGGCAAATCATTTTTGCTGAACCAGCTATGTCATGTTGTACTTCCTAATGGAAACTTAGTACATACAGAAGGTATATCAATTACAGCAGGAAAAGAAAATTATAGAAACATTGTTTTTCTTGACACGGCCGGTACAGATACACCAGTCAAAAATGATGAAATTGAATATAAAAGAGCTACTGAAGCACTTCTACGAGAAGTAGTTCTTCATTTGTGCAATTTTATTATCATTGTAGTCAATCGTTTACGTACTACAGATCAAATCTACATTAAACAGATATTGAAATATTGTGGAACTACAAATAAAAAACGAATTATTATTGTTCATAATTTATTAGATATAGAAACTATTGAAGATCTTGAAAAAGTCATAGAAAAGGAGGTGAAACTTATTTTTGGTGCTACAGAATATCAAATGCAGCCGTTAATAAATGGTACTGTTAGATCAATCAAATCTTTTCTATCAAAACAAGGTGATATTGAATTACATCATTTTATTTTGGCAAAAATGGGTTCTGACGCAGCCAATAAATGGAATACACAGTCTTTTGATGGCATTATGAATATGTGTCAATATGCAGATTCTAAGCGTAGTCTTAATCTTATCAATGATATGATTAGCTTCGTTAATACTAAACTGCCACAGTTATTCAGCAGTAGAAATAATCTTCAAATGGGTGCCACTCATCAGAGTCTACAGATCGTACAACATGAAAGTCAACCTTGTATTGTACTTGTTGATCGAAAACATGTTGAAAATCTTATGGATGATCCCTATCCATTGGAACTATCAGAAAAGCTTGTTTACGATGATGCAGGCTATTTTATTAGACATGGAATTGGACAGTGGCAACCTCGTTATAATCTATACGAAAATGAAAGTAAAATTCACTTAATTCTTGAATTAGCAGGATTTAAAAAAGGTGAATGTCATTTGACATTAACGGAGAAAGCTATTATTATTGAAGGTACTCGTGCTGATTTGAATAGAGCAATATCTGATCCTGTTATTCGTCAATCAGACATTCCAACTGGTCCTTTTAAATTAAATATTGCATTGACACACTCAATCGATGCTGATAACGCAACAATAGAGCGTGCTGATGGTTTTATTACAATTACAGCTGACATCAAGAAAGCAACCAAAGTGCATATCGACATCTAAATTGAAAATACACAACAGAAAAATTTTGTCATACGATTTTTTTACTCAGGCTGTATATTTTTCAGCGAATTTTTAAACAAACAAATAAATAGAACAAAACAAAGTTGACCACCTTTTTCAGATACTGTCACTAAAAATAATGCAAAAGAATACTTAAATGATGAGAGTGTGAAATAGGAAAAATAAATCTACAATTAATCATTTAAATAAAGATATCTAAAGTCGAGAGGAAATCATTTTAAGAAATTTTGTAAGTCTCATGAACAATAGTTTGAATTCATATATGAACAAATGACTTGTTCACAACTGATAGGAAACAACAAAAAATAATTCAAATTCTTTATAATAGTTCTATTATAATTTATAAAACATTTCATTATAGACAAGTAAGTTTATTAAATATTCTCTTACTGAATGTAACATATCAGTTGTATTGATGAAATAGAAGTTTCTAGTCATTATAGCTCAGATCGATACTATTGCCGGTGCCAAAAGTAAATAGGGAAAACTCTGCGAGGAATATCTCCTGAACGAATACAGCTAGCGAGCTGATCTTTTCATTATTAGAAAGAGGCTACTCTGGAGTATAAGGGCATCCTATATTCAGTGGGTTAACGTTCGATCAGGGTATTTGTCATTGAAGATTTTGTGCGTCGCCGAACAAAAATGTTTTTCATATGATTTCTCACTTCAAGGGTGAGGGGTGGGGGTGAGAATGAGGGTGCCAGTAGGTGTAGGTGAGGTAATAAACGTAAATATGGGTATGGACGTCGTTATGGTTGAAGCCATAGGTGGGAATAAGGTTCGTGTGCGGCTTCGGTGGCTATTTGAGTATATATCTGGGTGTGGGTATGGAAGAAAATGCATTAGAAATGCACTTCATGAACCCATACATTGAGAAAGATGTTTAGTAGTAGGCCAAAACGCATCCGGCACTTGCAGCCGTGCTGTTATCCACACCAGGAGTGTCGCGATGTGTTTTTTATGATGAACATTCGGATGCTGAAAATTCACCGGCACAACTGAATGAAGTCTGTCTATTGAATCATTCAGATTCCATACATTGATCGCGGCTATGCGAAATATTGAGTATGAAACAGGTATGTTGTATAGGGGTGATGTGCCTTTGTGTATATCTCTGTCGTCAATTTCATAACTAGCTTGTCAGAGTATCAAAAAGTTGGCTCTTGGTGCTCACAGAAGATAAAAATATTACATCATCATCTAAAATTGTTTTGACTATAGCAGAGTAAGAAGAATGTGTAGCTACTGAGACGCTATGCACATATAAGAATAATCAGTAGGCACTCTTTTCAAATAGTTTTAGAGTCATATCGTTAACATGAGTTCTATAAGAAACGACGGGTCCCAGCTCCTACATATGATCTTGTACTTGTTTATGCTGTACTACCAAAAAAGTCATATTAAGCCATTTCGTTATGTAAAATACAAGATAATAGTTATGATTACTTATGTCAATGAACCAACGGTAATATAACGCTCAATATTATGGAAATTAAGATCTATCTCCATTATTCCCTCACTATTCGAACCAACGAATAGAGCTCGTCGAACTGTATTTGGACCTCTTCTGGAACGCTCTTGGACGCTTTGTGGGCTAATTCGGGTTGGAATTGCTACTAATTTCATAGGAAAATACCCGCATTTCTAGATTATTCCGGATCCTTTTGGAGCTCTCCTGGAACGCTTTGTGGGCGAATCTGAGCTGGAATTATTTCAATGTTGGCGTGTTTCTATAGTAAAAATGAATATTTTACATTTTTCTGGGACAGGTTTCGCGCTGTCGGGAATCTGATTTCACTAGTAGATAGAACTCATCGAGTTTTACTTGGAACTCTTCTGAAACGTTCAGGAACGCTATCTGGACGAATCCAAGCTGGAATTACTCGAATCTGGTGCTTACTTCACCTACGTTAACTTTTGAAGGATAAATGATAGAGAGGTCGGGTTTGCGTAGATTAAAAGAGCAGACATATTGGGCTATCGAATGATCACCTTGAAGTGAGAACTCATATGAAAAACGGTTTTGTTCAGGGACGCATTATTAGAATTGACCAACTAGTCACCATCACCGATTGCATAGGTGATTCTTATGAAATTCATTTGAGGGTAGAATGTAACTCATGCTTTGATAAAACCCCCAACACATTAGAAGATCCGGGGTCTTCTATTCTGTCTTATCGTCCACAAGTTACAAAGAGGTCTTCTATTATGTCCTTAAGAAAGGTCAAAGTTTTTGGCGATCTCAACGAAACATCCTAATTTCAATCCTTTTTTTATCCAATACATCGTTAGTAAGTGTGTTTATTTTGCTTATACCGCGTTCATACAATGGGAAGGATTCGGATAAGGTTTTCATGCAAAAAAAAGAAAACATTTGTTGGTTAAAAGTATGCTCTTGAAACAAAATAGATGTCATACCCCAAAATTTTGATGCAATGTATAACAGCACTATTTTTTCTAAACCGTATGATCTATCGCTGGTGATATTTATGTTCTATACAACTATACAATTGGTTAAAAGAGTTCTTTCCCCCCCCCCCCCCCCACCTTTGTTTCTATAATACCATACTTTGCATCAAATTTATGGTTAAATAAAGATAAGACATGAGATTTTTATTTCAAAATAGTATACACCACAATGAAATGAAACTCATATGTCTTATCTTTATTTGACCATAAATTTGATGCAGATTATGATAACATTGAAATAAAGAGGGGAAAGACGTTTATCTGCGAGTATAAATCATTTAAAGTAAGTAAGAAGATTTAATATTTTTCTGGCAAAGTTATTTAATTTAGCTGCTTATGTTGAGAATTGGCTCGCATAAATAGAACTGGTTCATAATGAAAAGTATCATCAGCGTAATTATTAGTGCCTAGCTAATTGAAATAAATACGATTATGTTAAAAGAGACAATTTGCAGAAAAGCATCAGTTGAATACATGTTCAAAGTGATTTTAGAATATTCTAAGTTTATATCGAAAAGCACCTTGACATCTTTATGTAAAAAGAAATGTGTCCTTAGACATAACAGGGATATTTCATAAAATGTGTCTTGTAGCATTTTCTTAACAATATATTCTTCCACATTATAAATGAGATCTTTCATGATGACAACGTGCTGAAAATTCCAGAAGAAAGTGTACAAACGAAGCGAGGTATTAAGTAATGAACATCAGGTTTTTACCGAAGATGTTCTTATTTCAGAAAGATCTCTTCATGTGCAACAGTTTTGTATGCGCATCACGTTAATTAGATCATGTGGCTGTTGAAACGAATATTTTCAGAGAGAATATCTAACAGACTTTTTCACAGCATCATATAAAGAAGCATTAAGGTGAACTCAAGACACGCTTTGTAATATAGAAAAAAAATGATTACTTGTTCTTTCCTATTAGCTTTTCTTTGTAGTTTGTCCAGCTAAGAGCTGACACGCTGCTAAGACGAGGAAAGTAAAATATTGGCCTTAATAAAATAACTTAGATATTAATTTGTACATAAATGTTATAAAATCAAAAAATTTTGGGAGTTATTAAAAAAATCTATTTTCAGAGGGGTCTTCTAATGTGTCGAAAGCTTTACTATAATAATTTCATCGACCAAATTACTAAAGAACGTTGGAAAGAATAACAACGCAATAAGATATGTTATTAAGTTTTTTGCTCGTGTTCTCGATCGTTATCACTGACCATTTTTTTTTCTTTATCTGTCTTGTGATATTTTTCTCAGTAGTATCAATAGAAGCTGGGTGAAGTTCTTTCTTAAGTATCAAAAAAAGAGAAACATTTTGCGTGGTAGACACGATCGAGTCGTGGCCAGTAGCTATATAAATAGATGATGCGATTTCTTTCTCAGTCTAAAAATACAATTAGATATATAAAAGATTCTATTTGTGACCAAGTGATCATTAAGAACTAAATGGCTGGATACATATCGAAACACGATGCTTCCGGATCGTCAAAGGATACTGTTACAATTACAACAACAGCGGGCAATACAACTGGACGAATTGTCCAAAATTATTTATTAATTTGGGTCGATGCTAATATTCACGAATCAGACAAAGATTCACAATACGCATTAGCACAATTAAGAAGCATTGTTAATCAGGTGAATATTTTTACTGATCCAGAACAATGTATCCAATTTCTCAACAATATTAATAAAGAGAAAGCATTCGTCATTACATCGGGATCATTGGGCCAACGTTTAGTCCCTGATATTCATGGCACATCACTATTAGATGCTATTTATATTTTCTGTGGTAATAAATCTTATCATGAACAATGGGTAAAACAATGGAAGAAAATCAAGGGTGTATATACATCAATTACGTCCATTTGTGAAGAATTGAAAACGGTTGTAAAACAGTGTGAACAAGATTTCATTCCCGTAAGTTTTGTCACAATAAACGAAGGGACTTCCTGTGCAGATTTAAATCAATTGGAACCCAACTTTATGTACACACAAATATTCAAAGATATTCTCCTTGAAATGGAACATGGCCAACAATCCATCAAGGATTTAGGGAATTACTGTCGTAAACTTTACGATGGTAATATAATTGAATTAAAAATTATTAATGAATTTGAACATGAATATTGCTCACAATTAGCAATCTGGTGGTATACACGTGAATGTTTCACGTATAAAATGTTAAATCGAGCACTTCGAACTTTAGAATCTGACATCATTATTAATATGGGCTTCTTTATACGTGATCTTCATCAACAAATTGAACAATTACATCAACAACAGGTTAGTTCTTACAAAGGAAAACCATTTACAGTTTATCGAGGACAAGGTCTCTCGACTAAAGATTTTCAAACACTTTCTAAAACAAAAGGTGGCCTAATGTCTTTTAACAATTTCCTTTCTACCAGTACAAAACGAGAAGTCTCTCTCGGATTTGCCAAAGATGCTTTAACAAAAACTGATATGGTCGGCATTCTCTTTCGAATGTCTATTGATTCTTCTGTTTCCTCCGCTCCTTTCGCTGCCATCCAAAAATTGAGCTATTTCAAGACGGAAGAAGAAATTCTCTTCTCTATGCACACCGTCTTTCGTATTGGCGAAATTATACAAATCGATAAAAACAATCCACTTTTTGAAGTGGATCTTACACTAACATCAGATGATGATCCCCAACTTCGAAAACTCACCAAATATATACAAGAAAATGCTGTTGGGACAGGATGGCGACGAATAGGTAGTTTGTTGGCTCACATAAAACAGTTGGATAAAGCGGAAGAAGTCTACACATTATTACTTGAACAGACATCCAGCGAGAGTGATAAAGCACTTTATTATAATAATCTTGGATATGTTAAAGCTCATCAAGCCGATTATAATAAGGCTATCTGGTACTACGAAAGAGGACTTGAATATAAACAAAAAACTCTTCCTACTAATCATCCTGCTTTGGCTACTTCCTACAATAACATCGGTTCGGTGTATAAAGATATGGGAGAGTATTTTAAAGCACTTTCGTTTTTCGAAAAAGCACTTGAAATCTATCAAAAAAATTTCTCTACAAATCATCCTAATATGGCTAGTACCTACAGCAACATGGGTGGAGTATATGACACCATGGGAGAGTATTCGGAAGCACTTTCATTTTATGAAAAAGCACTTGAAATTCGTCAAAATACTCTTCCTGTAAATCATCCTGATTTGGCTGGTTCCTACAACAACATCGGTTTAGTGTGTTCCAACATGGGAAAGTATTCGAAAGCACTTTTGTTTTACGAAAGAGCACTTGAAATTCGTCAAAAAACTCTTCCTGTAAATCATCCTGATTTGTCTGGCTCCTACGACAACATCGGTTCGGTGTATCAAAATATGGGAGAGTATTCTAAAGCACTTTTATTTTACGAAAGAGCACTTGAAATCTATCAAAAAACTCTACGCGCCAATCATCCTGATTTGGCTGCTTCCTACAACAACATCGGTATGGTGTATTTCAACATGGCAGAGTATTCTAAAGCACTTTTATTTTACGAAAAAGCACTTGAAATCTATCAAAAAACTCTACGCGCCAATCATCCTTCATTGGCTAATTTCTACAACAACATCGGTTCGGTGTATCTAAATATGGGAGAGTATTCTAAAGCACTGTCGTTTTACAAAAAAGCACTTGAAAATTATCAAAAAACTCTTCCTGCAAATCATTCTTTAATGGCTACTTCCTACAACAACATCGGTGGAGGGTATGAAAAGATGGGAGAGTATTCTAAAGCACTTTCGTTTTACGAAAAAGCACTTGAAATCAATCAAGAAACTCTTCCTGCAAATCATCCACATTTCGCTGCTTCCTACAACAACATCGGTTTGGTGTATTCTGAGATGGGAGAGTATTCTAAAGCACTGTCGTTTTACGAAAAAGCACTTGAAATTTTTCAAAAAATTCTTCCTGCAAAACATCCTGATTTGGCTACTCCCTACAGCAACATGGGTGGGATGTATGCCAAGATGGGAGAGTATTCTAAAGCATTGTCGTTTTATGAAAAAGCACTTGAAACTCATCAAAAAACTCTTCCTGCAAGTCATCCTTCATTGGCTACTTCCTACAACAACATCGCTTGGGTATACACAAGTATGGGCAATTACTCGACAGCACTCTCATGGTATGAGCGTGCTTTTAACATTTTTCAAAGTTCATTACCTCTAACTCATCCTAATATTGAAACTGTGCGAGAGAGTATAGAATTTGTGCGGAAGAAATTGTGAAACATTATTTGATAAATAAAGAAAAATCGTTTTCATTTACTTAAATTACTTCTGTTTTATAATTCTTCTTGCACGCGTGTACAGAGAAATTCTGTAATAAATGAAACACAATGGACACAGCCGACCGGTATGACAATAAATGTACATACGTGCATGAATAACAGGCCTTCACGGACATATTTGTATTTTGCTTATTACGAGAGTTTCTCTGTATTATTTAAGTGATAATCACCTTGGAATATAAACCTAATATACATCGTCGTTGAACACATACTTTGGAAATAAATCTAGAAAGAAAAAAAATGAAAAAATGAACTTACTTTGAATTGTATTTACTCCACTTGACTTGATTATTATTGATATTTGATTAGGGTTCTGAATGATGATTAAATAATAAAAGAGATGTATTTATATAAGCATAGAGTCATATACTCTCCTCTAATTGATAGAATTAATGAATGTTTATTATTTATTTCAAATAAGTAAGGGAAAAAGAAAAGAATGAAATTGTCTAATTATTCGTGAATACGATAAAATTAATTGGTAAATATTAATTGTATTGATGTTATATTAAATAGATGATTAATTATGTCAGAAATACTTGTCTTTCGACAATACAAACAATTAATATGATTTATTTATTCGGAGCAGAAAGACAAACATAAAAATATTTCGGTGTTCAACATATATATATTATAGTCTACATGACGTTCAGATTTGCTTTATTAAATGTTTTTTAAAAGATAGGATAGCATAATTATATCCGATTGGAAATAGTATTCTTCATAAGAGATTGTACGATAGAATTTTATTGTATAATTTATCTTATAGATGTTATATGTCATTTATGATGTGTAACTGTTTTCACATTTATTTTCTATGGAACTCGCAATTGTGTTATTGTGTCCATCAACAAGATAAAAATTATTAGTTCAATCTTATAGCAATGATAGACTTAAATTTGACGATATTTAAATAAAGAAACAAGAAACTATAATATATGTAAATTCATTACTGAATTGCACCTCTCAGTAGTAAATGTAAAGGATGAAAATAACTTATAAGAAATAAAATTATTTTATTTCAATTTACATTAGTAAAAATATTTTTTCCATGTTTAATTTTAAGGAAAAAATTTTTTAATTAAAGATTTTCAACAATAAATCCCAGCTATATGAATAAATAAAAGTATGATTTTATCACTAAATTGATGTAAGAAAATTTAGCATCCGATTCGAGTATTTTTCAAAACTATTCTCCTCAGTGTTTGAGCTACAATAGATAAGTGGTGAGCTACCTATAACTTAGCAAGCTCTATCCAACAATACCAGAAAATCCCTAAAAAACTCCACCTGAACCTAAAAAAAAACCAAAATTATCGAAACCACTCGTAGGACGTCACCAGCGTTTTCTTTCAAACTTATAAGGATTCGTCGCTTTACATGAGCCACCAGTAAAAACTACACCATTCGACGCAGAATTTCAAGCTCTATCGAATGGTATATGTCTTGCACATCTCATCACAAATATAATATCGCTTTGATTGGTAAAACTTCCCAAAACCTAGTAATATCACATATCAAAGTGGTGTTCGTATAATCAAACGACATATTCATTAACATATCATATTATTACGCCATTCATTTGTATATTTACGTATAACAGGAAAAGTCTTTCTTTATTCTTTATTTTAACTTTATTTTACAAAAGAAACATTTTAATTATATTTATTCTTTATTATACAGAAAATAAAAATAAACAAATGTCTCTACGCATCATGCAAACTTTCACTTCGTCCAAATAGCCATATTGCACAGGTAATCATGGCTTCTCCACACAATGTAGAAGCATTTCAAGCCCCCTATTGGGCAATTTCTAAAGCACTACCGACAGCTAACTCACATCCACTTTGAAAAATCACTTACTCTGCATAATAATCAGCAATATCAAAAGAACAGACAATGAAAAAGCTGGATATATCTCTCAAAATATCAACAAAACTTTTGCATAAGGAAATAAAATAGAAAAAAATACAATCCTTAGAACATTTACGCATTTGCAATGATCTATGCATGTTATGTACAAAATACAATAGTACGCATATACAAAAGCTTGATACCAACCGAGGAATACTTATTTCTTAAACCAATTGTAACGATCACAGATGATATCATTTTCGAACCTACACAACATCAGTTCCACGAAACGAAAATGGAAAAGCACAAAAATATCACTAACGTCTACGGGTAACAAACTTCAAAACTTCTCTACACCAATAACAACTTTACGCCAATGCTTTATCGATACCCAATATCACATCAATTTAACCACTTGACTGTTTTATTACCAATAAAGGAATAATTTCAACAGTCATAAACATATCAATACACACATCAAACATGTAATACCTGCTGCTAAACCCTTAATTCTGATGAGAGTTCTTAAATACCAACAATAGATAACTATTTCTATTCCTTCTTCCTCTCTCAAAAACGTCATTAACATCCACCAGTTACATGAATACTGGCTATACTAAATTTTTTCGAATTTTTACCAATGAAAGTGATATTATATTTGTGGTGAAATGTGCAAGACATATACCATTCGATAGAGCTTAAAATTCTGCTAAGTTGTAGATAGCTCACTACTTATCTTTTGTACCTCAGACGGTGAGGGGAATAGTTTTGGAAAATACTCGAATCGGATGCTAACTTTCCTTACACAGAATGATACTATTGTTTTCGGGAAAATATATGTTCAATGAGAGAATGAAAAACTTATAAATAAACCTCTAGTCTATATTTCTGACTTGTGTCGAAAGTCCACCGCGTATTATGAATATATAGTTTTCTACATGTAAAAAAAATTAAATTTTTAATGATAATACATTCAATATAAGGCATGTACAGTACTGTACCGGTACATGATGATGTAAATGTAATTTTTGCACAGCATCATTCACTTGTAATATAACATAATAGTAGTTTGAATTTTTCCTTGCAAACATGATTCAAAGATTCAGTTTCACATAGTTTAATAACTGATTTCATCCAAAATTATTCTTTATAATTTTACAAAAAATGAATTGCATTAAAACAAATAATTAATTTAATCAATTTGATTTTTATTCCTAAGGAAGATGATGGTCTAAATAATGAACAAACATATTTAGATATGTTTAGTCAACAGTTATGGTCTGTTCTTCTTTATTATTTACAGTTTTGTTCGCATATTCATGGAAAACTACCATCAACAAAATTAATGCTACATCCATCTTTGACAGATATTTTCTTTAATAGTCAACTACAAAAATAGAAGTTTTTCAGAAAAACTTTTCATTCACAGAAATTTATAGAGCTCGTTTCAATGGTCATTTTGATACAAAAAATTCAAATTTACTCAATAAATAAGCGACTTTGGATCGAGATACTCAAAACTTTCGACAATTCGTCATCGCTGCTGAGTAGTATTATCGGCGCTAAAAGCAAAGGAAGAAATTATTGATAGTAACTAGATTCATAGAATTACATTAAACTTCAAAATGTCTTTCTGTATTATAATTAACCAAATAATTCCTATTAGCAATATTATGCTAGGTATTAATGTTATATTTTTCTATGAATTTTTATTTGTAATGTATTGCAATTAGACATAAAAATAATTTTTAACGTCAAATATTCATTAATAACTTTCAAAGCTTTGACAAAATAAACGTATTTCTAACATACAAATGGCATACTAAAAGTAGTAGCAAAAGTACTGAAATTCCTTGTAAAAAGCTTAAAGAAATTTTTCTCTCTCTATACAATGTGATAGAGAAAAGAATGTTCTGTTTTTCTATGCTATCTTATCATACTTCAACTAATGTTTTTTTTTGAATAACTTTTGATAGAAATAAGTTGGATAACTGTGATTTATATTGTGCATAGAATCATATATGAAAAACGAACAAAAGACAAAAGTGTGCTTTTTTCACAGATTTTTCTATAAAATCATTTTAAAAGCTTGACTAAAATATGCATTATTCATCTCACCATTTCACACTTTGTAGATCTTAGGTTAATACTATAATAGAGTTTTAAATTCTATTCAATTTTAATTTCTCATATTACAATTCTTAGATAAAATTAATAATGAAAAAGAATAATAATTATTGTTTGAATGAATATCGAATAAAATCACCATAACAATTTAATCTATTTCCAGATTGAAATCGAAATGTAAATGAATCAATTCCTTTTTGATTTTTAAAACATGTTGATAATTGTTTATTCCACTGAACTTTTTTCTCTTTACTATTAGAAAGAAGATGAAAAATCTTAACACAATCAATTATATTTTTTTTTGTAAACAGAATTGATAAAATCGTTGTTTAATTTGTCGAAATTTAAATGGAGGAATAAATTTTATTGTTAAATTATACATTGGTTGATCCCAAAAAAGTTGAACTTGTTTACATGAATCCCATTGTGGTTTATTAACAGTAAGCGATGCATTCTTGCAATGCGAATAAATATATTGATCACATGGATATTCTGGTCCAGTTGTAGCCAAACAACTATCATTGTTATTTTGATCGGCAACAGCTGTAGCAATAGATATAATAAAAAGAAAAATAATGAATATCATTTTTAGTACTTTATAGTCAGTATAACTAAATAAAAATTAATAAACATTATTATTTATAGAACGAGAAAAAAGTATGGGAATTTTTCTTTCCATTTCTATCTTTATGATATGATGCATTGTAACGAGATCAAGATAAGAAATGGTGGGAAAATATCTATGACAGTTTATTGTAATGTATTGCACATAATGTTTCAATCATGCTTATGAAAAAACAATAAGATATTATTATTTGTAACTATTAGTTACCTTTCTTTATGATTTAAGAATAAAACCATTGAAATTCACTAGTTCGAATAATACTAGAGAGAAAATCATGTTAATAAACATGAGCAAACTGTTTAAATTTTTTTATATATATTACAGAAAATAAATGTCTATTATTTACAAGAAAAATAAGCACCCTAATTTGTTTGATGGTAACAGTTATTATTTGATATAGAATAATCTGTTTTACATTATGAGGATAACTTTCTCGATTAACTAAGCAAGATGTAAAATTAATATCAGATCAGCTAGTAAAATATGTAAATATGCGACATCTTATGCTATAGATGATTCGTTGGTACTTTTAAAGAATATTATTCACATGGCTAAGACAATTATCTTCACACAGAAACAAACAATTATTATTGTAGAATGTTAATTATAAAATCTTCAAGAAATAAAAATCAACTTTTACTCAATGGTTTTTATTATCGATATATCATAAAAATTATTATATTAATCGTGTATATTTTATTAATACTCAATATGTTAAAGTAACAGATCATAATCATGCATTAAATTTTGAAGAAACAATTCAATATAAAGATGAGAGAGTATGAGAAAGTTGCACGACCTTCATTGATGTATGATTAATGATGAAACAGTTGTGCTTAAGTATTCATCATCATAACGTAAGGCAAACAACGTACTCTCTTATAAAAAGCAACATCATTCACTAATATATTCAGTTCTGATGATTTTAAAATAATCAATGATAGTTGTTGAATTTTTTATTTTATGACTATGAAGATACTGATCATAGAATGAGTATTTAATGATAATCGAAATCGTTTATTAATTTCTTCATAATATTCTTTATGCAACTCTTAAGTATAGCATCGAAAAATCATCTATTGATATACTAAATTTGCCAGTAAGGTCATAAAGTATACTTCGATTAAATCAACTATAAAAAAACATACATCACAAAACATCAAAAATCAATTAAACAATTTCTATAATAAATTGAGAGATTTTATCACGCAATTATTTGTAGAACAAAAAAAGTGAATGAAAATAACACAGTAGATTGTATCGAAGGTCAAATCAAATATATGATCAAAAAAAAAACAGCCCGAAGAAAGAAAAAGAATGTTTAGATGAAAAGATAGAAAAATGTCGCACACTAATGGAGGTGCATTTGAAGTATATAAAAGCTGCATAGGTCATACAATTTTACCTTATGATCATTCTTTATTCGAATTTTATATTCATTGCATCGTAATAATAACAATATATAGATATAGATATGCAAGATACAAACAGAATTTCTGAAGAAATATTAAGTAAGTATTTGTTATAAATTCTATATGATTAAAATATAGAATATTATTAAAGATTTTTAATAATACTTGTTTTAATTTAATATAATTTTTTCTATTAGGTCAATCTTCAAACAAATTATTACTTGATAATAATAATAATAAATCTCCATCAGTTTTTACAAATATTCCATTACAAGATCATCCAAAAAGAACTGAAGAAATAGTTCATATTATTAAAAAAAAGACAAAAATTAATAAAAAATGGATTCTTCTAATTATTATTCTTATTTTAATCATTATTACTGGTATTTTAATATTCATAATTACTAAAATATCATCTACTAAACCTTCATCAGGTATATATAACATATTTTATTTTACTAAATTTTTTCTTTAATTATTATAGATAAATCAATAAAAAAAATTCTATTTATTATTGCTGATGGTATACCAGCTGATGTTATTGAAAATGCAACAATTCCTAATATAAAAAAAATTGGAAAATATAGACGAGCTTATGTTGGTGGTGATATAGGTACTTATACAGAAACATTTACTATATCTGCACCTGGTTATATGAGTTTACTTACTGGTACATGGGGTAATAAACATAATGTATATGATAATGTTGTTCAAAATCCAAATTATAATTATAAAAATATATTTCGATTAGTTAAAGAACATCAATCATATAAAAAAATAGGAATATTTTCATCTTGGATTGATAATCGTATTAAACTTATTGGTGAAGGTTTATTACAAGCAGGTAATATAACATTTGATTATAAATTTGATGGATATGAATTAGATTTAATAACATATCCTCAAGATTCTGGTAGACTTTATATGCATTATATTGATCAACGTGTAGTTAATGAAACTTCAAAATGTATTAAAAATGATTCACCTGATATATCATGGGTTTATTTAGAATTTACAGATGATATGGGACATCTTTATGGTGATAGTCAACAATTAAATCAAGCAATTATTTATCTTGATCAACAAATTGAACAAATATATCAATCTATTGAATATCGAATGAAATATTATAAAGAAGATTGGATGATTATTCTTACAACTGATCATGGGAGAGATCCAATAGATGGTAAAGATCATGGTCATCAAACTCAAAGAGAACGTACAACATGGATAGTAACTAATTATCAAGAAACAAATAATTATTTTCAAGATTTTGAACCTGGTATTATTGATATATTTCCTACTATGACAAGATTTATGAATCTTAAAATTCCAATTGAATCTGAAAGAGAAATTGATGGTGTACCATTAATAGGAAAAGTTTCATTAATTAAACCTGATCTTAATTTATCTGGAAATAATTTAACAATTAAATGGAAAATTTTAGATAAAACAGGAAATGTTAAAATATGGTTATCAACAACAAATTTATTTAAAGATGGTCTTATAGATAATTATACACTCATTGGAACTGTACCAATAGAAAAACAAATGATGATATTTAATATACGAGAATATCCATCGAAATTCTATAAAATAGTCTTAGAAGGACAATATAATATGGTAAACAAATGGCTCATTAGACCATAAGATTAAATGAATCTTTAGATTAGAAAATATTATTTTATTCTCTGTTTGATTTTGTATTATTAAATTTTGCTTTAACATTGATATAAATTTTAAATTTTTCTTTAAAGTAATTGTTAATTATATCATATCACAAAAAAATCTTCTCATCTGTCTATACATAATATATATGTTCAAAAAAGTAATAACCATTTTTTATGAGTTTTCCGAAACTTTTTTATATAAAATATTTTACAAAAAAAGAAAAAAAAAGTGATTTAGGTATCTTCTAAACTGTTAAAGAATCATTCAAATAATTAACATTGTTCTCCGTTTTCCCAACGACCTTCCCGTATTGTTCCATTTGCATAAGTATATTTCCCCTGACCATGTAATGCATTATTTTCATATTCACCTTCATATTTATCACCAGATGGCCATGTTTGAACTCCATAACCAGTTCGTTCATTTATAACAAAATCTCCAATATATTGTGTTCCATTAGCCCATATAAAAGTTCCTTTTCCAGTACGATCATCATCTATCCAATTCCCAGTATATTTATTTCCATTTGCCCATGTATACGTCCCTGTCCCATTTCGTAGATCATTCTCATACTGTCCTTCATATACGTCACCCGATGTCCATACAAAAATACCTGTGCCATGTTTTTTATCATGAACCCAGTCTCCTATATAAACATTTTCATTTGAATAAGTACGAGTACCCTTTCCATGCATATTTCCATCCTTCCACTGTCCATCGTAGGATCCATGATCAGGCCATGTATAAAAACCTGTTCCACATTTTTTTCCATCAAGAAAATCTCCTCTATATTTATGATTTTCTTTTGATGTCCACACACCTTTTCCAGTTTGTTTATCATCTTTCCATTCACCTTCATACTTATTACCATTGGAAAAATTCATTACACCTTGACCCTCTCGATTTCCATTGACCCATTGCCCTTCATATTGACTTCCATCATTCCATATAAAAGTTCCTGTTCCAGTACGCTGGTCATCTTTCCAATCTCCAATGTACGTATTTTTGTCGGGCCAAGTATACATACCTTGACCATTTCTCATATCGTTACGATATTCGCCTTCGTACCTATCACCAGATATTGTTGTAAAAACACCTCTACCATGCCTTTTATCATCCACCCAATCTCCATCATATTGATTTCCATCTGACGAAGAGAATTTTCCATGGCCTTGTTTTTTTCCCGCTTTCCATTGTCCGATATATTCATTTCCTGATGACCATATATGAAGTCCTTGACCATCAAATTCATTCTCTTTCCATTCGCCAACATATTCATTGCCTGAAGCCCATTTATATCTTCCGTAACCAGTTTTTGTTCCCATGGATCCTTCTCCATCATATGTATCTCCATTAGAATATTTTGTTGGTGATGTTGAAATAGTTGATGGTACAAAGTTAGTGGAAGTCGTAATGGACTGAGAGTCTATTGATGATGTGTTTGTATTTTTTGAAGAACTAGATTTACTATTAATAGCGATAGATGATACGTTTGTTGTGTTTTCATATTGTTCCACTTCATCTAAATGAATAATATGAAGACCATTTAATTCAAATGGATCTCCAACAACTTTTAATTGAGTACCAGGTAACAATATAATTTCTGCTTCACCTGGATAACATGAATGTTTATCTACACGTTTTCCATTCTTACAGTTAATCATTACTAAAGTATTTTGTCCCTGTTCTTGCATGAATTCTTGGACAACTTTAACATTTGATGAACAAGATGTAACACGCCACCATATAAATATATTTTCTTTTCTGAAATTTCCAGGATTATCTATTGTAATATCTTTATTTA
Source organism: Macrotrachela quadricornifera (assembly GCA_022393335.1). Lineage (NCBI taxonomy): Eukaryota > Metazoa > Rotifera > Eurotatoria > Philodinida > Philodinidae > Macrotrachela > Macrotrachela quadricornifera. The sequence continues at coordinate 1,265,208 of JAJEKB010021263.1, read as the reverse complement.
TACCACGCCAAACTTGTTTTTGTTGTGATGGAAGTTTACTTAGAGCACAATGAAAAAGTTTCAAATACAAAAACCATGGTACCAATTCAGATCGTTGTTTATTTTCAATTGTTTTATTTAATTTTCTATAAACACCAATATCTTCTATTGTATATAAATATATAGATGCTGATTCATCAGATGTTAATTCATCAGGTGGATTTGAACACATTTCTTTAGCAATATGAACATAATTCATTACATCTGGTAAAATATCAATTAATGGTTCAATAGCAATTTCTAAAGGAACTTCAGGGCAATTTAGATAATCTTCAATTCCTGGTAAATTATTTCCTATAGTTGATGTATCATCATAAAATCGAGAAATTCTAGATGTCATTATTAAATTAAAGAATAAATCTAAAAATAAAATAGATTGTATTCAATTTCAGAATATGAGATGTGTAAATGTATCGATTACATAAAGTATTGAAAAATAAATCATTTTTGTCAGATATATAAATACTGCTGTGATTACCTGTGGAGCTGTTCTTCGTAACACAAAACATGTAATAAATGCAACTGAAGCATATGACTTATCCAACCTCAAAGTAAATACGAATTAGAAAAATAACAGTCATTCACTATTTTACCACGAGTCACTTTTCTCGTTCTGTCACTCGAACAGACAGAACACAAGAGAAAATTCGTTCTTTTATGATATGTCCTTCACAGTGCAGTGATAAAGACAACGAATTTGCTCTTATGTTCTACCTAGGCATACATAAACACCAAACTTCCATGCTAGTTTTGGCTTTGAAATATTTGGTAAAAATCTAATTCTACAAGAATAAATTTCGAATACTTTTCTATCCGAGTATACTTCCGACATATATTTTATATCGAGAAAAGTATTCTATGATATATGAAAAAAATCTATAAAACGAAGAATATTATTTTTCGTATATTTCATGAAAATGGTTACAATCCTATTTTGAACAACTTCTTTGTATCATTCGTCGATCTCAAATGATTTTTTACTGGCAGATATATAGGTAAATGTGTATTATTGTCTACTATGTAGATTTGGCTTTACATATTAGAAGTGCACTGATTCGATTTCTTAACTACAAAATACTAGAGCTGTTAAGGAGAGAATCTTTCATATTTTTATTTAAAACGAATTATATGAAGTTTTAAGTTAACAAAATAGTTCGTATTCACTCTATCTAAGTATAAAAAGATTTTAACGAGTTACTTTTGAAATTTTTTTCTACCATTTGAATAAATATTTTCTAATCTTTATTTTGCGAGATTATCATGGCATAGAGTACAAATTTTTAATGTATATATGTCACATCGAACTTATTTTTGTCAGAGTAGCGGCTTTACTCCTATGGATGTAAGTCGAAGAAATAAAATATATGATGATCTAGATATTTTTCTTCTTTCTTTCGTTCTCCTATTAACTCATATATGTTTGGATTTTTTCCTTTTCTATGAATCATATATACTTGCATTTTTCTTTTCTTACACATAAGAATTAGGCACAACAAATGGTATTCTATTTGGTCATTATTCCTATAATAAAGTTTTCAAAGCGCCAAGTTTCGCAACATTATTTGTGGAAGATATACCCAATGAAGCACCAAAATCATTGTGAGAAATTTTTAAACTTCAACGTATCACTAATGGTCAAGGAATGTTGAAATATGATTATAGAGGTGGTTGTAAAACAAACAGATGTAAATGTAAACAAGCAAAAGTCTTATGTAACTCACACTGTCATCATTCAGGAACGTATGATAATAAATAATAAATAATTAGACTATAGTTGAAAACGGTGTAAACTATATTGAATGATTCAATTCTAGTAAATTCGATTGAGAAAAACTGTATCAACGTGGTGCAAAGGAATACTATCGATTGATAATTTATTATTTATTATCAATTATGCTCATAACTGTCCTATATAAAATCACTCTTTTTAAAGAGAATGTTATAACTGTTTTTACGACGTATTTAAAATTCCTACTTTCGAGTCACAACGAAGTTCATAGTTTTTAACTTGTTTCCAACTTACTGTAATAATGTAGAAAAAAAAATTTATTCATCAACAGATGAATATATAGTAACTTGTTTTTATCTTTTACAAAATTGAGATAAAAATTTTAACTAAAGAAATAAAAGACAAATTCAATATCACATTGTTATCATTTTATTTTTTTTGCAAAAGATATCTTTTCTTAGATTTTCAAAAAATGATAGAAATCATACAAAAAAGAAAAAAAGAATGTTTTGAATAGAAAAAAGTGTTAATCATAAGGTAATCCAAAGTATTCATTAATAGAATCATATTCATATTTTCGTTGTTCTGATAATTTACTTATTTGTTGAATTTCTTTCGTTGGATATAACCAACTTTTTAAATCCGATTGTTGACCCAAATTTTCAATAGCATATGCAGTGGCTTGTACCATTTTATCAAGAGCAAATTTATTTATATTAGTTGTATCATCACATTTTAAATGATAACATTTATCTAGTCGAATACCTGATTGTCCACCAAGACCTGATCCAAGCATTGCTTCATATCGATTACGTTGTTCTACTGTTTTTGATCCATCGGCACCTGAAAAAAGGCCACCTGCAACAATACCTTTAGCTAAAAATGGTCCATAATCACTACGACCATCAAATTTTGTATTATCTCTTGGTAATTTATTATCATCAAACCAAGTTCGAAATAATGTTGTCATTTTATTACTTCCTGGTTTAGCAGATGCTGGAGTATTGGTAGGTGCTGTTGATCCATCATAAATTCCAAATATAAAATTTGGTGAACCCAACATATCCAAATTAATATTAACTAAATTATCTGTAATTCGTTCACCAATTTCAGTTGATTTACTTGCTTCTGTAACATGAAAATTAGAACCAATAAGACCTAATTCTTCTGCACCCCACCAACAAAATCGAACACGATATTTATATGCTGCATAATTATCTGTCTGTAAAAGACGTGATAACGTAGCTGCTAATGCAAGATTAGCTGCACTACCACTACCTGTAGAAAAAAACAACGAAAGAGATAGAAGAATATATCTGATTATATGAATTAAATTTACCATTATCATTGATACCTGGTCCAGCAGTAACACTATCACTATGACTTCCAATAAGAATAGTTTGAGTAGGATCACCTGTTAATGTATCAGCACAGATATTTCCTACTGGATTTAATGCTGTATCAGTAGCAATAGTGAGGCGAACAGCTGCAATTCGTGATGGATCATTAGCTGCAGTAACAAGTGTTTGACCAAGAGTATATGAAAGAGATAATGCTGGTACAAGATTATTTTGACCAAGATTTATATTAACAGGTTGAGTATTGCCTGTTGAACCATTATTGTACAATAATAATGCAGCAACATTATATTTATTTGCAAGAGTTGCTTTAGCTTGAAAATCACAATCACCTCGTTTAACAATTGCTACAAGACCAGCAGGTGGTGGACGTGCTGTTTGCCAATCTGCATCTGAACAACCAAAATTAGGTATAGCTGTAAGAAGAATATCATTAACAATATTAGCTGATGTTGAATATTGAATACTATAAAATTCTCCTGTAAGAGAATATGTATGTGTTTTAACAACACCATTAATTACTGATGTTAATGTTGGATTACGAAGAAGTTGATAATTTCTCATATTAAAAAATCTTTTTGTTACTTTTAAATTTGTATTTAATGAAAGATAATTTGTAATATAATCAAGTGTTTGATTAAAACCAAGTGTTTTAACTGCACGATTTTTACTTGTAGCACTTGCAATATTTTCTAAATTCTTTAGATGATCCATCACTTCATCAATTTTAATTGATGATGCATATCGAATATCAGAATTTTTGTTTATAGTCATTCCATTTATTATAGGAATTAAACCAATATATTGGATAATAAATCCAATGAATAAAATTGTTCGCATCATCAAACCAAAATTTCACTGAGAAATGCCTGACAAAATACATTTTTCACAAATGTATAAATACGATAAATAAGTTTTATTATTATTATTGTTGTTATTCGTTTTATTGACTATAATAAATATGTTTTTATTCTTATCAATTTATACGACTATTATCAATAAAAGAAAATAATCGTTAAAATATTTAAATATTTTCATTCAATAATAATACGTCACATGTCAAAGATCTTTTATTATCATGACAAAACAAAATCTTTTACGTATATATATATATATATTTATCTTTATGGATATGTTTTTCAACGTTTATTATGTTCTATTACTAAAAAAAAAAGAAAAAATAGATTTTTAATCAAATGAATGGTTAGTTTATTATGAGTAGAATAAATTAATAAAAGTTGTTTTTAAGAAAAAAAAAAGAAAGTTTATCCTTGATGTTTTTTGTCTTTAAGAAATTCATTTGTAGATATTGCTTTAGCATAAGCAAAACCAAGTGCAGACATAAATGCAGCATGAACATGTTCAGCTGGAATATGTATGCCATTAAATTCAAGATCACGTGATGCACATGCATCATGTATAAGAATACAATTATATCCAAAATCATTAGCAGCACGAGTTATACCATCAATACACATATGACTCATTGCACCACATATAATAATATCACGAATATTTTCTCGATCAAGAATTTCTTTAAGTTTTGTATCTCGAAATGAATTAATATGATTTTTAACAATAACATGTTCATCTTCACGATTTTGAACTTTTGAATGAATTTGTGAACCAATTGAACCAGGTGCAAAAAATGGTGCATCAGCTGTTGGAAATTCATGACGAACATGAATAACTAAATCACCTGATGTACGTGCAGCTGTAAGTAAACGAGCTGCATTATCAGCAGCAGCTTCAATACCACTAAGTGTCCATTTTCCACCTGGAAAATAATCATTTTGTATATCAACAATAATTAATGCTTGTTTAGATTTATTTTCATTATTTGTAAGTGGTTTATTCATTTCTTTTGGTGTAAGATGAGCTAAATCTTCCATTTCAGGTGAGCGATGAAGTGGAGGTTGATCAACCATTATTTTTGCACTTATTAGTATATATACTATCTATTTTTGTATTTTTATATTGTGTCATGTAAATTTGTTTACGTGAATGAACCAATGATTTTTTTTTTCCTATTCACATCAGTCATTATTGAATAGTGACATCTGTTTATCGAAGAAAAAGAAACAGTATACACATGTGAATACACTATCTAAGAAAAACGAGAGAATGGCGTCTTATGATAATCATTCGAAATTTTCTTTTTTAACAAAAAAAACAAAAGATACAAACAAAAAAAAAGAAGAAGGTATTATTTTAATCGACATCGACGAATAAAAACAAGTTGACAATTATTATAAATTCCATAATGTTTTATTTGTCGATTATCATTAATTAATTGTTGATGATCATTAGTAGCTAGTGCATATCGTTTCCAAATATTTTTCCAATTAAGATTTTTTTTATCAGAAAATTTTTCTTTTATTACTTGTTTTAATTGATATACACGAGCTTCTTCTGATACATAAATATTAATTAATGATTGATCAAATCGTCGAATAGATATTAATATAATTTGATCTTGTTTAAATTTTGAAAAAAGACAATCATCAATATCAGATAATAATGGATCAGTTGATATTATTGTTGATAAACGAGAATAAATATTTGAAAGAAATTGATCATGTGACATTATTTTATTTATTTTGTTTGAGCTGCATCATAGGAAATTTTATCAATATGTTCACGTAATTTTTCTTTTATCATTGATACATATGTTGATTGAATAAATAAATGTTGTTCATCTAAATTATGTAAAATAAATTTTTCACCAAATGCTAATGTTTCATCTAAATGAACTAAATATTGTTTTATAGCTGGATCACACTTAATTAATGAACCTTTAACGACATTAACCATATCTAAAAGAAAATATATATATATATATGAAAATTTCATAAAAACATCTTTTTAAATAATGATAAATGTTAGAAAGACATGTACCAATGAGATATTTTTCTCTATCTAGTGACATCTTTTATATAATAAAAATTCTGCATATTCTCTTCATTTATATTTACAATTAACTTAAGATCTATTTTAAATTTTTGTATTTTTAACTAAATAAAATCCGTTTGATTATATGAAAGTAAGGTAAATACTTCCTATATTAGCACGTGTCTCCGTCAATTGTTGCCAATCATTTTGTCGGCAAATGCAATCTTTTATTTGATCATAAACACGTTCATGTCAATAAAAGAAAAGAAATGACTTTTTCTTGTTTGTCTAAAGATAATTGTCCTTCGGATATATTCTTAATCTTACTTCCGAGTGGTATAAATAGCTTCAAACTAATTATTTAATATTTATTTTCTTAAATGACAAAAAAAGAAAAAGAACATATTTCTTCTTCCGTTTTGTAATAAAATATAAAAATTAATTGTTTATGTTTGATAGACCGAAAAATAATTAATACTTTGATTATCTCTTAATTCTTTCTATCGATTTTCTTTTTTATTAAATATAAAAGATCAGTCAGATGAACATAAATCGTTTCATATAAAATCAATATTATTGTTAGTTAAACGACATTCAACATATGTTTATTGAACATTTACTAATAGATATGTTTCGTAATGATCTTCTGTATTCATTAAACGATAGGTATGATCAATTATTTTTCTATAAAAATTATCCCTCACGTATTCTTATAAGACAAATTACGTAATTATATCATTAAATCTACAGTTCTTTTTTTAATTAATCAAATAAAAGAAGAAAAAAAAAAATTTTATCATTAATTATAAGACATTGGAAAAACAATAGAAACTTATTAATTTATTTCAAGACAAACGTCCAATGTATATATCATTGAAATGAAGTTCATTTCTCCAAAGGCACATTGTTAATTATTATCATAAATCTAAATAATCTCCCAGTATGACATAAGAATAATGAGAATACCTTTATTTCATTGATAATGCACGACATTCTTTTTTTTTTTTTTGTTATATTCATGTTCACAATCTATGACGATTAACAAGGTTAATGATCTACTCATATGAAGCAGAAAATTAAATTGTGATATATTGTTCTATACTATAGTATAAACATTAACAAAAAGAATAAATTTTTATTAAAGATGAACAAATATCTAAAAACAATTCTTTTTTTTTTTAAATGAATATTTTCTTTGAGAACAACAACAATAATAATAATAAAAAGAACACGTGAAATTTATTTTTGCAAAAAAATTGTTTATCCACCGGAGATATTTAATGACACTGAGAGAATGACTTTGATAGATAATTATTGATTTCAATGTTTTTATACTGGTCGAATCCAACAAATCAATAAACTTAATAACCACCAGCAGTATGAATAGTTTTTTATTGTAGAATTTGATAATAGAATTTTATTTGATTCTTTTTTGTTAAAATGTAATAAAATATTTTGTTTTAAAAAAAAAGAAAAGGGAAATTCTTACCAATAATTGTTTGATTTTTCTTTTTTTTTTGTATTTTATTAACTAATAAAACAGTACGTCCATTTCGATTAATTTCATCTGAAGACATTTTTTGTTTCATTTTTCGAACTTTTGAATCTTCAAGTACAACAAAATACAAAATAAAATATCAAATTAATTTTTTTTTTACTTTGTTGAATAAAAATATAATCTGATTTATATCCTAAAATATTTTCTCCTCGACATTCATATTGTCCAAATTGATATACATTTATATCCTTACACACCAAAAAAAACAAAATCAAATATTTTTAAAATCTAAATATAACATACAATAATTTCCATTATTGATTCTGAACATTGATCATTAATAATTTGTATTTTAATATGAATATTAATATCAATTAATTGTTGATTATTTCTTAACCAATAAATCTGATCAACATGTGGTATTGAACATATTCGACATTTAATAGAAACTGTATCATGAAGAAAACTTCGAATTTTTTCATTTAATATTAATACACGAGGGAAATCTAAACAAGATTATATAAGAAAGATTATCATAATTGAATGATCATTTTCTATGATTTTTTTAATTAAATAGTTTAGTTTTCTTACATTGAATAGTGACATAAAAAGCACGACTAATTGATGCATGATACATATTTGATGCTATACATTCATATGAACCACTATCTGTTGGTTGAATCGATGATAAATATAAATTATTTCCATTATGAATATCTTTAAAAAAAAATTTATTTAAAAAAAAAAATTCTTGAAAATAGGTAATTTCATTTTTACTTTTTGATTGTTTATTTTTATTTTTATAAATCCATGTTATATTAACAGATGGAATAGCAAATGCATGACAGGATAAATTCATTGAAGAATTTTCTGAATATATTATATTTCCTTCCAATGGAAAATATGATACAAAATGAGGTGGAACTAAAATAATAGAATATAACTCTTTTTCTAATTCCTCAAACAAACAAAAAAAATTTCGTTAGATATCACATTATTCAATATAATCCTAGGGTGTCTATGTATGTATCTTCAAAAAGGTCAAGAAGTCTTTTGTCCATATCAATGAATATCCGGATGGATCATTAACGTTAATTTATTGAGATGGCTGTCAAGATTATGATAGAGAAAGAGAATGCAATTAACACAAGTAGATGTATATACACTATGCAATCGTCTTTAAGAAAAGAAAAAAAAGATAAATGATGATGAATCAATAGTTCCTTTTATTATTGTTTTTTTTTTGTTCATACAATCAAGACGTCTATAGTAAAGAGAAAAAAAAACTATGAATCGAGACTAATTTTATTAATGATCCGATGAATAGATATATATATATATAAGATTAAAAACATATGCGAACTGAAAATATTGTATTTAACTTACCATATATTTCAATTAAATATGAAATTAATTTTTCATCATTAAACATACATGTATAAATACCCGAATCATTTTGATTAACAGATATTAATTTTAAATCTAAACGATTTGATGAAAATTGTTTTAAATTAATATGTTTTTGATGAGTAAATAATTCTGAACCAAGTGATAATATATCACCTGTCATTTGACGCATAAATGATACCTAAAAAAGAAGAAAAATTTTCTTTTTTTCTTAAGTATGTTCATATTGACAATCATCAAATTTTTATTAATTGAATGTCAATTCTAATTCTATAATCAATCAACATATGTTCAATTGTCAGATTATTTCTATTCGTTATTTTTCAATTAATTTGCTTTTCTTTTATAAAGAATAAGATGAATTTTTATTATTGAACTTTAGACAATTGTTAATATTCATGTCATAAACTGAACTTTCGATCTTAATCAAAAAAATTGAACTTTCAATAATATTAATATGATGATAAAAAAATTAAATTTAACTGCCATTCATCTATGAAATGATCAATCTATTGAACAAGCTGATGCATGTGTTACGCAAATATGGTCATCAGGGACATATAGAGTACAGTTGATTAAAAAGAAAAAGGATTTTGACACTTATTATTGTCATCAATATGTGCGTGTTTTGATTAAAATAGCCTCAACGGTATGATATATCGAATAATATATATATGAGCAATTGATCAGTGAAGAGAAAATTTCTACTTGAAATAGACTAAGAGAAAAATGATATAGATATACTCATCTATTGTTTAATCGATGAATAAATATACAAATAGTTTATATGAATAAAACAAATAGAATAATGTTTATTCTAAAGAAAACAATAGATCACATCAACGAATGATTTTCTAGATGTGTGATTTTCTTTTTTATATACAGATTATTAGATAATACTCCGCCTTTTATTTAAAATTATTTTACCTGTTCGATTTTATCTTCATCGAATATACAAGACATAGTTATATCTTGACCAACATCGACTTTTAATACTTGATGATGATAATCATTTGTTGATAAAGTTTTGCCAAAATAGAACAAAAAGATGATGAGAAACTGTAATAGAGAGTTATATACACACCACGACGGCATGACTGATGATTGAATGAATGCGAAACAAAAAAGAGAAAGAGAAAGGAAACGAGAACGAGAGAAAAAAAGTCTTGCTTTTCTTTACTTGGGACTGTATGTCTAGTAAGACAGACGCTTGTGTATGTATGTATGTATGTGTGTGTGATAATTGCACTCTTTCTTCTCTTTTACACACACACACATACACGTTCATTTCATCTCATCCGCTTGAGGCACACAAATGAAGACGTGTGATGGACGATGGACGTCATCATGATGAGAGAAGAAAAAACTTGTGTGTTCATTTTGCATTTCCTTTCCTGTATATTGATGTAAGAGAGGTACAAATGATGATGGCACGTTTTTAACAACAATGAAAGTCTTTCTACTTTCTTTTTTTTCATTGCTTATGTTATATGATTTGAGCAATAGTTATATTAAATGTATATCGAAAAGAAAAATAATAATTATTGGCAATGTTGATTATCTTGTTTAATAAAACTTTTAGTTTATTTTCTTTGAATCAATTTTTTTCGTAATGAAGTCGTCTGATCGAATCATTTGTGATCTTTAAACTAGTTTTGTGTATAAGTAGGCAAAAAAACACAACAATTAGTGAAGATACTACAATAATTGAGCTAAAATTGAATATAGAAAGATATATTGGGGTTAATATTTCAATATAAGAAACTTATGATTTGAAAGTACAAAAAATGAAGTTTTTATTCTAAATAAATACAAGTTTTACACTGTTTTGCTATTTGACCTAGTTTAACTTTGGCATCAGCAGAAAACTGGTTTCCATTTAAATGAAGAAAATGTAAAGTTTTAGTCTGTAATAGAGCATCCACAATGGTATCAATACTTTGATTTGTTATCTTATTACGAACTAGATCCAGCTTTTGAAGAGTAGTATTCCATTTTAATGCCGCTGCTAAAGCTGCCATACCTGAATCATGAATTTCATTATTTTGCAAGTAGATATGTCCTAAAGATTTATTGACTTGCAGCATACTGGCTAGTTGTATAGCACCAATGCCCGAGATCTTATTGTCACTTAAATCTAAGCGCTGTAAACTCTTTTGGTTTTTTAGTGCAGAAGCTAAATAAGTAACACTTTCATCGTCGAGTTGGTTATGCTGCAATCGTAGATCCACTAGTGTTGAATTTGTTTCAAGGGCATTGCTCAGACTGACAGTACCAGCCATTCCGATATTGTTCTCAGCCAAACTCAGTGATTCCCAGAAAGTGTTTCTTGCTAGTTCATTAGCAATAAGATGTACATCTTCATCATTTAGTTGTCTTTCACGAAATTCGGCAAAAATAAGTTTGGCTTTTTGCTGGATTAACGTCTCTAACTTTTGATTATGATAAGTGTTTGTTGTAATTAATGCTGGTTTTTGTAAGTTTGTTGCTTTTGATTGGGATATTTTCGCCGATTTAGTACTATTATCAGATTTGGGGCTAGTATCTTCATTGAGTGTTTTAGTTTGAGTCACAGAACGAGTATATGGCGGTTGAAGAAGAGGAAACGGAGGCTTAATTTCTTTCAGATGTATAATACAAAGACCAGATGCAGGATTAATTTTGCCGAGTACTTGGAATAGAGTGGCTGGTAGAAGAAGAATTTCACTTTCCTGTTGAAAATAAGAATGTTGAGAAATTTCTTTGCCTGTCTCACATTCAATATTGAATAACGTTCTTGTACCATTATTACCTAAAAATTTTTCTGATTCGAGCAATGTGAGTGATTCTGTACATGAACTAAATAAAAAATAGAAAGTTATTGATCAAAAACCAGGATAAAACAGAATACCTAAATCCCCACCAAACAAAAGTTTTTCCAACTTGATATTGTGAACTAAGATCGGCTTTAACTCCCCGCCATACTGTTTTTCTAACTGATTGAAGTTTCCATAATGCAGTTAAAATTAATTTAAGATAATGAAAATATGGTACTAGAAGACCACGATCTTGAGCTCGAAGTGCTGAATTAAGATTGAAATATAATGAATGATTGCTTGACTGCCATTCCATTGTATAAAGATGAATTGATGCAGATTCTTCTTGAGTAAGACCATTTGATGGTTTTTCACTTGTTCTCTCTTTAGCAATCCATGCGTTACGTCCAATATTTGGAATAATTTTTTCCAATGGTTCTACACTCATATCAAGTGGTAGAAGAGGTAAATCTTCATAGCCCTCAATCCTATATTGAATATATAATTAATATGAAATCATTTACATAATTAAAGTTTCTGTTTCTTACGGCAATAACATTTTACATGGTTCATTTTGAATATCAGATATACGTTGATTTGCAGAGGTCATCTTTAATTTTTTTTTGTTGGCTTGCAACACGACAACTTATTTCGACTTTGGATTGTTTCGTTCTTTTTGTAGATATAAAAGAAAACCACGTGGATCAATGCTTTATATCAGGAGGAAGACAACACAGAACGAAACAGTATTTGATGCATTTGGAGCATATTTAATGTGCTTTGTAACAAGGATTTTTCTCGATAAACTATGAATAATTTAAATAAAAAAAAAGTTTCTTAATAACAGTCTATTTTTCACAATAAATTTTGCTTTTATAAAAACTCTCAATTGAATATTTAAAAATTTTTATATTCTAAAAAAAAATAATATTTATTTTTATTCAACTGAAGGTTCAATTAAATTAATTGGTGTTGTATTAAAATAACGATATAAATGAAGTTCATTAAAAAAACGCGAAGCAATTAATATAGCTCTTCGATCTTTATCTTTTTCAATTTCAGGTAAATCGTCATATGATAATAATAATTCGTATGTTGTTCGATGTGCATTACGTTTTAACCAAGCATAATGAATTTTTTTTGATGTTTTTTCAATAAAATTTCGATTAAATAAACGTTTTTGACGAACACCGCGTAGAACTAATTTACAAGCAACTTGTGCTGTAGCTCGATTTTCATATGCCCAATCATCTGGTAATTCATCATAATTCATATTTAATATATCAATATAAATTAATGATGGATTGTATCGATTACGTGCTATTTTAAGATTACGATGAACAAAACATGAACCAACAGTAAGAATCATTGGATAAATAAAATCTGATGAATTAGAATAATAATAATTATTATTATTAGTTAATTTAAAACGATTTTTAACATATGGATTTTCAATAAGATAATGTCGACGCCAATTTTCATGAAATGTTGAAGCAACATTTCGAACAAACATTTGAAATTGTTCTTTAAGTAAAATTAATTCAACATTTAGAATTGAAAATAATAGAATAAAAAAAAGAATGTTAGTAAATGATGTGGTTAATGCCATGTCTTATTTATTTCATGTCTGAAGTAAATATAGATGTTATTTATCACATTAGAGAAAGATATCTATGGATGACAGTTTGTCAATAACTTCTGTTCTTGCCTTGCTTTTTACGTTTAGAAAAATAGTTGAAGATAAACAACATACGCCTCAATTCTTATGTAGTAACAATTAGATATTTATCAAAGTCATAACACATATACATATATATGACATTTCTGTATCCATCTGTTAACTTCGTTAGATAAATCAACATTTTGCTTTCTATGAATTTATTGTTAATATCCGGTAGCTACAAATGAATAGATACACCTGGTAGTTGCTGGAAAATATGAAATACATATTTAGAATATTATTTAATCTATTATTTTATTCTATATAAGATGCTGGTTATTCAAACTTAGAGTAAAAAATTTTTTTAGCTTTTTTTTGTTTACATTATTGGATAGAGCTTGAGCGGCTGATCATGAAAAACTACATTTTAGTCTCAAATAAATCCGTCTTTTGAACGAAAAATACCAGAAACATCTTTTTCAAAGTATGCAACATTTCTGACTTCATCTTTTTTAAGATTTAGAATCAAAAATTGTGTATAAATAAATTAGTGATGGCGCCTCGAATCGCATTGAATATAATATGTATAGATCGACTGTGCAAACTGATCTAACTTTTCTACGTAAGCGATAAAGATAAAGTATTTTATTTCATTCAATTCATCATACTACTAATCACAAAGCTAGGAATCGTTCTTTTTTCTTTACCAAGTAAAATCGTTTGTATTAAATTCTGAGAAAGTATAAAAATATCAAGGAAAAAAATACCGGCTCCTTAGAGATATTTGGTGAATACTGGTCTCAATAGGTGATTTTGATCAATTTCAGCATATATTTGATAGTTTTTTTAATTATAAAAAGTAGGATTTGGATAAAAACAAGTCTGATATTCTAAATCCGCATCCAAAACTGGTCAGATGCACACCATTTTCAAATTTTGTCTCCAATTTTTTTCTTGTCGAAAAAGTTGCCTCTGGTTCCCCCTCAGGTATGGGTAAAAAAATTGATTTTCAATAAAACAGGATTTTGTTTGTAAAAGTATTTACTATTTCGATTTCTAATATAATCTTACGGCCTTAGAATGTGTTTTTGACAGTTGAAACAATTTTTTAATGAAATTCATTTTTTATCCATTTCGAAGGGGGACCAGGAGCAACTTTTTCGAGGAAAAAAAAGTCGATAACAGAATTTGAAAATGGTACACATCTAGCCAGTTCTGAATACTGATTCAGAATTATATAAAGGAAATTGAATTTCTCGAAGGAAAAATGGCATCTTAAGTGACTGTAAATCATCTACTCACTAAGTCCAGTAGTAGTATTTGAAACATTTTCGTTTAATAATAGTTTATTTAATATTTGCCTATACATTCATATTGATTACACTATCTTCGAAAGAATCATTGTTAAGAGGTATATCGCAGTGTTTATGAGAACGTGTAATCATGTATTCATCCCTTTTCACTTACAACAAATAACCAAACGACAATTACCACGGGTATGATTATCGCTGCTCTGATTGGGATTAATGTTCGTTTTCTGTCATAATCAAGCCATTCATAATGATTAAATGAAACAGTACGGATAAACGATAGCTACTGTGTGTGAATGTATAACAGACTGATAAATACGTAATGGTTGAATAAAAAAATCAAGATAAGGTGATAGATATTTACATCTGAAATGAATGGTTAGTTATATTCACCAATGGCTATTACTTTTGAAATGGTATTAATTGTATCTAGGAGCCGACTCTATATACCAATAGCCCCAATATATAATAAGTATCTTTGGTTGTGTATAAATTTTCATATAATACGATTATTATATCCGAAATCAGCATAGAAAATCACATTAATCTAGGCATATTCGTATCGTTTTTGTTGGCTTCAAGTTTTAGAAAAAAATGAAAGGTGAAGAAAATTTTCGAAATATACATAGATTAACGCAGGTTTTTACGCTGATTTCAAAAGCATAGTGAGATGATCAAAAGCTAAAAATATTATCGGTCGTCAACTCTCTCTCGATGCGTTATAGTTATTTTACTAGAATTTTAGTCTATGACATGGTATCTACCAAAAACTCAAGTAAAGATATTTCGATCTGAAATCTTGTCCACAGATAGGCTTACTTGTAACTAGAATGCCCTAAAAGAATTTAAATCAAAAGAATGTTCCCTTCATGAGATATTGAATTTTCAAAATCGCTCATATTCTACGAAAAGATTGAAGGAAATCATGTATTTTAAAAATTTGTTAGGACATCCTAGTTACAAATAGACGTATCTGTGGATAAGATTTCAAGTTGAAATATCTTCATTTGAGTTTCATTCTAGTAAAATGGCTATAAAGTCTCGAAAAAGGTTTGGCGATCGATAAGATTTTTAACTTTTGACCATCTCACCTACTCTATTCAATAATGTATGAATCAACTGAATCAGAGTTGATTACCTGGATAGGGTTCCTTGTTAGCTTTAATAAAGAAAATTGAGAAATACGAGTAGAATTCTAGCTTTCTCTGTGCAGAATTTAATAAAAACAGTTTTGCTTGATAAAGAAAAAAAAGAACGGTGCCTAGCTTGGTGATTAGTAGTATCTTGAATAGAATAAGATAAAATATTTTGTCTTTATCGCTTACCTAGAAAATTTAGATCAGTTTACACAGTCAATCTATACATATTACATTCGATGCGATTCGAGGTACCATCACCAATAGAGTTTTAAATTTAGAGTAGATTTATCAAATTGTTTATACACAGTTTTTGACGCTGAATTTAAAAAACAATTGAAGTCGAAAATTTTGCATATTTTGAAAAAGATGTTTCTGGTATTTTTCGACCAAAAGACGAATTTACTTGAGATTAAAAAGTAGCTTTTCATGATCATCAGCTCAAGTTCTATCAAATAATATAAGAAAAGGCGAAAAAAAAACTTATCATCGAAATATATCCTGTTATATTGATTCATAAATCAATTCGGATGTATTTTACTATTATTTATTTCATAAAAACAACAAATAGTCGTCTATGAATAATCTATTATTATTGCATAATGAAAAAATTGATCCCTTGTACTTTTATAATGCAATCAATGAAAATATTTTGGATGTGAATGAGTAGAGTATATGAGTATGCTTTTTAAAATTACTCTTTCTTTTTTTCCATCTTACTATGTCATAAACATGTATCATTGATTCTCATTTTAATTCTTGCACTATTTGAAGAAAAATTTGCAGCTGTTTTATTACAATCAAAATCGGTAATCGTATATTGTAAAGATAACTATAATAAATAATCTGACTAGATTTTTTATTCTTTCGATAGAACGAAGGTTCTACAATAATAGGGAAATATATAAGATTTAATAATTGATTCGTGCTCAGATAGGATTAAATGGAATGTATGAAACGTGATTATTATATTTCTGATATTTCTATTGATTGTCTTGCTCACAATCTTGAAGATATTACTCTTGTATGGTTTGATCCATTATTAAAAGAAGATACTTTCAATATTCCTAAACTTAATGACATTCGTGCTTTGAATGATTATGTGTTATTTTATACAAAAGAATCAATGTTTCTCGAATGGTTAATGTCAAAAAAAGGGACAAATGAATATGTTATAATTATACTTCGTGATTTCGAAATTCTTGACAGGATTCATGAATGTGATCAAATATGTGCCATTCTCATTCTGACGTCACATGGGAATATAAATCGAATGACT
Source organism: Macrotrachela quadricornifera (assembly GCA_022393335.1). Classification (NCBI taxonomy): domain Eukaryota; kingdom Metazoa; phylum Rotifera; class Eurotatoria; order Philodinida; family Philodinidae; genus Macrotrachela; species Macrotrachela quadricornifera. The sequence continues at coordinate 1,248,105 of JAJEKB010021263.1, read as the reverse complement.
ATGGCCAATCATCATTATTCAAAGGTGGTTGGTATATATGAAGATCAAAATTCTATGCTAGTTCATCTTCAAAAAGTAATCATTGATGTTGAAAATCAAGTTAATCTAAATGCGGGAGACGTATTTCATATATATAATCAAGAAGAAAATGCTTGGAAAGATCTACGAAATCATTCAACTTCTTTTCTTTGGTGGATTGCTTTTAAAAGTAAATATAGGAATATACAATTAGTTTTAAGATACACAGTAGTTTTTCTTTTCAGACACTGTGAAGGTTATGCCTCATACGTCTGAAGCAAAAAACGAAATGCTTGAAAAATGTCGTTCATATTATTCTGGAAATCAAAGTCAATTATCTGTAATTGATGAATTTGAACTTAATTCAGCTTGTACGAGCGTAACGCGATGACGTTTTGGCCGCACTTCTTTTCATTTTTCTCAAGAATAGTACGAACTAAACCATTTATTTTTTTATTAAAACTTATATCTCTATCAACCCCACACCCTCTAAAAATATCAGCTTCCTTGAGTTAATCGTTTGAGGATAAATGTGAAAACAAATGGCGTAACGCGATGACGAAAAAGGAACCCTAGATGTGAGGGTGGTCTGTTTGCTTTTCATTTTTCTGCGAATGTATACCTAACACATGAAAACGGTCAACAGTAAGTTTGTAGCCAACAACCTAATGTATCTACTGGATGATAAAACATTTCGAATATTTCTCTACTTTTCAAGTCGCCTCACTTAAAATAACGTAACGCGATGACGGCTCTGTAACGCGATGACGCTTGATTTTTAAGAGAGTTTGTATCTGTATTTTCTTTTACTTAGTATATAATCTTATAAAAGTAACACAATGAATTTTCGATATCTGCAACAAAAATATCTTTAACATGTTGTTTCATGATAAATTCAATACAAAAATTTTAAAAAAATGACATAAATTCTATATCAAGTAACGAATATATAAACATACAAGATATTTTTACAATGCTTGAATAAAATACTTCGTAAATGAGAAATAATACAATATAAAAGTAAAGAAAATAAATACTTCACAGGAACAGAAATATTTTTCATCAGTTTCAAAGATAATTCTAGTATGTTTGAATGAGAGAAGACTAGTTAAATTACAAGAAATTCGATAGTCTACAGTGTTTCATTTTAAACAGAAAATTGAAATTTTTTTTTGTCGAGCTGTTTGAATAATATCCATATTCAATTGAATTATTTGGAAGAGCTTTTATTGAATGAATTTTTTTGGTTTCCGGAACACTTTTAGTTACCATAAACAACTGTTCAAGTTGACCTTTCGATTCATCGATACAATCTTGTGTTAGTTCTATGAAATTAATTGTAGTTGTTTTTGATTGAGCAATTTTCACAAAATCTGCAGCCGAGGTGCATCTTTCACCACTCATAATTGCACGATGTACAAGACGTTTTGAAGTCCCTCCCACGGCATCCACGACACCTTTGCCGTGAGAGGTAGCAAAATAATGCCAACTTATATCCACCTAGAATTTAACGATTGATTATTGCTAAGGATTGACTAAAAATCAATATCATCGTTTACCTTATGTTGTTGTGACAAACGGCATACATTTCGAAACAAAAATTTCTGTTTGAACTGCTGGCTTGATCCATCCGAAAATATATGAATTTGTTTTAGATGTTGAAATCGTTGGGTTAACTGTTTAAGTAAATTATCAATTGAAGCATTGACACAGTATTTATCATGTGTTAAATTGTTGGAAATATATACGAAAGATTCACCACCACCACCTGGATACCACACATAAGTAGTAAACAAAGATACAGCATCTTGAGAATAATAAGAATTTTGAACAGCATTTTGCGTACATAAACGAAAATTCTCACTAAAATCCACCTGTATACAAATAATTTCATCATTTGGAATAATTTTCATTTTTTCAAAAAATGCAGCTTGTTGTCGTTTAATGAAAACATGGTTCAAGAATGGTTCAATTTTTTCCTTTAAAGTTAATAAACATTGATTAATTGTATCGTTAAATTCAATGTTTTTTGTTTTTCCATCTTGGAAAACCCACTGAAACCATTGAATACGTTTAGTTGGACTAATTACATTTTTCATAATATTATTATCAAAATTATATGAACATAAATGGCAACAACTAAACATACATTGTTCTTCTTGTTCATCACAAACAAGCATCGACGTGAATTCTTGAAGTGAATTTAAACCAACACAACTAATATGTTTTGACAATGGTTTTAACAACAAATTCACGTTTTCGTGATAAATACATAAACAACTATGATGAGGCATGTAAGAATTTATCAATATGTTCACTGGACGTAATTCATTAAATGAAGTTAATGACAAGTCGACATTTTTATTCGAATATTCATTAACAAATAATTGATATGTTTCACGTATGTTATACAATAAAATTCGTTTTTGTATTGTTATTTTTTCACCATTATCATCTGTGACTGTGACATAATCACGTTTGCCAGGTAGTCGATGGGTAATATCATCTCTTTGATAAAATTGAATGACTATTTCTTTTAGTTCGGTCGATAATGAACGTTGTTGACGTGTATGTTGATCAGTTGTTTTCGAGATAATATTAAGATTTTGTGCAAGATGTTGTGCGACCATTATACGTTTGTTATTGTCTTTTGGTAATGAATGAACAGCACGTTTAAGTGCTTTTCCTAGTGACTGACGACATTTATACGAAGATTGATGACCATTTAAATTTTTAAATTTTTTTTTATCACGATATTTTTTTGATGCTTGTTTCTGTCGAGCTCGTAACTGATCCAATAAAGCACCTTTTGAACTTTGACGTCTTGAATTATCTCGAATACGAGCTTTTCGTTTCATGTCCTCGAATTTTGATTTATTTTTTAATAAATTTGTACGATAGAGCTTTTGTTTCTCGGCATTTGATTTAGCCATTTCACAAGTAACAAATGGAAAATGTAATAAAAATTTCTCTCAAAATAATTTTTCAATATTCTTTTATAGAGTATTGTTAGACGATGATATACATCATCCTCTATGTAGTTACATATCCTTTCTGTCCTATACATATGTTTCTTTTCCGTTCTTCACACTTTCTTTTCTATTCTTCGTATACGTCACATATGTTCACATATGTTTTCTGTTCTTTTACCATATGTGAACATATGAGGACATACTTTGTCCATCTACATTTCATCATCTTCTCTTTGTTCACCGTCATTTCATCACCTTCTCTTTGTTCACCTTCATTCCATCATCTTTTCTCTGTTGGATTTCGTCATCTCTTTCCCTTTGTTCATCTTGCTCTTTATAGTTTTGATTTCTTTGCAATAAATCATCACCCATCAGTCATTTCCTTCTCATCCGCTTAGAGCTACACGCTCACAAGTATAAAGTTCGAACTCAACTGAGAATAAAATCTAATTCGTTTGAATCAGAGTGATAATTGAATTGGATTGGTGTTTTTATTTGAATTTTGTATTATGAGTCTAGACCAATCAATCCTATTTTTATGCTGATTTATCAATCATCATTTATAGAATATGATAGTAAATAAATCTTGACTCTTTAAGTGGTAAACTATCGCGCGAAATTAGTTTCTTCTTAAGTACGAAAAAAATAAAAAGTTGAAAAATCGTCATCGCGTTACGAAATATTATTTGAATATAGAATAATTTTTAAATACAAATATCTGCGTTGAATAGCCCATGTAAAGTTAGCTTTCTGTATCAAGTTTTTATAAAAAAAATATCAAGGCTTATTGGGCAGAAAAAAACAATACATCATTTTTTGTAACGCGATGACGCGATAAAAACAGAAGTTTTGTATAACGTTGCCGAGAAACACACCAACGTATTAGAAACCAGTTGTTTTACCCAATGATGCTTCTGTCAACGTAGAGTTCCCTGATAATAAGCAACTTTGAATCCATTAAGTTGTTTCAATGTATGGGTACAATTAACTAATAGACTGTATATACGAGGTTTTGACTGTCTATTAGTGACATCTTTGGCGCCAATTACTATTCGCGATTTTCTGGTACAATTTATATTACGAAATCAGTTTCTATATGTTTTCGAATATTCTCTACAACATGGTGACAATGATTTCTGAACAAATCGATTTCGAACTTACGCCACTGAAGTTACACGTTACGCGTACAAGCTGAATTATAATGCAAATAATGCGATTCGATGGTATACAAAGTCATGTTTTCTTTATCGTTTGTTAAATAAGGCACTTCGTACTGAAGATATCGAAGTTTTGTATATATTTCGTTATTTTATCATTGATTTGTGTGCAAATCTGGAAGCTGCCCGTGATAAAAATACGATAAAACGAGTGTATCGTGGTAGTAAAATGAGTAGAGATGAAGTTGAACATTATAGCATTGGTATCGTTGTTGCAACTACTGGGTTTTTATCAACAACTCTTGATATAAACGTTGCCAATCAATTTGTTGGAATAGATCCAGTTACTAGAAAACCTCCGCGACGAACTCGAGAAGATCATATGCAGTTTGCTCTATATGAAATCGATATTGATCAAGATCTCTCATCAGATATTGTTTTGACTGATATAAGTGATCAAAGTTTCTTTCCAGATGAGAAAGAAGTTTTGTTTGATTTAGGTACAACATTCGAGATTACCGAAATAAAGTACGATTATGAGCATTGTTTTTAGTTTATTCAAATGCGACCATCTTTAAAAGGATTGCAACTTTATCAAGAATATAAATCATATATTCATCAACAAATAATAGAATTAACTCCTACTATAGTTTTTGGTACTCTTCTAATAGACACGGGTGCATATGAACAGTCCATCACTTATTTTGAACGACTTTTAAGTCAAACGCCTGATGATTATGAAGCTCGATGTAAAGTATATTATAGTGTAGCACGAGCTTATCGTTTTATGGATGAACATGAAAAAGCATTGGAACTTTTTCGTTGTGCTGAAAAACGTCAACGTGCAGGGCAACCAAAATCTAATTTTGATCTAGCGCGAACTCTAGCCGGTATCGCCAGTGTCTACTATGAATTACATGATTATCAACACGAATTACTCTATTATCAAGAGTCGATGACTATTTTTCAGGAAATCTTTCCAGAAAAAAACCACATAGAAATTGCACGTAGTTTTAATCGTCTAGGATTTGCATATACCAATCAACATCAATATATGAGAGCTTTGGAATATCTTTCTAATGCTCAGATTGTTTACAATAAGACAGTTCCAAGTGGGCATGCGGGTATGGCGCAAGTATTATATAATATGGGTGTGATACATCAAGCTTTAGGACAGACAGATGAAGCAGTGAATTTCTATCAAGAGGCGTTAAAAATGCGAGAAATAGTCTTACCACCTTATCATTCTTCTTTAGGCTAGTCATGTTATCGATTAAGTGTATTATATGAAGAACAGGGCCAATATGACACAGCGTTGGAATATGCTCAACGAGCACTTACAATATATGGAAAAAAACCGTTGCATAATCAAAAGTTAATACACGAAGTTGAAAATATAATCGAATGTCTTCACAATAAATCAACTATTCAATTATAACATTTTTTTTTGTATGAATGGAAATAAAATTTCCGTCGCATATTTCGAAAATAGATTAGGTGCATATGACTTTATTTTTCTTCAATAAAATAGTTTATGAGTTGATTAGAAAAAACATTAAATAAATAAAATAGTAATAAAGACTAAAAGTTATGAAAAAAAATTTCTTTTTGCTCAAAGATTATTTTTGACGACTATACATCTAACTGAAAGAGCAAAATCGAAAACAATTTTTTTCCCAATAAATGGTAGAAACTCGTAGATTTTGTCCAATAATGATTTTTGAAGAGAATTCCAAGACAAGTGCTGAAAATAATAAAAACTTTTAGCATTTTTTACATATTCTGATGGAAAACTATAGAAACGTTGATCTTTATGACTATAACCTGAGTTAACGAAAGAGATTTTTCAAAACTTACAATTGATGAATTTCTGGTTTTTTTTTATATCGGTTGTTTTTCTGAACCGATCCCGACCGACCGATTACAGGTCTGTGCACATGATCCGAAGAAATGCATAATTCTCAGTATTTTCTATAAATGCTCATTTTCATCCATAATGAGCATGTTATACGCAGTGTGAACTGAATGACGCGCTTGTATTTTCTGTCTTCATAAGTACAAAGATCTCCAATAAGTGCATGATATAGACGACGAATTACATCTAATATATTGTTCAGCTGCGAACAACTCCTTTCTACATTAATACAATGATGTATATTGCTGAAGCCTGATACTAAAAAAATAGACTCCTAGAAATCAAGGAATAGAAAACTTTTCACTTTCTACTTTCATCACAGCTATATATTCAATATCAAACTTTTCATAATAAGTATGTTTTGACTTGTTCCAAAGTCTGTACACATGTATATGAGCCTTTCTCTTAAAATGTGATAATAGAAATAAAGGATTCAGTTGTACTTTGTGCCTCTTTCTCGTGTTGTGAAGGCGTATCTGCTATATTGTTAGTGTTATATGAACGTAAAGAATAATACTTTATTCCTTTCGAGGCGATTAGATATTCATAGAAAAAAACTTTAACATATTCATCTTCATGTCTATTCACTCTCGATAAATGCACTCGTTGAACTTTGCAGTATATACAGCCATTCATTTCTCTTTTGTTTGGTTTGTACTATTACACAGCAGTCTTGTTCCACATAGAACTGAATAGTTACTCAAGTTTGCTTTTCTCTTTCTGTCATATGCATTCGCACTAGGACCAATATAGAGAAAGAAAATGTCAATCTGTTTTTGTTTTCGTTTTGGAGCATCATCTTTGATTCTTTCTGTTATGATCTATATCTCCTATAGGTGCAATTAGAAAATATATTCTTCTCATTTTCATTAATGAGCATTTTCGAGTGGAGGAAAACAAGGTGTAGATTTATCTGATTAGCTATCAGCATACTATACATGCCTCAGACGATCCATGAAATGACATCAATAAGTGACGTTTGAATTGATATTTGGGACGGCAATGGTTAATGCATGCTTGATTTACAAGGGAAATTATGACACAAGCCATGTGACTATGCTACAGTTTTCTGAATCTTGTACAATCGAGTCTTAGTACGTCATTCGAGGTGCTGAAACTTGGTATGATGCGACAATCAACAAGTAATTCGAAGTGTAAGCTGGCTGATCATAAGCTTACAGAGAAAGGAACCACAATCAAGAGAAAAGAACTGTGTAGTAGCAAAGAAAATAAAAATCTGTTGCTCTGACGGTAATTAATTCTTTTATCTTGATTATTTCAACAAGAAATATCATGTTATGGAATTAATGATTCAAAAAATATATCCAGAGCAAGTTTAGAGAGAATTACTCTTCCGTTTTATTATATATTTAGGATTTTTTATTAATATGTTTAAGATCTAATTTTTTTTGAAAGATTCATCTTGAGAAGCGCTACAAAACAGGATATTTTTATTAACGAAGGTAACCCCCATTATTTTTTGAGAAATGATACAATTGAGAGGTCAAACATAAACAACATTCAAATATAACTTCTATTCGAATTTTTTTGACAAACTTCTTCAGTTCTTCGATCAAAGTCTTCTTAGATGTCGCCTTGTCTCTTTCGATTTTATGAACAAATTCGTCCCATATGGAATATTCCAATGGGTTTCAATCGAGATTGTTCGGAGGTGAATAATCCTTGTTGATGAATAATGGAGAATTATCTCGGTTTTATTGTTGCGTTAGATGATGGTTATATGGTCTTACACCATGATGTTAAGATATCCATTGATTTCTGAAGACCTTGTTGCCGTACTCGAGCGCCACAAGAAGCACTTCTTGTATGTATCAAGTATGGTGTACGGTACCGTCCTCGAAAATGATTAATAGTAACACTCCTTTAGAGCAGTCACCAAGCCAGATCATCATTTTTTGGTGAAAATTCTATATCGACTTCATCATGACTCACGGTCCATACTGTATCATTTTGACTGTTATAAACTTCATCAATGTCAAACAATTTCACATCAGAAAAAAGAATTTTCATCGTCTCTGCCTTCCAAAAATTCATTCGGATCCATTTGGCAAACTATTTACGTTTGTCAATGAGCTTTGGCTCACAGATCTTTTGTAGACGTGAACTAAGAAACTCAATTGAGCCTCTGTCTCGAAGACCTTCGACACCGTTCAGGTGACGAAAGATTTTCCTTGAAGTTTTACCGTTTTTGTACTTTGAAGACAATAACAAGAGAGAAAACATTTTTAGAAGCACTTCGTTTTTGGATGTTTTCAACTATTCGTTGACAAGGATGATTAGCCTCCGAATGAAAAAGAATTAAGTCTTAAACAATGAGATTTGAGAAAGATACTGAGAGTGGCATTTATTCTGCGCTATCCGATAGAATTATATATTTTAACTATATAGAGATGTTATATGCATACTTTATATTTTTGAAAATATGTAATGATCTAGAAAATTGTATTGTAGCAAAAAAATAATAGTTAAATAGAGTATTTGGCGTATCTTTTATTTTCTACGAAAAAATGAGTTCATTTGAATCAAACATAGTAGAAATGCACAATTTTTTATCATAACATTATATGTAGCTCAGGGTGCATTTAGGAGATAGATTATGTTTGTCGATATCATATTGGATATATTAATGAATAAATATGAAATTTCTCTATTTACTTTTCTCCTTCATAATGATAAAAATCTTCTCTGATGTTGATGTTTTATCTACAATTGGACATACCAAAAAAAAAAAAATAGCAGATTTTTTTGATATTTTGATACCGTAAGTACTCTTTTGTGCTTCTTGATAGATGAATAATAACAAATAGATGAATAATTTGTTTTTCTTTCTCATATTCTTATTCAGAAGAAATATATCTCTTATGTCGTTTCTATAATTATCACTACGAGACATATGGTTATTAATCATTACTTCTGTTGTATATCCATACAAACTTTAGTTAATGTTATCTTCTTAGGAGAGAGAAAATGTCTTTTCTACGTCAGAATATTAGTTCTAAAGATCAGAAGAAACAGAGGAGATGTAGATATATATATAGACGATCGCATTGATACATATCAAAGGCATTTTGTATTTAGTCGATTTTCTATTACTAATATATTATTACCATGCTCAAGTTTGCAATAACTTTATTGATTGTATATGGAGTATTTTTATTTACAAGTACAAATGGATTTTTACTTAGTAAAAAAGAAAAATGTGAAGTAGCATTATTTAAAGGTGGAAAAGATTTTAGTGGTGAAAAAATTATGGCAAATAAAACATTTGTACCACATTTAAAATCAATTGGTGCTGTAGCTAAAACTTGTAAAGTAAAAGTACGTGTTACTGATTCATATAAACAATTAAAAAATCCAACTGATTTCGTATTATCAAAAGAAATGCCATTAGCTCTTGGTCATGGAATACATTTTAGTTTAGAAGATCCAAAAGGTGGTACTGTATGTAATAATTTATGTATGACATCACGTTCATGGAAAACACTTCCTGAAGCTACTTGTTTTATTAATGGTGTTCAAAAGAAAGGAATTAAATTTATTGAACCAAATCTTTTAGAAGATGGTTATGCTGGAAAATTACCATCAAGTCAAGCTGATGCACTTAAAACTGCAACACAAAAATTATGTGCACCAAAAATCAAAGGAGCTAAAGGTTAAATATTATCAAACAATTCAAAATAGACATTTGTTTTTTTTTTTGATTTTCTAAACTAGTTTATTCTTCGAATAAAAAAAAAAAGAAATTTTAGATATGATATCAAATAAGGATTTTTTTTTCTTGTAGAATTTTTATTGTTAATCAAGTATGATTTCATTTTTACTTTATTGTATTTAAATAAATATACATTAATTGATTGAAATGATTAAATAAAATAATATTTAGATGAACTCTATTAAACTTTATATGTGAATAAAAAGGAAAAAAAACATCTAGAAATTTTTATTAAATCTTCAAAAAGATACGATTGATTCTTGTTCACGTCATCCATTAGATATAAATAGATTAATCACAGTCAACTAATACATGGTAGATTGATGATAAAGACCTGGAAATGATCATTGTTCGCTAGACAGACATGACCATGACGATAAAAAATCTGCTGCTACCACACTACAGCAATAACAAAAAACAATCCGCCACTATTGTATTTAACAAAATGTTTTGATTTCCAAGGCTATGGCTTATTTGAATTACAAATATCGCTACTAATTGATTCGATTCATTAATTCTATAAAATAAACATAGACATCAGGTGCAAAAAGCACAAAATTGCTTGATAATCATTATCCAATGCTACTAGGTGTCTAACAAAAGAAGATATCAATATAATGTCACATTTTTCATATTTACCAGACCTGACGTTGTGTAATCTCTAGTTAAATAATTATATCGAATATCATTTAATTAAATAAATGAAACATGATTTGTTTACGTAATATTTAAGTTAGTTAAAATGAGTTTGAAAAAACTCTATATAAATTGAATAATGATATTTTTTTTCTTAATTTTCGATTGTTAAATGATTGGTTAATTGTCTAACCATTAATATATTCTTTTCCCACCATTGCTATTCGCAATGAGTCTCTGCTTATTTTTTTTTTTCTTCCTTTATTCTATTTATATGAATCTTTTCTTTTTACTCAACAATTATTTTTCTATTTTAATGTCTTTTTTTTTTGGGCAATATGACTAATATTCTTGAATATTCTATTTTGAAAATTTTTATATATTTTATTAAACTTAATAAAAATTTTTCGTTTTTAGAAACACAAAAAAAAAAAATTTTCAATTTTAAGTACAAGATTTTTATCCACATTTGATTTTGAAAAAAAGAATTAATTCTATTAAAATGGCCACAGCTAGGCCCAATTATTATTGTCATAAATGCCAAGCACATATCGGATATGTTCCGGTATGATTAAAATATATATATTTCGTTAGTTTGTAATATATGATTATATATATTTTTTTTCTTAGGATTTCGTATGTCCAAATTGTCAAGAAAGTTTTATTGAAGAAGTTCCAGCACAAGAACCTACACTGTATGTTAATTTTTTTTTAAATAAAATAAAATAAAAAAACAAAAATTTTGTTTAGTCAATCTCGGAGTAATCAAAGACGTACAGGTGGAACATTTCATATACATAGCGGAAATCCCTATGGTAATGCAACAATAGTTATTGGTGGTGGACCATCACCAAATGATATGAATACTCCAAATGGTAATGGAGATTTAGGAAATTTTCTTCAAACAATTTTAACACAACTTGCTGGTGGACTTACTGGTGGTGGACAACAATTTCCTTTGTAATTATTTTATTTATTTATATATATATATATGTTTTTAAATAAATTTATTTTAGTATAATGCATAATGCCGGTGGAGCATTATTTGATCCAACAAATCTTGATGCTTTTCTTACTCAAGTAAATATATAGTATTTTTATTAATAATAATAATTTTATATTTCAAAAAAAAAAAACAAAACTAGTTTTTAAATCAAATGGGAGAAAATAGTGGTCCAGCACCAGCTACAGAAAATCGTATAAATGCTATTCCAACAGTAAAAGTAACTGGTGAACAAGCTCGTATGTTTTATTTATATAAATATATTTAAAATGAAAATTTCTTTTTTTATTTAATAAAAAGGTGATAATTTACAGTGTGCTATTTGCATGGATGATTTTAAAGAAAATGATGATGCAAAACGTCTTCCTTGTTCACATCATTTTCATGAAGATTGTATATCACGATGGCTTCGACTTGTAAATTATTCTTTATATATAATAAAAAAAAAAGATTTTTTGAAATTTTTCTTTTATTTTTTTTTTAGCATGGAACATGTCCAACATGTCGTGTAACATTAGATGGTGATAATACAACAAGTCGAGAATATATAAATTTTCCTTCAAATCAACAACAAACATCATCAAATAATAATCGTCGAAATGATGGAGATAATAATGGATCATCTTCATCAGCAGCTACAGGTGGATTTAATCAACTTGAATTCGATTGAATTATAAAAATAAAAATAAAAAGAATATCTGTGTGATTAACTCTGTACAAATCAGATTTTTTTGTCCTTCTGATGGTCTTTACCTTTCGTTTGCTTTTTTTTTTTTTGTCATCGTCTCGATTTTCTTTTTCTCTGTCGGAAATAAATGAATATATTTCACACATCTACTAAACCCGTAAGATACCTTTTACGAAATATATTCTATTGAGTATCTACTATAGATGAATAAGCTAGAAAAACATTTCAAATATTTAGACTAAGATGTTGAATTTGTATACTCATTGAGATATAATGTCTTAGCTAATTTAATAAAATGAATAAAAAAATGTTATCCTAAAATGGGAATATTTAAAATTCCCTGTATATATATATATATATATTTATTGTTGATGTTATTTAATAAATAAAAGATGGATAACAAAACAAACAACAATTGTATCAATTGTTATTTTATTATAAAAATTTTTTCTTCTTTTTTCTTTTTTTTTGTGTTTAATTATTTTAAACGAGCACTTCTGGAAATTCAAAATGAACATCTTTTCCAGTGAGTTTCTTATAAACTGATTGAAAAGCTGGAACCTATAATAAAATATATATATATAAAATAATGGTTTTTTTTTATTATTATTAAATATAATTAAACCTTATTTTCGACAAGTGTTTGTTGATTTTTATCAAGATGAACTTTAAAAAGACGTGATCCATCTAATTTAATTCGAATACGTTTTCCTGTTATTTCAGCTGGATAAACAAGATCATGTAAAATTGCATCATGTACTGAAGTTAATGTACGACTATATAAAAATAATTTTTCAATTATATATATATATATAAAAAAAAACAATGATGACGAACTTTCTTGGTCGTTTTTGTTTCGATTGTGTTTTCGATTTTCTTGTTGGTTTAGGTAAAATTCGTCGCTAAAAAAATTCATTATTTTTTTTTTTTGCTAATAAAACTTTTGTTTTATTTACTTGTCCAAGAAGAACAACTGTTTGATTATATTTTTTTTCGAGTTCAGAAACAAGTAATGAATGAACTCGTTGGAAATTCTTTAGTTTAGGTACTGGGATATAAATGATTAAAGCTGATCTTCCATCGCCTAATTCAATTTTCTAGATATATATATAATATTCATTTTAAATAATTGAACAAAATTTCAAAAAACCTTTGCCCCAGTTATATAAAGTTCACGTAATTGACCTTTAAATTGTGCATTTCCTTCGAGTTCAGAAAATTGCTAAACAAAAAATGAATTTTTAAAGAAAAAAAAAAGAGAATATTTTCTAACTTGTGAAACATCAAGTTCAAGTGCTGTTGGTGGTTCACTACCACTTTTCATAATTTTAGTACCAGTGCTCATTTTATTTTTTTATAATAAATGAGTTTAATTATCTAAAAATATTATTTTTCTAAATGTTATTTCAAAGAAATTTATGATTGAATTAAAAAAAAAAACAACAATTTATGAATCCTCTACTATATTCCATATTTTACCATAGTAGATTTTATGATTATCTTTTTTTAAAATTAGATTTATTTGAATATGAAAATTTTGTATAAGAAATTATAAAATTAGATTTATTTTTAAAAAAAAATCACTTTTTAATGGTTTTTAAAAAATAAACCAATTAAAATCTTCTATTATTTCTCCTATCAAAAATAGAGAAACAGCTGATTATTTTATTTTTCATAGACCCATCCGTTTTATCCGACATTTTTGTTTAAAGGTCATTAGTCTATATTTATTTATTTTTTTGAAAAGAAAAACTTTCTCAATTACATTCTCGAAATATTCGTTTTTATATGAATAAATGTCATTTGCGGATTTGAATACAAGGTCAAATAGTCAAATGAAAGAAATGTATTCATTGACAAACAAAGATAAATAATGAAATCGACGAGGTATTAGTCTTATCGGATGACGTTCTAGAAGAATATATCTACATATATATATATGATTTTATTCGAATGTTATCACAAAATCATTTCTCTTTTTTTACATATATATCAGTATGCGTCACATATGCAAAGAATGTTTCGTTTATATATATAATATATGAAGAACAATTTTTCAATAAATTTATTTTTGTATGTATATATGAAATAATATTTTCTATATAATAAATCTTTCTAGATGTCGCCAATTTAATTTCAAATAATATTTTATATCCTCCATTTGATAAACGAAACAATATGGCTTCTAACGGCATAACCCCTATTATAACGTATGAACGATTCTCTTAGCTCGTGACTCCAGTCGTCATTTTTCTTTCCTTTCATTGTCTTGTTTTTCTCCTTTAATATTCATGTCAAAACCATGGTCGAAAAGTGAGAATAAAAATGCTTCTTTTTTTTCTTCTTCTTTTCTTTTCTTATAAAATAGCTACATCTATAGAAAGAGAGAAAAAAATGAGAGAAAATAATCTCTATAAAAAAAAGTAGGCGTCTACTGATTACACCATTTTATCCATGAGTATATAATTTAGTTCGACAAAAGAAAAAAAACATTTAGGTATATCTTTTCTTTTTTAGAATAAACAGGCCATCTGTTTTGATAACATCATGTTGGTATAATTTTCTTCTCTCGTTTGTTTTTATTTTAAATAAAAAGTATTAACGAGTACCTGTTTTAATATAAAAAACACCTTTTTAATTATTTTCATTATTTATCAATTTATTAGTTATTAATTATCATGTCGACTTGGTCGTTTTATTTTCAATATTATTCAACATATTATGAGTATCAAACCAGAGAGTAAATTATATTTACTTTCATACCGACATTAATCGATAAATAACAAAAAACAAAATATTTATCAATTGGACAGCAAGAATAGTGCTGACCAAAAAACAACAACAGGTTTATTATATATATAAAGAATATTATTTATTTATTTTTCTTTTTATTTCAGATAATAATCATTGGTTTTGAAGAATTTCCTTTGTATAAATCTCCTAAAACTTACAATGGTCGTTGTCGTATTGGGTCTTCGAACAGCTGGACAAACCTTAAGTACATTAACAACATCATTAGAACGTTTATGTTCTAAAGAAGATCGAACATGGAAAGAACGTATATTTAATCAAACAAAATTAGTAAGATATACATATCTATAACATAAAAGATAAATACTAGATAAGAATAATATTTATATGTTATGTTTTGCAAGGACGAAGACTTGTTTTTTAATCAAATGACCTTTTTTTTTTTTAGGATGAAGTAAATAGTTCACAACGTAATCATGCATCATCATGGCTTCGTAGAGTTGCAGCATCAATGCATTTTGGTATTGATACATACGCATTGAGTGTTGATTTACTTGATCGATTTTTAGCAACACTTAAAGTAAAATGACTTTTTTTTTTTTTTTGTTTTGAAAATAATATTTTGTTTTTTATTTTTTCAAGGTTCGTCCAAAATTTTTGGAATGTTTAGCTGTTGGTTGTTTATATATAGCAGCAAAATGCAAAGAAGAAGATGATACAATAGCAATAACACCTGAATTTGTTATAGATTGTAATGCAACATGTTCATCAAATGAACTTCTTCGTATGGAACGTTTAATATTGGAAAAATTTGATTGGTTTGCTGATTTTGTTACAGCTATTGATTTTTTACAAATCGTAAGAAAATATTTTTTTTTATATAAATAATTAAATTTTCTTTTTTTTTAAAGTACTTTGCACTTTTATTGCTTAAAATTGATAATCAACAAGAAGAAAATGATGAAAAAATTTTAGTTGAAAAATATATTGATTTAGAATTAAAATTAGCTTCATGTTTACAACATCATCGTTTATCATCATTTAAACCTCGAATTCTTGCATTGGCTCTTATAAGTTTAGAATTTGAAAAACAACAAGCACAAGAATCTGAAATGAATATTGATTGGCTTGTTTCAATTAGTTATTTACAACAATTAGCTAAAGTATAAAATTTAAGACACAAAATCAAATTTTATATAATTTTTTTCTTTTTAAGGTTGAAAGTGATGCATTATTATCATGTAGAGATTTAATTGTTCGTTTATTACCATCATACAAGGTTGTTCGATTAGAATTATCTGATTTAAGATTTATTTCTCATGCATATAATCCATTAAAACCATTGATTAATTTATCTGATCGACCAACTTATGCCGATGTTGTTTGTGGTCGCACTTTTCCTATTGTCTAATAAGTTTGTGTATTTTTTTTTTTTTCTTTTCTTTTTCTTTTTTTTGTTTTATATATATATATAAAGAGCATTAAAAACAAACATAGAAGAAAAAAAAGACACTTTTTCGTGCTTTATTTATTTTTTGGTTTGTTTTTATTTAATTCATATAATTAACATTATGTTCGTTTTTTTTGTGTCTGATATCATCAAAATCTATTCTCCATATAATCGAAAAGAGAAAATTTAATACTAAAGAGAATGCATTCCATCTCGACAAAGTAAGTGAGTGCAACAAAGATTTATCGATTCGGAGAATGGATTTTATTTATTTTGTCCTATATATATATATATATTTTTTTTTTTTTTTGCTTCCTTTCATTTCATCTTATGTATAAAAGCTTGTATATAGAAATAGAAAAGATCTCATGATAAACATTAACTTCTTTCTTCTTTGTAATATTTATCTATAGAACTTCTTTTTCTTTTTTGTTTATATGCTTCTCCTTTTCTTTTTTTTTTTTGCTTGAACTGCTTATAACATCGTGTTTTGTATAGAAGTTAAACGAAAAGACGAAGTAAAGAAAAAAACAAATATATGTGTGTTGAAAAAGGAGAGAAAAAAAAAGGAAATCCTTGTTGTATTTATTGATTCATAAAAAAAAAGACAAGGTTATTTTTTGTTTATAAGCTAAGAAGAAAAATAAATATGTCTCGAGAAAGAGGTCAAGGTTGGTTTTATATATTGTATTGACAAGTAAGGATACAATTGAAATGATTGATTACTTTTTATATTCAACAAAAGATAGATGCTGTATTAATTATTGAAGAATAAGATTATGTACTTGAGTATTATACGGATTTTTTTCTTTGGAAAAAAATACAATAAGAGAAGGTCGAGAAATTTTGAAAATATTTGAGTTTTAACGTAAACGATCTGAACAAAATTGGTTGTGAATTAGAGAATGTAGTTTCAAAATATTATTCCTTAATCTTAGATCAATATTTAGCGGATTAATTGGTACATAGTCAAAACATGTTTGATAGAAATATTTTCATTATTTGAAGAAGTACTTATTGTAAAACTAAATGTCAACTGTTATCTTAGGTGGTATTTGTAAAGATTGACACTGAATATTTCTTCAATATTTGTGGGATCGGTTTGTTCTGACCAAGAATCCATTAATAATAGATGACCGCAAAACTTCTTGTATTCAGTATTTAATTCGAGACTTCGTCAGCTTTCCAGATCTACTGTTTGTGACGTGGATATTTTGTGCTTTATACATTGTTTGTAATACTCGTGCATCTAATCTTCTCGACGACTGCTGTAAACACATAAATACTGGTCCTATAACTTTACCGTATATGCTTAAAATGAGCATGATTGTATGCGAATGTGTAACAGCGCTTCGAGAAGTAATTCGATCTAAAGTTATTTTTTTTCTGCCTTCTTTAGATATACTTTTTCTTCTTTGATCTCTTGTTCTCTATCATCGACATCATTTTTTGTAATAAATTTTGTTACTTTTCATAGTTTTATTTTAAGATACAGTAAAGTTCATCTCTTGCGCTTTTCTGATGATAAGTTGCTTTAATTCATACTTCATTAAATTTCTGTCGTCTGATTATCCTTGCTGTCTAACATATTTTCTTATTCTTTTTTTAGTATTTCTTATCTTTGATCAGACAATATCTTCGTTTGACAAATGAAACTGATGAGTATTGGCAAACTGCACATTTTTCCACACAGTTTGATACGAGTAAGATCGATTACCAACGACACAGATTTCTTCAGTGTTATCTGGTTCAATTGAAATTGTTAACAACTGCAATATCGAGAAGAATTGATCAGCGCCTGCATGATCCTAAGGAAATAGTTTATGTTCTTTTCAGTTCTAATACTTTTCCTTCACTAATTCATCAAACAATCGTACTATACTACTCAGATCTTGTTCATTCTTTGCAGTATTTTTATTTTTTCAAACTTAAATGAAAGCAGTTAAGACATTGATATTAATGATATATATATAAAGGTTCCTACAGGATAGAATTGTTTAAAACACATTCTCACGAAACACTTAAATATATTCCTTCGTAGATGAAATTTATCAGTAATTATTGCGTGATTGATGTTCTACTGTAATCATTATGTAATACAGAGTTTTTATATTACTCTTACATTTGTTTCACATTGTGAATAATGCACCAAAATATAATAATTTTGGTAATAGCGTCATTGAGACACAAATAGCACTTTAATATTGTCATATGATTTTTTTTTCATCTTTTCCTTTTTGCGTATTTATATAAAGTAATCGAGGTATAATAAAACGTATGTCTATGAGTAACGTGCATAATTATTTATTGAATGCAATAGATGTATCAAAAATAATATTTTACATGTTTTTCTTCTTTCATTCAACTTTTGTTTTGAACATATAGTAATTATTCATCTGTATCCTACTTACTTGTATGTATATCTGTAAGCGTTTATTTAATTTTTCTCAATCAATAGCAGTAGACCTTATAACTCACTACCAGTACTGTAATAATTTTAGTAATGATATTTCGTTTCTTAACCTTAATTAACAAAAATCAATAATGAAAATTATAAACACTTTCTTAAAGAATTTATTCGATAGATTTTGCACATAATATATACTTATACAGTAGTTATATTGCATGTTCACAAGATCTCTTTAAACATCATGGTATAAAAAAACATACATTTTGATTTGTTTTTTTTTAAGTCAAAGATATAATTGATATGGTAAATTTTATACCAAATCAAAACCCATGAAAAATTGAGTTTATTGGTAATGAATGGTAAAGGCTATGAATACCTTTTCATGCCAATCATAATAAATATTCAGAATTTTATACTTTTTCTGAAGTTCCTCAAACTCTGCAAACTCTTAAAAAGCCGTTTATAATAGTCATATTTTTGATACGGAAGATAAACACAAATTTTTAATACAATTGGTATTTATATATTTCCAAACATTGTAAAATGTATAAAAAATGCATGTTTATGGAGCATTCTTTAAACAGTTTTCAGTGAGTTTTAACCCAACAATTCTGTTTGAAAATTTTTTCATATATATAATTTTGTAGAACTCGACAAACCCTATCGAACTATGTAAAACTATTGAAGAAAAATATTTTATTCCATTTCTGAATTACTGGTATCTTACTTTTCACCTCAGAAGAGGTATAAAATTTCTGAAAATTTATTAAGGTTGACTATGAAAAGATTTTCATAACCTTCACTATTTAGTTCCAATAAACTCTATCTTTTATGGGCTTTAATTAAGTATAAAATTTGTCATATCTTCTATTCTAAATAGTTTAAGAATTTCTTTACTTTTTCTCTTTTTTTACTGCATGTCTTTTTATTTCTCTTATTATCGATCGAAATCATGTGCTTGAATAGAGCAAGCGTGACGATTGATAATATATAATGTTTAGTCAATTTATTATTTCCTTTCATTATGTTTTTATAATCAACGATTACTATCTTGACGAGGTGTCTTTCGCTGATATATATATTCTACATTCGTGACATCATTGCATTTGCACTCTTCATTTTTTTTTCATTAACGATGGTAGAAGTTGTAACTGCCATTCTTATAAGTGTTGCAGTTGCAGTAATATTAATTGGTGTGATAGGTGGAGTGGCTGTTGCTTATCCTCCAACTACTTCGTCACCAAATGATACATACATCAATAGAAAACGTGACTATATAAGAAATTCAAGAAGCTACTCATCTTCAAATTTAGAACAAGATTCTGATGATTATTCACAAATTAGTTCTAAACAAAGAAGAAAATCTTCCGTTAAAACATTTGTGAATTTTTAATTATTATTTTTGTATATATATATATATTCTTTTTTACCTAAATAAATATATGAAATAGAAAAAAAAACCATTATCATTATATCTTCTATTTACATATGATAATAATTTTTCTCAATAAAATCTTACGATGTTATCAATAGACACAAAAAAACAAAAACAATTGTTTGAAAAATATGTACATATTGTGAAAGAATTATTCAAATACAAAATGATCAATCATTAGCATAGTTTAATTGATTTTCTACCTAATTCAACATATTTCGCGATTATATCGAGAATTTTTATTTTAGACAAAAACAAAGCAAATCATGTTAAATAGTGTTTCTATCAACATTTATTTCTGTAGAAAATGAAAGATATTCCTTAGAATAAATAATCTGATATTCTATATGAAAAAGCAACTAAGAATAAAGACAAGTTAGATAGTGTTTTCAATAGCATCCAAACAGAATTTTAATATCATGAGATATATACCAAATATTATTATCTTTTTCCTCTCACTACGCTCAAGATCTATCATTATTGAGAGCGATCAATAATTAGAATCTAAGTTTTTGTTTTTTTTTAATTCAAAATAATTATCTTGTTGACATCTGTATAATGTCACATCAGTTCAATTTATGACTGCTAGTTAAACCAAACATTGAGAAATGTTTCGTAAAAAACGTGCAAAATAAATTTTAGTACTCGATAAGAATAACATGTGTTTATTTCATTTTACTATTGAATTAACTGAGATACAAGTATATCAATGCGACATACCAGTGAATGTATCTAAGTGTTTGGTACATGAACGAAAAAGCAAAAGTTGGATTATGATCTCAGATCATATTTCAGTATATTCATTATACGTTGCTTTTCATTGACATCAGTGTGATTGGCTCCAAGAGAAAGTCTAGTGAGTATCTATGTGACATAACCTAATTTGCTAACGAAATGATAACATAGAAAGTAGATATATTACTGGATTTCGCTGCAGAATATTGAAAAGATAACGAGTTGCTTGATCAACAATTCTATTGCAACTGAAATCCAATGTAACTATCGCTTGTGTGATGAAATGATTGAAAGTTTTGTTTTTAAACTTAATTCATGAGCGATATTTATTTTTAAATTGATAAATTTGCAGATGCAATTCTTTTATTATGATCTCTGTAAGTTGTTTAAATTTCTTCTGTCTCGATTAATAATATTCAATTTGAATGCAATAGTTGTTTTTATAATTGATTATAATAAGTGGTACTGCTTGATTATGAAGTAAAAAAAAGAAGTAGTTTGCAACAAAATAAATATTATAGGAATAAATAATATTTTGAAAATCAAACAATGAGATAAAGAAGAATTTACGTTATATCGCTAATAGGCATCCATTATAGTATTAATACATGTGCAAACATTTCGCATTGAGCATCAAATAGTTATGTCATCGAAATTATCAAGCATGTGATAGATGAGACCTGGTCTTATTCTAAAATTCTGGAATTATCACTAGAATTTTGTATTCTTTCCAGGGCATAGATGATTTGCATCAAGGATTATCTAATCTGCTCACTAAATTAGAATTACACAAGATATTAGTTGAAATTATAAGATATATATTATTGATTTAATTATTATAAAGAATATTACAAAAGTTATGCTATAATTTTCAAATTGATCGTAAAAGCAAAATTGTTGAAACTTTATCAGATAACTGTATATATATCAAGTGATATAGAATTAGAATATTTCACATATATATATATATAGTTGTGTACTATAGATGATAATCGGTAACAATATTATTATTGAATTATATAATGATTTGTGTCATAGTCAAAATGAAAAATCTATATGACAGTAATAAAAAATATTTGAAAAAACTTTTTAGTTTCGTATTTATCTCAACTCGAGAATATGATAAAATGTTTATTTTATTTTCAAAATATAGATTGCACAAGGATGACGGAAAATTTTTATATTTGAATCATTTCGAACCTATGAATCAATTGAATTGGATTGAGGCACTGAAGCCTATCCAAATAATAAATAATGATTGATCTACAGATTATAAAATATAAAAATATAGTTTTTATTTTGATTGAAATTAAAAGAGAATGATTATCGTGATTAAGTTGTTCGGCAAACAAACGATCGTTATCTCTTCAAAATTTTTTCTTTTATTATTTCCCATTAAAACGAGAAACAAATCTGTTAAGCTGTTTCGAAAGCTTTTTTCTCAATCTTCTACTCTTATAAACAAAGGAAAAAAATATTAAAATAAAAGATAGATTAGTTAAACTCAAATTTATCTTCAAACTTTTTTCCGCACAAATATAAAAGATAAAGCTTACGAATGTAGAAACATACATGATCAAAAAAAGAATATCTGGTTTCGATCAAAGATTTGTATATAGTTTTGTTAGTTTTCATGACTCATTTTTTAAAAAGATGTATAATTTATAATCTGATATAAATGAAAACATGCCATTAGTTTTCCTGAATAATTCATTGAAATAATATAATGAGATGGACTAATCTAATATCGATAATCATGTTCGTTAAATTAATTCATAATAAAGACTATATATTGTATGATTGTGAAATATCAAAATAACAAAGTTTAACGAAATTCTTTATAAAAGTTCTCTTTTCATATAAATGAGAATTCTCCTCAAATAACATTTTTTTTATATAATTATTATTCCTGCAAAAGTAGTAAAATGAGATATCAACTTTGAAAAGTCTCATGCAATAATTAAATTAAAACTACACTATAAATAAAGTGTTATCTTTATTTCTTAATAATCGCTTCATCATACTAAAAATTTGTATGATCAACTATGTCTATTTTCCGTTTTTAATACATATAAACGTTCTCTAAAATATCATTTTATGATACAGAAATAATAATATTGAATAGAACATTAATTTATCTATCTTATATATTTTCTAGAAATTAAATGTATGCAAAAAATAACTGATTCATTCAGTTTTCATTTATCAGTCAATTGACAAAAACATTCATGTATTTGAAATAAAATTATTTTATATACAAGTAATGTACGATAAACATCGATATAAAAACAATTCATTATATATGAACATAAATATTATCCATATATGGCTTAATAGCTTGACTCGTTCATTTTTTTCTTTTAAGTATTGTTTCTCATATATGTGCATATATGAATGAAAACAATAACACACATGACCGACAAAGTCAACTGCTTTGCCAATGGATGATCATTGTTGTACTATGGTATATAAGAGGGTGATATTCATCGTTCAAAAATCATTCATTTTATCGAGGATGTATACAACAATTAATAGAAAATTGAAAACAGTATAGTTCGTTCATTAGCAAAAATCACTGAAGCTACGGGTAACTGATGCGCATAAATGTATCGAAAAAGATTTTGATAGCTCGATTTAATTTATTTCTTTGTCTGATAAAAGACATTCATGTTACCACCTCAGTACCAAAAAAAACTAATTTTATCTAATGTAATAAACACCACACGTTGTTAACATTCTTTTTTTACCTCATCGCTTCTTATCTGACTGGAAAAGAAATAGGTTGTGGATGGTCATACTTTTATCTTGTCTATATTTATAGTGAAAAAGACCTCACAATACAAAATAAAGATGGATACAATTCAAATTAGTTTATTATTTCTTTTCATTTTGATTATTCAATGTAAGTATTGATCTATTCAAAAGTTTTTCACTAATAGAACAATTTCATATAATTCAAGGTAATGGAATGCCTCGTTTTGCTAATTATATTCAAGATCATATG
>JAJEKB010021263.1:1204279-1219198 GCA_022393335.1 Macrotrachela quadricornifera | reverse complement strand
AGCGCTAATTTTATCAACATCTTTAAACCTCTTAATTGACTATCTATTACTGTTGAAATTAATATTTAAGTTACTATGGAAAGATTTTGCCTTTCAATCTGATCTATATTAATTTTATTATGCAGATATATACTATATGACAATTCTCACCTCTAATTAGGATAAAAATCCGGATCTGTGATAGTTATTTGTTTTTACTCACTCTCGAGAATTATCAGCTATACAATAACTGATGTTAACACATTCGACCTGATCCAGTTTTCTTAGAAAATTTTTAGTTTTTCCTGACCAACTGAATAATTGCTTTAGTTACTTTTTCGTTCTTTTTCATATTATACGAAGCATGTGCAAAAAGAAAAATGAAGGAAGTTTCCAGCTTTTTCTCCCTTATTCTTTTCTCTCTATCGTCTTGTATACAAATACGACCGAAATTTTGGAACAGTTCACATGCCATTTGAAGAAATCCATACAGAAGATAGTGCTTGCTCATTCAGTAAGGTGAAACTACACGGAAAGTAAAGTGACCATTCTGCAGTTTCGTGAAAGTCTTGTAAGATGTTTACTTCTTGGTATGCCATTCGAGAAGCTAAAACCTAGTCCAAGACAACAACCAGCAAGTTATTCGAAGCGCAAACTCACTGATCACAAGCTCTAAGAAAAAGAAGGATCTACCCACAATGTCGGCAGACGGTGCACTAGCTGCTGTGCGAAGAAACGAACCCAACAGCCAAGAGAAGCCAGCCGTGCGGCAGGAAAGAAAGTAAAAGCTCTTGAGGGTGAGGGTGTGAGGGTGTGTGGGTGATTTCACAGTGGCTTAAAAATGAAGGTAAGGTTGATGTGAAAGTGCCTCTAGGATGTTTGGGCAAACAGCTAGATATGGTTGAAGAGGACGGAGACGCAAAGTGGCAATAGTCGAATACTTTAAGTTAATTGGAATAATTGAATTCAAGCTTCAATTCTTACACTAGTGGTTAATAACTAAGATATGAGAATTGATAGACTTTTGTTCAGAGCTGTATAGTTCTAATGTCAGACAATTTTTGAGTTATTCAAATCTTTCTGAAGTATTGTCTAGCAGTCAGGCAAAGTTGGATGTTCTGGTCAGATACAGTTAATTCATGACTTGAAACATATATTTTGTGTCATTTGAAGAAACGATTAGTTGAAATGGTTTTTTTCCCATTTTATTTGATGTGATTTTTAAGTGAACAAATATTTTTTTCTTCATCGTAATAGTGATTTTATTTTAGTTTCTATGTAAAATGCTGATTTTGTGTACAGTAGAAATGAATGTCATACATTGTTTACATTACAATGCTATTTTTGATTGAATCATATGTATGTTTTCGAATGGAGACTATATAAATACAATAGGAATCTATGTTAAAAGTGTCATTTCAAAAAATCTCTTTTAAGAATACACTTTACTTTCATCGATAGAAAGACTACATCGACGAAAACTCGTTTCGATTCTACGCAAGACTGAATGGCATTCATTGTTTTGTATCTTTATGCCGTAGTACTTTTCTTTCAAAGTACCAAAGGCTTTTTTCTGTCGTCACCAACAGCTGTACCAGCAACAACCCTTGCCTGTTATGTAGGTGAGTATGTTACAATAGATGGTATATACACCAACAATTACAATGGTGTATGGCGTACCAATGATTCTTTGACACGTCTTTGTGCCATTCGACAAGACAGAGGAATATTTAATGCATCAAATTTCCTTCGTCGTACTTATATAGCAAGCAGCATTACAAATATTCTTCGCCAGATGGCTCGCACTCGTTGTCAAGGTTTCTCTAACAGATCAGATCTGGGTTATGGATCATGCACACCTCAATCATTTGAATTGTACAACTCAATAAATTTGTGTATTTGTTCAACAAATTTTTGTAATAAGGATTTTGCTACTTGTCAACAATCAGTTATCGATAGCAGCTCATCACCAATAATCGTACCTCAAGTTGTTCCCTCACTAAGAACACCAATTCGTTGCTATGAAAATACTGAGATATATCAATACAATCCGTATTATATACTACAGAATACCACTTATATGTGTATTCCTCAATATCAATATTCATCGAGAACCTTTTCCTATGTGCCCACCAAACTCATAGATCGAACTATGTGTGAAACGTATACACGAGCTAACAGCGTTCTTTGTGTTGTTGATACATCATCAACATCGAACTATAATAACTGGAATGGGAACGGATATATGTTCTGGTCACAACCTCATACGGCACAGTATACGATGGAAGATTATATCGAGAAGCTTTTGACACCATTTATTTCTGACACTGTCCTATCCAACAATTATAATAACTCTTATCTTTTCGTATCGGGTCAGCTAAGTTATGTAAATACGATATATGAGGGAACAACAAATGTTGTAATACGCCGCGATATTTATGATTTAGTAGGAAATTTACTGGATCTGAGTACACTTTACTGCTTCTGCACAACGGACGATTGCAACATCGACTTTGAAACATGTGCTTCCGGTATCCACTACAATTCAACAATATCAACAACTACCAGCAACACACCATCAATGACAACAGGTTTGCTACTCTCATTCACTAGTGTCTTCCTTTGTCAAAATTCGTTCTGCATTTTATTAATGTTTCCTGAGATTCCTATCACCATACGAGTCAAGAAGCAGTAGTCAAGCTATCAATTCAAAGATAAAGATATATATTAAGTACTATAGCCAAACTTTTCAATAATTGTCTATGAATCTTTGGGTTGTTTTAAGTTAAGACAAGGAAAAAACTTGCGATTTATCCTGTTCTTGAGAGCAAATTTAAAGTCATCTCGATTAATCTTGTCAGTTGACATTGTATATGTGCGAAATAAAATTATAGAATAGTTGTCCATTCCATGTTAAATAGAAATGTATTAATCTGATACAGAAAATAAAGACGAGCAGATTCACACTGATAATCATTCAACATGATCGAACATATTGATTTCAATGTGAAGAGTTTGATTTTGAGCCTTATGAAAAAGAAGAAAAAATGAGACGTAGGTATTGATCTTATTTTAATTTAATTGTTTTGATTTTTTTATCAACTTAATTCATTCAAATCTAATCTTGGGTGGAAATACGTATCTAAACATTGTTCGAAAAGTTTCATAGAATAACTTATCAACTAATTATTTTTTCAGTAAGTCAAATTTGATCCGACTATACAGTTTAACATGTTAAAAACTTTAGATCACTGCCTTGTTTTCTATCAACAAAAATCCGAAAAATAGATAAAAATCATTTTAAATCAATTCAGAAGTAGTCAGACAGACTTATTGTGAAATGTGTACAGTATTTATATAGAAAGGAGTTGGTATAATCACAGAATGACGACGGCAGGTTTTAGTAGATCTGGGGTCACATTCTAGTGTGTTTCAGCATATTATTCATCAGAAGAACAATAGAGGACACATTTTCGTTATCTTAGTGTCCGTCTGACTTGTTAATTTCCTTCAACTAATCTATTAAACTTGGCATTCTTATATCTAGATTTGCATCGGTTTCGATATACTTTTTAGAACGGTATAAAAAATGACATAGGTGTGATATTTCACTTGGAATACTTGCAGTTCGTTCTTTTCAGCTTGAACTGTTTCAGACTTATCGATGCTCCAATTCGATAGTTGAGTATAACTGAGTATGTTGACTGAAGAAGAGTAAAGATGATTTTAGCTGATTGCCTCTACATTTTTCCACGCAAATTTTTCTCTATTTAACTATTTATCTTGATCATTTTAACGTTGAATCAGTAACCACAAGCCAAACAACGAGTTCTCCATTGCTGTCACAATCTATGGTTGCATTCTACTCATTCGATGGTAATGCTCTCGATTTGTTTTCCACGTATAATGGTACGTTGGTGGGTGGTGCAACATTTACAACTGTTGGTTACGTTCGTCAAGCTTTGCTATTATCGAGTAACACCCAGTATGTGCAAACAAGTTTTATCAATGTTGCTTACCAGAGTTTCACAATTTCTGCTTGGATCTCAACGAAAAATCTTATCAACGCAACTATTTTCAGTCAATGTTCAGCACGCGTAGCTCGAAAATGCCTGACACTTGGCATTCACAATCGATATTTATTCATGGACTTTTTTGGTGGTTTTAATACAACTGGAACAACAATTCTCAATATCTCTAAATGGTATCATGTTGCTTTTGTCTATGATGAAGCGGTACAGCAGCAGTTGATCTATTTGAATGGGGTCGAGAATGGACGATCAGTACCAGGATCAACTCCACCATATGTAGGTACTTGTCAATCAGTGATTATTGGTGCATCACTTACTGGTTCAATCGATCAGCTGTCTGTGGTCAATCGAGCAAAATCAGCGAATGAAATTCTTACAGATGCTACACTAGTTGCTGCATACTCGTTCAATGGGAATCTTATGGACTCAGGTCCCAATGGGCTGAATGGAACCGGTCCCATGAGTTTCAACAATGGCGGTCGTCTCGGTCAGGCTCTTCAATTGACAAACACTTCTGTACTTTTCCAGTCAACTGGATTGACTACTTTAACTATCCCAAATCAACCATTTTCCATTTCTCTTTGGCTAAAACCACAAGTAACACTCGGCGGCTGTAGTGTGTTAGTTCTTTCGGCAACAAACTGGTGTATGCAACTGTTGGGATTCACTCCTTCTGGTGGTCTCGTTTTTAAAATTAACGGAGTTTCAGCCACTGCACGTAATGTTTCGCGTGTTGATTGGAGTCATTTGGTTTACACGTACAGTTTAATGAATGGAGCTCGATTTTTTATCAATGGAAATCTCATCGATAATTTACAAACAGTATTGACGCCAGGTAATTCATCGATGATGCTTAGTATTGGAGGTCAACCATCCTCAAATCCATCATGTACAAGTTCATTTATCGCATCTGGACGTTATCAAGGTCTCGTTGATGAACTGAAAATATTCAGTCGAGAATTGAGCTCGACAGATATTACAGCTCTTGCTAATCCATAGTGAGGGACCTTTTTGGAACAAAAACTTTAAAAATTTTTCTTATTACTTGTAATGTGTGCATTTTTAATCTCTAATAATCACGCAGTCTTTGAGTATTTTACTAACAGTAACATGAGAACTTTTTATTCAATCGATACTGATCCGATTATCAATTGTTGGTCCATCAAAATCAGTGAAATTTGGATCATAAAATAAGCGCTTGAAAGTTTGTTTCTATAATAAAAAGACACAGTGAAACACACTGCATATTATGACTTTTGTTTTACTTCGCTGACCCCTATAATAAACGAGTTACAGGCTAAGAATTATGAGCACAAAAAACAATTAATAATGAATCTCGTCACGATATTTGCTTGAACTTCCATTCTTCAAATCTTACCTCTAGAACAAGTTTTTTTAAATAAAAGAGCCATGAAATTTTCTACAAAATCATATCTAAACTTCAATTAAGAGAACTGAGCAAGCTGTATGCGAGATGGACAAGTGAAAACTTTATAGATTTGGCATTTATTTCCGATTCAAACTTTTTCTTCTTTCAGAATTGCTATTAAAATGTTTACCAAAACTAAGAACCCAACTTATGTTAGATACTTTTAAATGCATCCTTTTCTTGTGATCAATGAAAAGATTTTTTTATGAAACAAATGGAGTACTTGAGCATGAAATTCCAACAATCGAGAAACTCTATCTCCTCTAAATACATATAATTAAGAAGCAAATAAAGTGATCAAAGTTTCATTTCAGTGTTGGACAGAAAAGAGCAGTCATGTTTGTTATCAATATAAACCAAATTTGATCGAAAAATATCTTGTTTTGATGAAGTTACGCGACTTTTACTATGCGTCCCTCTCCTTTTGGTCTCATAGACTGATGGCGGTAGTCGTAAACATCTGTGTTCGGAATATCGTAATAAATAAATGTGAAAACCTCGGATTTAAATCCGAGTGTTATGTGTACTTCAAAAAGTAAAAAGAATTGACGGCAAATGGATTTTGAGTGAACTATCTAAAAACTAGCTATCTTGAGTCTATGCTCAGCATTTTGACCTTATCTCATGAACGGATTGGGCATTTGATATCGGGCACATCTCAATGGAACAGAAATCAGTTTAGTCTACAAATTCATTCTACTCAAATGAGTAAGTTACGAGATAAAAGAAGTGCTAGAAGTCAAAAACGCAGGAAATATTAAACACTGGGAGGTGGTATTTTGGATTTTTCTCACCTAGTGCATGATGTCCTAGGCTTTGCACCTAGCGAGATTATGATCATAGGTAACCTCATGGATCTATGACACAGAGAGGCATCAGTATTTTCATAATAATTCCCCAATATTAATAGCTATCGAGTTCAGATTTTTTCCATCTCATAATTCTTTTTAGTAGCGACAAAACCATACATCTATAACATCTCAAAACCGCTAGTCACCCGAGACATATTTAGGAACACTAGAGTCGGGATACAGGTTTTGTGCATTTTGGGGCCCTGTCTAGGCAATTTTCACTTTAAAAACTACAATTTGATTCAAAATTGATATCATATTCGGAATTAGCGTTAAAAACTGAGTCGATTTATATATGCTTTAAATATTTCTGCGAAAAAAAAATTTATGAAAAAATGGCCCTATACCCACCCTCCTCTTAGGGGTAGTCAACAATGGCATTTTTTGCGATAACTCAGCTATTTCTTGACGAATCATTCTCATATCCGAACTCGGCCGAGATATTCATGACACAATTCTGTATACGAAATTTCAGCGCGATTGAATATAGTTGTGAAGAGTTATCGTATAGATATACAGATGGACACACTGACCGATTCTGGAGTGTACTCACTTTTTGAGTACACAAAAATGTTAGTCATATATGACTTAATAGCTTGACTAGGCCATTCTTTTCTTTTAGTCATTGTTTCATATATATCTGTATATATAAATGAAAACAATGACATACATGATCAACAAACTTAATCTTTTTGTTCATGAATGATCATCGTTTTACTATGCTATATAACAAGATGATATTTTTCATTCAAATATCATTTAACTAGACAAAATAGGTAGTACTCTTAAAAATGATTCTCAGTTAGCTGTAGACAGAAGACAAAAATTTCTTTTCAAATAAATATATTACTGCGAGGGGGAAAAAGCGCGACTTCAGTACTTCGAAGTACGGTGAAGTACGCGTGAAGTACGAGTGAAGCACGACTGAAGTACGAGTGAAGTACGAATGAAGTACGTACTTCACTTGTACTTCACCGTACTTCGTTCGTACTTCACTCGTACTTCACGCGTACTTCACCGTACTTCGAAGTACTGAAGTCGCGCTTTTTCCCCCTTGGGTACTGCATTGGCTATCTATAGCAGCATATTTATTGAACAAGTACTTGTATGAGTATCCATATCTAGAATGTTAACAAGGGAAGGTCTACAGAGTATTGTAGATTTATCATATTCTATGTAGCAACTGCTCATTTACTATTTTCTTTTGAACACACATAGATCCATATAAACAACTCGATAAACATATGAAATTAATATTTGTTTAATACTTTCTTTGAGAGAAACAAAGAAGGAAAAAAGTCAAAGGTTAGGTTCGTTCATAAATATACTGCAATTTTGGTAACAAAAAATTTAAAAATCCTGTGCAACAGTATCCAGTTAAGTATTTGATCATGCCTGTTTAAATACCCATTTACTAGCCACTTTCCATGAGGATGCCCACCCAAGTACCGTTATAGGTACCTATAAGTATTGTTAAGGTACGTTGAATACCCATCAAGTTCCTCGTATATACTAGTAGCAAGGGACTATTTTGCGTATCCTTAATTGAGTACATTGACTAGAGTCAGAATTTCGAACAACAAATTCAACTACAATCACACGAATTAATCAATTTAGTTTTACATTCGTCTATCAAAAAAAAAAACAACGATTTTACAGTTTTACAATATAGGACTATAATCGAGCGACAGAATTTATCATTATTGTAATAATTGACTATAACTTACTAAAAAAAAGAAAGTTTTACGTTTGGATTAAAATATTCTATGTCAATTTGCTTGATCTTGTGTCGAATATCTTTATTCATTTTTAACAATATGAAACCTATTATATTTTAACATTTTTGAAGAATGGTAATAGTTTGATAAAGGCTGTTTCATTTTGCATCCTAAATACCAATGAGGAGTGAGAATTAGCATTTGATTTATTTATTAATTCAAACATCAAAAAAGTTATTTCAGTGACATTATTGAGAAAAACAAACAATTAATACAATAAGTGTCATATATTTTAACAATGAAATAAGACATTAAGTTGCAACAGTTTAGGGGTGGCACTTTATCTTTACTTTACTAGGTAAAGTAAAATGTACACACTTTACTTTATTGGGTAAAGTAAAGTAGTTACTTTACTTTACTCAGTAAAGTAAAGTATTACCTTTACTTTACTCGGTAAAGTAAAGTAGATCCACTTTACCCGAATAATAAAGTAAAGTAAAGTAAAGTATTTACTTTACTTTACTCGGTAAAGTAAAGTAGATCTACTTTACCCGAATAACAAAGTAAAGTAAAGTAAAGTAAAGTTATATAACCAAGTCAATTTTATTATTGATTTATCAAGTCATTATCATGCATTGATACAGTTACAACATACTAAAGTTCAAATAGAACCTTTTTTTAATAAATAACTGCAAAAAAAAACAAAAACTGCAAATGTGTCGTATTTTAATATTTCAAAGTCTAGTTTCTTTTTAGATACTATCAGCCATTATATCCAAGCAGCATGTAAATCGATATATAATCAGAAATATCTAAATACTAGTTTGAATCTTGGAAGAATACAAGAGGAATTTTAAGAATTATTGATAAGACAAACCAGGACGTGGATGATGAAAGGAAGAACATTAATTGATATGATATTTCATTTTATTTTGTTTCGACAAACCATAATAAAATTAGAAAGATACAGATTTGCCGCAAGATGAATGATACACTAGAAAACTTCGAAATTCTTTGATAATGTTCTAGTTCGAAATCGGGTAGAATATAACCATTGATACTAACAATAGAGCTTTCTTATTTTGATACTTTGTTCTCAGATAAATTCATATTATTTCTCACAGAGCACCAGATGTAACCTCATCTTCCTTAGTACTATTTTTTATTTATGTTTATGCTCTTGTTTTACTTTAAAATACTTTTTCCATAATTGCTGATATGCAGCTAAAACGCTGATCAAGTTGAGAAAATTTTATCTTCTACAAAATAAATAAAATGATGTAATCGTTGATATAAGCTTGCTAAAAAGTGTCATGCCCTTTCTTAATGATTTCGTTTTCAAACTTTTCACTTCTTCTCTGCCAATGGCTTCATACTGAGTATCTGTCGCATAATTTTCAAAACTAACCATCATTTTTGTCTATGGTTTTGCTGATCGAATGGTAAGACAGACTAGTATTTTGTTTTTTTATCTTCAAAGACATTTCGATTCGGAGAGAAAGCTCACAGTATACAATGACGTTGTATTATAGTTTTGATTTAGTAAGCATGAAATAGTGACTTTACTCTAGCACACAAAAAAACAGTATCATGCTTTTCACAAAAATTTATTATTTTATTTTGTTTGCAATCATATCAATCTTGGTATATTTAAGCAAAAGTTTTTTTTCCAATGATTAAAATGAATTATCTCAGAATCAGTTAAACATTTTTCAATTACAATCATTGAAAATAATCCAGATCAAAGCTTCATAATTTTTGGTGTAAAACAAAAAAAAGCAGTGATAAAAAATTTTTTGCTTTAGATGCGCATATTCATATATCTTCATTCTTTCGTCTTGTTTTATAACTTATTTTCATCAAATGAATTAATTCTATTGAAATAATATCAATTTTTTATTGTATACGTACATTAAAGGAAACGAGACTTTAAATTTAAAAATATGACATACTCGCAGTTTTTGTTTTATTTTGCAGTCATTTATTAAAAAAAGGTTCTATTTGAACTTTAGTATATTGTAACTGTATCAATGCATGATAATGACTTGATAAATCAATAATAAAACTGACTTGGTTATATAACTTTACTTTACTTTACTTTACTTTATTATTCGGGTAAAGTAGATCTACTTTACTTTTTTCAAAGTATAGTAAAGATAAAGTGCCACCCCTACAACAGTTCTTCATGATTATTATTATGGATAATTTGACTCCTAGATTTGGTCTTAATATTCCTATATCCTTAATGAAATAATATATCACAGAATATTATTATTATTGGTTTAATCAAGACTTTCGATATATATATAGTGGTTTCTTTTTATCAAGTATCTATCAAGAGTATTGAAGTAAATGTATTAGATGTTCTTTACATTGTCGATCGTTAATAAAAATTCATGAAGTGAACAAATGTATTATTATATAAATCCTGTTAGAAAATATTTGTCATTTTTCAACAATTTTTGAAATATTTCGTTTATTAATATAGAACTGAAGTGGGAAAAAAATATGGAAGCACTACTTTACAATTCAAAAAAACTCAAAAAATTATCCAGAATGAATTTTTTTCTAGTATGTGACAATCTAATAACTGTCACTATGGTAGAGATATTATTTTTCTCTTTGCCATCAGAAAGAAGAAAAGACTGTTTTATTATTCGATCGACGATATTTGTTGTGTTTTTTTAAGTGATGAAAAACAGTATTATCATTAATAAACTTGTGCTTCGTTTATAATATGACCATCGATGTTTTGGAAAGAAAGTGATGATATAATACAATTTAATTACAATCAATCGCCGAAATGACAGCCCTTTTCAAAAGAGATCAATGCATGGATTAAATGTGCTTTTCTTAACTATTCTTACCAATTATTAAAGGGAAATTTGACAGTCGTTGGAATGACATGGCCATTGATTTCTGCAATAGTATTGTCAAGATTGATAACAGAAACTATTCCACATGAATAGAAATCATGCTAGATTACTTGTTTGTTTCCTATTCATGTCGACTCATCATCCCTAATCTTTGTCTTAAATTTGACTAGGACGTGATTAGTTCAGAATTTTTGACCGTTAAGAAGCCTTGTCTAAATTACATGATTGACGGGTAACATTATACGTACATAGTCTAGTCTTCTTTTGTGAAAGACTTATCTAGGACTGATCTGAAATCAGTTGATACAGAACGTTATTTTCTAATATGCAGATTAGTCGTAGACGAGAACTTGTTGAGATAAAGACCAGACATGATGACTGTCATGACAGCCGTCTGAAATGAACTTAAAGCTAAAAAAGTAAGGGTGTAAGAAATAGATCAGATTCGAACATGCATACAATGTATTACTCATCCATCACTTAGACTGTTAAGCCACATGATCAAATAATGAACTTTTACATGTTCATAATCATTCGTCAAACGCTATTTAATGCAGTTTTACTCAAAGTTTTTATGTTAGATATTTAGATAAAAACTTATATTTTACAGAACACGATATTATTTGGATAATCTAACAAACAAAATTCAAAAAGATTGTATATTTTTTTTTGGAAAAATATACTTTGGTTACTATTAACTAGGAATAATTTGGTTGTACTTAAAAAAAAAACAATTGACCGTTGTGGTGCAGTAAATGGATAAGAATGATCCGATACTTTTCAATAACAAAGACAAATTTAATGGCAACCTCCTCACCCTCACCCTCAATTTTGAAGGAAATGCAAGTCACACATTCTAACAGTTTTATTATTCTTTCTGTACTATGATAGTATGAACATTAGAACGTTGAATGATACAATCAATAAGTAAAAGTATTTTAAAAAAATCATGTAATTTAATCGTGATTGATTTTTGAATAATCAGAATATGTGTATGTTGTTACAGCGATGTGATTATAATAATGGCAGCTATCGAATCATGTGTTAATGTTTATTGATGATGACAAAATGAACAAGAACAACACAAGGATAAGTAGATTGCATTTGTTAGATTCTTTCTCATAAAATTCTTTGATGCATATTGAAAAGAAATATGTTCTTTTGGGAAAAACCCATCTTATATGATTAAGTATTTTACTCATTTATAATCAATGTTGAAATCATTCCAACATTGCATATATTTGTCTTTTGAGAGTATTTATAATCATGAATCAGATATAGATAGAATCAATGAAATCGACTTAGTAATAGAATAGTCATGCTTGATAGTTCTTATCGTATATGTTGGGAAAAACCGATACAGACAAGTATGTAAAGTATGAAAAAAATCAAATATTGCATTAGTATAACAAATCTAATATATATTTTATTCAATCGACTCGTCGAATACCTATCAACACCTTTAAAAAATGGTTTCTGACTTAATGGCTGCATAGTGTTGTTATTTCCCAACGGCACCGGTAATGTATATGTATCCGGTTGCCTGTTATTATCCTATGGCAATACCATATTACTTTTGTTAGACAAGGATATGTATGTAAAATATGCAACAATCATAACAGCAAAACTTTGCATAATCATGAGTTTTATTTTATTCAAGAAACAACAAATCAATTTTTCATTTTATTTTATTTTATTTTATTTTATTTTGTGTTGTTTTCTTCACATACCTCATTTCTTTTTATTGGCGAGAACAATTAATTATTTTCAGACGTTGTTCTCTAAAATGAAAGAGGATACCTGACGTCATATCTTCTTTGTTATACTTGTTTAGATCGAAGTAGGAGGGATTCATCCAATATTCTCCTACTTCTCTTTTTAATTTGTATTTTTATCTTTCTCTTTTTTTCCATTATATATGTGAGTATTAATTGACGTATAAAATGTTACAATTTTTCTAATAAAGAAAACGTTGATTTATTATGAAAAATTTCTAATTAATCTGGCTAATATCATTATCGACAAAAGGTCTATGCAATACATATGTATTTTTGATATTTACGATAGTATATCTCATTGGTTATTGAAAGATGGTTGCTATTTAAATTGTTCATTTTTGTTCTTCTTTGAATCTAACAAGTCAATTCAGTCTGATATGATCGAAAATATTGATTAATCAACAAATGTTGTTATTTTGAAACATTATCGTCTATATCTTCAAGTAACAATAACATCAATACGGTCACATCTATTTATTAAAAATAATTCATTTGAAAATAAATCGAAAAACGATAGTATTGAATACATACCGCATGTATAGAAAATGGAATAATATTGAAATGGAAGTTAATATTCTATGGATATATGTCGTTGGAGAAGATTTTTTGAAAAGAAGGAAAATTTCAATGTGAGAATTTTTATAAGCAAATTATGTTCTTATCAGAAAACCAAAAAATGCGACAATGCAATGATAGAGTAATCGACTCAAGGACTACAGAATTCGAAACATGTCGAAGACATCGTAGTCTTTACTTAAGAAATATCTTACTACCGGTTTTTTTTCTCTTTAAATAAGCTTTCTATTCAGTTACATACCATAATGCAAGAGCAAAAATAACTGTATCGCAATACATAACCATCGTTCTCCTATGAATACACATGAAAAGAAAAGTAAACATATGTTTTTTTCGACTACTTCTTTTTTCTCTTTACTCCATCCATTACTGTACAAATCACCACAAGATAAGAAAAGAAAAATTTTTTTCTATGTGTGTTATTAATTATCATGAAAAAAAATCAGATTATTTACTCATCCTGAGGGTGAAGGTGGATTACTAATAAAGCAAACCGTTATCATGATTTCGTCGTCTTTGCTAAAGGGATTTATCAGACAGTTTAAATCATACAAATAATATCTATTCTAATGATCCGAAGTTTATAAATAAGGTTCTGTATGTAGAGTCTTGCATAACCCTTTTTCTAGGGAGGTAACGAGAAGATTTTAAGATAGTTACCTAATGAATTTTATATCAAATGAAAGCCTATGAGAAACTGGATATAGTTTTTTCAACTTTTAGACATATACGTTCATGTTATTCTCTTGAAATATAAGTTTTGAAAGTTTCTGTTATTGCTTAGAGAAATCAAAGACTATAAGTGTTTTGTTATTGAAAGGAGACGAAGATCTGAAATTTTCTTATTCCATTTATTTTTATAATATAATAAAAGATAAATACCTTGTTGAATATGGATAAGTAATTATAGTTTTCATTCATTTAATAAAGTGTATTAAAAAAAATGAATTATTCAAGCTTTGTGTCAGATAAAACTTAATTTTTGCATGGATCAAGCTTTAAAAAAATTACAACTAGAAGAAAAACAGTCCTATGCAAATTTTTAAGCTTTTCATCATGCATTTTCTGCTTTTTTTATTCGTTGGTATAACTATAAAGACGTGCTTACGAGAAAGCGTAACGTCGCATAGTTTAATCGTATGCTTCATTTTCTTGTTAACTACATTGTCGAACAAATCTGTAAAAAATGCATTTTTAATATTCACAGGTTGACTATCAATTTTTTTCGAAAATGAATAAAAATGTTTAGATGATTAAATTTAAAATAGTTTTGCCCACAGTTTAAATATTTACGCAACACTAAAATTCACAGATGTATGGTACGAATTTTCACTTTTTCAATTCTTATATTCAACTATTGTCATTGAAAATATCAAAATCAATAAATAACACAATTTTCTTTAATAGATATGATCTATCTAAATAAATATTCTTGTAGACAGAAGAAGAAACCTATCTTATTCAATACTTTTAAGTGTTTCGTATTAATAAAAAATATTTTTTACGTATATAAATATTATTCTCGCCTCGTAAAAAATTTCTCAAGATGCCTATTGATAACTTTTTTTAAGTTGAAAATTGTATGTGAAAAAAGATGATCTGTTCAGACTATAATTTGAGATTTTCAAGTGTCCAGTGATGATTACCTGATATTTTGGTCAACAAATGCATGAATATTTCG
>JAJEKB010021263.1:1106448-1144279 GCA_022393335.1 Macrotrachela quadricornifera | reverse complement strand
TTTACTTAGTTACTTTTTTTAAAAGTAAAGTAAATGTGCCACCCCTAGTTCTTATAAACATAGATATCTTTATTTAGTTTTCTTTGCTACTAAAAGTGCAAGTCCTTGTAGAAGTTCAGAAGAATTCATTTGATTATTTTCATATCGTTGATAAAGATTATTAAGACGATGTTGAATTGCAGTTGTTCGAGAATTTTTCTTTCGTGATGCACGAGCTGACCATTGGATTGATATACATCGAACTCGCTTTTCTTCGTTTTGTAAAAACTTGATGAATTGCCAAATATCCGGATGATTCCTATAGATCCGGCTATTCATCCTATTATGATAGCCTATGAAAAGGAAATTAATTTTTATTTTTATTTAGTACCTTCAATTACCCTCGCACGTGTTGTTCGTACGTGTATCACATCGAAATACGTTCCATAAGTCAATATGAGAAAGCCAATTATCTTCAAAATAAGTTAATAAACCATCCATATGATTGCCATACAATTCCTCCGCAGCTGCTTGAATTTCTTGAAAACCGTTAAGAACTTGATCTTTCGGCATCAAACCTAATGCCATTAATTTTCGGGATAAAATTCTGAAATTTTCTTCTGATGTATAATTACGTTGCATTCCAAGAGATTGAATTTGACGAAAAATCGCCTGCGTGAAGTGAAAGAAACAGGCGTGATGTTGAGCAGAAGGAAACTATGAATTAAAAGACTTGATTTAGTTCAGTACTAGTTAACTGCTTACTTCTGATTTTATTACTGGTAACACACCTGTTTCGAAATCGGACATAATTATCTGTGGTGAAAAAGTTTTATGTCGTTTTATTGCAATTTCTTTGAGTTCAGTGAATATATATCGATAAGTTACACCTTTTCTATTGACTAGTAAACAGAAAACGCAGGGTAAACCTAAATGTGAAAATTTATTTTTAAAATGTATGAGCAATATTACTTACAAATACCAAATAGAATCGCATGTAAAATGTAAACTTGTTTGAAATGCTTCGGAGCTTTTGAGAAAGTACCATCCATATACACGATAGGTGAAGAAAATAATAAATCCAACTGATGATCACTTGAAAAGACCATAATACGCTCACGACGAACAATTGAATCATCCATAACTAAGAAGCGATTTCCATCGAGTGTTACTTTGAATTGATCATGAATATCGAACAAGCAAGTTTGTGGAAGTGCAGGTACTACTTTTGCTCGAACTTTAGCTATAGTTGTACCTAAAAAGGACCAACAAAGAGAATTATGTATTTAAGCTTAACAAATTTACCAAATTCTTGACATGTGGGTAGGATAGCTGTGGTCGTTGAATTGATTGATGAATTTGAAGCTTCTTGTTCATATATTACAGAAAGTGGTATGTTTTCTTGAACAGCTCGTTCTTTAATTCTGTTTCGAACAGTTCGTGCAGCTATGATATCAGAATTTGGTTCATGATCATGTGCTTCAGTACCACCATTAATGTAAACATCATTTAAATCTGTATGTACGGATTTATTACAATCCTTGTACGTGCAATACCAGTATTTTTTATTTCCTTTTCCTTTATTATATTTGTATAAATAACCATTTAACGATAACATTAATTGACCTTTATTTGATTTGATGAATGTTAAATTAACATTTTCTTTTTCCGTGCTTTGCATAGTACTTGCCATGAATAGGTTCTTCTTCTTCAAAGTTTATTTGTTGATAATATGTTTGTTCAAATGTATATATAAAACTCGTTCCTTTGTTTTATACAAATATTTTTCT
Organism: Macrotrachela quadricornifera; assembly: GCA_022393335.1. Taxonomy (NCBI): domain Eukaryota; kingdom Metazoa; phylum Rotifera; class Eurotatoria; order Philodinida; family Philodinidae; genus Macrotrachela; species Macrotrachela quadricornifera. The sequence goes on along the minus strand of JAJEKB010021263.1, from coordinate 1,142,510 downwards.
CTATTCTTATGAAACATTCGTAAGTTATCAAATGATATTAATTATAAAATGTTTCATTTCACTTACCAACCATTAGCACCATCTCGCTTTACATCTTTTGAATCATCTTACATCAAGGTGGAGCTTCTTTAGTTGTGCACTATAAAAATTTTGATTTCTAATAGATATGCATCTGATATTCTTTTCTTCCGTATCTTTACTTTTTGATGTTTTCTCCTTTTTCGATATTTTTATCTTTCGACATATTTCGTTTTCGACATTTTTTTTTCGACTTTATTCTCTTTTCGACATTTTCACTGTCGACATTTTTTCTTTCAACATTTTTACTGTTGACATTTTTCCTTTCGATGTTATTCAATAGAATCGAAAATCTTCTACACAATTTCCTAAATTGCTTCTGGATATCTCAGCATCTCCCAAATCCTTTCCAAAATCCTCTCTGGGTATTTCAACATATCATAGACCCTTTCATAAATCCTGTTATGGGTTTTTCAAGACCTCATAAATTTTTTTATAAACCTTTTCTTAGTATCTCAATATCCCCTAAACTTTTTGCTAAATCCTTTTCTGTATATCGCAACATCTTCTACACCCTTTTTTGAATTCTGTCATGGATATCTCAGTATCTCCTCGATCCTTCCCTAAATGCTTTTCTGGGTATCTCGGCATCTCATAAAACATTTCGTAAATTTCATATTCATTTATTTATATAGACGATATTGTTCTTATATATAGTCGAAACAAAACAAAAAAGAAGATGGAAGGAATTATTTGTTGGATTTCTTTTCACAAAACATGATTTTATATTTAAAAGCATTTTCAATAGAATTTCTAAAATATTAATAAAATATTGAAGGTTGCATTAATTGATGAGCATGATTTCAAGAATAAATATTTTAATTAAATGAATGATTTAAATGACAAAAAATTGCTTATCGACAAAATGTATAGCCAATAAAAAAATTAGAATTTAATGTGTTTAGATACTTATCTGATCTGAATGTAGTTCAGAAGTAATATAATATCATGTAACAGCATTTTATTTTTTCTTATCTAGAACTGTGATATATATCGATAGTAGTTATAATTTTTTTTTCATACTACTTAATAGTAGAAAATATTATCTATGATATAGAAATTATTGTTACATTCGAATTGTGATTTTACCAAGAAGGGATATTGAACCAAATTTTGGTCAAAGGTATTGAGATAGTCCTGAGGTGCTGAAAAGGTGCGATGATGTTGAGCATTCCAAATCTGCACTTTTCTCTTGAATTTTATTGTTAATTACAAAAACTCTTCACCTAAATATTCCTCAAATCTGACACATAGTAAAATGAATTAATTCCTAGTTTTTCTATCTTACATTCATTCTTTATTAGTTTGTTAATTAGAATAACTAAGCTCTTGGATACTTCTTCAGATTACACACACCCTCATCCGTACCCTAAGTCAAAAGAACTTGAGAATGTTTTTTGATGAGTATGATTAATAGCTAATAGCTAATATTCAATTAAATTAAAATGATCTTGTGAAAAAATATAAATGAATAACTGATTAACTTCAATGCGCCAAATATTATAAAGAGGAAAAAATACTTGTTTTGTTTTTGGCATAAAATCTGATCAAATGAAAGATTTTTATCTATTAAATTTGTTTATTTTAAAATTAAAATAAAAAAATTCTTCTTTTGATAAAATATTTGAAATGAAAAATGAATTATAACGATATTTATCAACCCAGGACGTCCATTCCGACCGCCGGAAACGGCGCTCTAAACGACCTGAAACGGCTACAGAACGGTGCAGTATGGCATCAATTTTCACTGTATTTCGCCATAACCGATCATCCTGTTTTACGGGCCGCTTTTTTGCTAGAAGACGACCACCTTTCTTCGCCTTATTTCTACATATTTCTGGATTGTCGAATCACAGCGACGTTTTGACGTCGTTTTTAGCCGTTCTCTCCGACCTGGGAAATGATCGAAGAAAATGTCCATAATGTTTAAGTCGATGTTCTTATTGATCATGTAAAAACTTTTTCAGTATTTCTTTAATTAATAATTGAAAATTATATAGAGTATTAAACTATTTTAAAAGAGAAAAGAATTTATTATTTATTAAGTAGATAAATAAAATAAAATTTCTTACATTTAACGAATCGAAAATACGTTGTTTCACCATTAAACGACAATGTTTTAGTTGTTGTTCATCTTTTTGATTAAGTGATCTAAGAAAATAAAGTTCATGAACACGTTCCCAGGTCGAAAAATCCATTGACTAGAATTCCGATGCGGATTTTATCGAAGCCCAACGAAAACCGACAAAATTCAGTCAGAACTTTGTCATATTCACTCGAATCTTTTATCGGAATCCGAGCCAACGGACTCCAATTGACTTCCGACAGAATCTTGGAGAATCCGATGGCTCGACTTCGCCTTGGATTGTGTTTGCTGCTAAAATAAATTTAATTAAATAAAATTAACAAAAAATAAAAATAAAAATTACTTTATTTAATTTACAAATATTTTGTGTTTTACTAATAATTTCTTTTGTTAACCCTTTACCACCCATAGCGGTTCCAAAATAGCTACTGATGAAACAACCATTGGCATGGTGTATTGGTGCCCTCAATATGCCAAAAGTGTGGACAGATCAATTAGATTCAAACTTTTTTTTTCAATATTTCCTTGAAGGAGAGGGGTAGGGGGAAAAAATTGAAAAAATTCTCTAGTGCTTTCTGTTGAACTGATGTAGTTCGGTCGAAAAATATCGTAGGAAGCTCGGGAACGTCTTATTTTGTAGAGAAATGTTTGCGCTAAAACTCTACTGGTTTGAATAAATTTTTATTGTCGGTTTGCAGATGATATAAAGCTAGAGTTTTGATTTTTTCAGACACCTTTTTTGGACCCTTTTATATTTGACCCTGTCTTTCCTACCTAATTCTTTCGAAACTTTTGAAACTTATATAAACCACTAGGGGACCCTTTGTCTCATACATATCACACAGCATGTCATCGAGATCCATATTGCTCAGAGTTAACAAAAGGATTTTACAAAAAAATTCCATTTTTTTCAATTTTTTGCGAAGTCATCGATTTTATAAATCGTATATCTCGACACCAGCGCATTAAACAAAAAATTTTTTTTACCGATGGATAGTCCATGACGTGTACTACAAAGTGTACTCTAAGAGTCTTTGAATCATCTGCTTCGTATATTTTCTGCAGTCATTCTACAAGTAGTCACTCCAGTGACCAAGGGGGGAGGGGGAGTAAAGGTTTAATCGATTAGTTTTAAAAATTGATTCATTTGAATTTAGTGAAGATCAATATGAATGACATAATTTAAGTGAAACAAGATCATGTAATGCAATATATTTTTCTGAGGGATGATCAACTAAAATCAGTTATCAATCACTTCAAAAAAGAAACAAAATCTGCCAATTTTTTTTCAAAAAGTTAATATTTATAAATTCGTTATCTTAAAAAAGCTTTATTATGAATATTTGAATTTGAAATCATTCTACAAAATTTCCATCGTTGAATAATCTTGAAATAATCGAATTTTATATGAAATAACATTTCTTCTTCTGCCTGTTTAATAACAACGTGAAAGCATTTTTGATAACAATGTTTAGAAAAAATTTAAAATTCGAAAATATCCTCTTTTTTTTTCGAAGCAATTTATTATACCTGTAATTTCAGCAATATCAACATTTGTTCGTAAATCTTCATAAATTTCCGTTAATAAACGTTGACCATGACCTTTACGTTCATATCGAGGTAACATTAACATTTGACTTAAAAAAAAACAATATAAAATACTTTTTTCTTTTAAATAAATAAATAAAATTGTAAATATTCTAACCAATTTTTTGCTCTTTGTTTCATTTGCATGAGCATATTTACGATAGATATTTGTGATGCCAATAGGTTCATAACATATTTGATTATATTTATTTTTATATTGTTGATAAAGAACATAGACTATCCAATTTGGATCTTCTTTATTTACAGTTAATGAATTATTCTTAAAAAACATCACCATTGTTTCAAAACGATCATACCATTAGATAAATTTTGGATTATTCCCATGTCACCACTTTTTTGACAACTACATCGCAGTTTTTCGCAATTACGAGCTAAAGTGGGATCGCAGTTACGCCGCAGCGGCACCGCAGTTGAATACATAGGTTAAAAACATTTTTATTAATACGACAAATAATTTAAGGAAAAGAATTTTCTTCTCCTTCGATTTTATAACTTAATATTTTTCATCGAATCGTAAATATTGATTTTCATATTTTTATTTGAATACGAAGAAGCTTCAATTTTTATTTTTGATATTGATAAGATACGATTCAATAGTTCATATATATTATCAATCTGAATGTAAAATTAATCGATTAAACAACATAAATATAAAGTTCTTTCTTACTTTAAATTCTGGATATGTTTCTGTGTTTATTTTTTCATCATAATCAACATTAATATATAATTTCAATGATGATGATAAATAATAAATAACAATTTTTAAGTTTTTATAGCCAAATATTCTTTTTCTAAAGTATTTTATCTTATTTTAATAAATAATTCGTTTTCAACATACTTTACATCGAATATATGATGAGTAAAGTCTGGTACAAATTTAATATCATCATTGTGCAGATCTTCTTCAAAATGAACTAAAACAAATCTATTTAATCAAAAAAACAAATGAAAGGAAATTATTTTTGAAAACTAACTTAGTTTAAACGAAATAACTTCACTAATTGAACAGTCAAATACTTGTAATGGATTCGGAAGAAAATCATCTTTAAAAATAAAAGCAATAGATATTTCTTTGTGTATTTAATTTGTAACTTTTTTATCACTTGAATTTGTATTATGTTTTTCTGAAACAGAGAATAAAAGATGTTTAATAATAATTAACGAAGAGAAAGTTGATATATACATAAGGATCCAACAATGGCATCTTGATTATGAGTATATATGAAATCACCCTATGTATGTATGAGATTATGTAAGAAAAATTTCAATTGGTTAAAATGTTGATCATTAATGGTGATAATAATACGTTTCTCAATGATCTTTATCATATTTTATTTATTTATTTTAATTCTATGATTCATACGAAATTTTTCGATGAATTATTTTTTTTCATTTAACGATTCATTTGCAGAACACACATGTCTTCTACATTAATTTAACCCAGAGGGATACTGTTCTTGTTGGACAAAGACAACGGAAAGACCTTTTATGTACGTACGTATGTACGTACATTGTCTTACCGCTGTTGGCTTTTGTGCCTCCAACAATCAGGATCTTTCTGGTCGCGCGCGCGCAAGTGAATATAAATATACATTAATTCATTTATTTCTTTTCAATTAAAATTACACGGCAATCAAAAAATAATAATCAATAGCTAAAAATCAATAAAATTTATCAGTTCATCTCATTAGTTTCATAGTAATTCAATATTAAATCGTTGTATTCGATTGTTACCATTATCAACAACATAAAGATTACCTTGTCGATCAAATGACAGTCCTATGGGGGAATTGAGTTGATTTGCTTGTTCTCCTTGACCATTTTCACCAACAATAACATTTCCTTGTTGTGTTCCTTTAGGCCAACGTACAATTCGATGATTCTGATTATCAGCTACATAAACAGTACCCAATTGATCAACTACAACTCCTACAGGATAATACAATTGTGTCAAACTATTTCCTTCTCCATGTCCACCAGCAACAACAATACCTTCTTTTGCACCTTCTATCCATTTCATCACACGGTGATTATTATAATCAGACACAAACACTGAATGTTCTCGATCGACGAATATATAAGTGGGCCAATCGAGCTGATCAAGACGATTTCCTCGTCCATTTCCACCTGCTACTACTATTCCTTGAGATTCATCCATTCGATATCTTCTTACTTCATGTTTGTCAGTATCAGAGACATAAAGAAATCGATTGTCATCCATTGTCAAACCGAAACAAGCGATATTCAAAATAATTATTTTTCCACTTGTTCCATTTTGACGAGGCCATCTAACTACTCTGTTATTTCCAAGATCACAAATCATAAGACTATCTCTCTCTTTATCCACAATCACATCTGTTGGCCTATCCAATTGATGAGTACCATTTCCTTCTCCATGTCCACCTGCCACTATTTGTCCATTTGTTTCACCCGATTTCCATGCTACAATACGGTGATTTCCAGAATCAGCAACATAAATTGTTTGTTCATCGTTCACATATAAACCGTGAGAGCGATCGAGTGTTGGATTTTGTCCACCTATTGTTTGACCATTCTTGTTCCATTTAGCATTTGCAGGAATATATATGAAACTGCCATGAAATGGTACTAAAAGAAAGAGAAAAACATGATCATCATCAAAAGAAATCTTCCATTTTTTTGAATTGTGAGAAAAGAAATAACTTCTTTAATATTGTTTTTCACTCTGTTTGATGTGATAGAGGGATAGGGAAGAATAGAGAAAATTTTCGGTTGCTGTAAAGAAAAATACTATTATATCATACTTTAGTGATGTCTATATCAATGATTTTTAAAATACAAAGAAAATATAAATTGGAGAAAAAACTTTTTCTTGATAGAAACAGTTTAAAATCCTCAATAGACATATATAGAACATTGTTCAATATCATGCATTAAAATAATGATAGAACAAAATATAGAGATTTCTTGTTCTGTAGTGATCTTTTTTTTCTTTGCATATATGTTGTTTTGTTGAAACCCAGATAAAAAATATTTATATCTCACCCACAAGATAGTATATTTCTTTAAGTTCTATTTCATATAATTTCGACTAGTGTTCTAGCGAACGGTTAGGTGAGCTCACTCAAAAATGTTTTCTCTCTTACTCTCATTCTCACTATCAATAATATTTATTTTTTCTGTTTTAAGTAGTAGTACAGGTCTCGCAGAGCTCCTTCTTTCCTTCTTTTTTCATAATGTCCTTCTTTTTCACTTTTTATACGTATAGACTCTCAGAAGCATCGAAAACAAGTTATTAGCATTACCTAGTCGCTGTCCGACACTAACGAGGAAACTTCCTCAAGTGATACCCTCCGTTTGGGCTCATATCTTGCTTACAGGTAGGATTCATAGTATAGATAAGAGCCCTAAAAGAGTTCGTCCCCAAAGCCTGTTGTTGTAGAGATATTGCGTTATTAAGGTATTGGAATAACTGACCGCCGTGATCCCCCTCAGGAAGATCCGAAAAACTCATTTTCGAATTTGGACTTGAAACTTTGTACAGAAAAAGGTCCTAATGAGAGTGTTTTATTGTGAAAGTTTCAGACCTATTACTTGTTCCTATCTCAAGATATGGTTATAGTAAACTTGTGTCCTTGCTAAGGCAACTTTTGGTGTTCTTATTAGCGATTAGGAACATCGAGCAAAGCTGAAATTTTCACACTAAACCATTCTCATTAAGACTTCTTTCTGTACCAAGTTTCAAGTCGAAATTTCGAAAATGAGCTTTTCCTGTCTCGTTGAGGGGGACCACGGCGGTCAATCATTCCAATACCTTAATAACACAATATCTCTACAACAACAGGCTCTGGGGACGAACTCCTTTAAGGCTCTTGTTTATACTATGAGTCATACCTGTAGGGAAGATATGAGCCCAAACGGAGGGTATCACTTGGGGAGGTTCCCTCGTGAGTGGGAGAACTCAGAACTCCGGGAAATGTTCTATTTACTACAAGTCTAACGAAAAGGTCTTAGACTTGGGCTAAGATACGCATATGAGACTTCAATTTACTTGACACCCATATGTAGGGCAAGATACGCAAGATGGTGCTTCTCTGAAATTCGATCACTGCTAAAAATTTCTGACATACTCAGTGACGAAGCATACCCGAAGCTGAACTATATGATAGCCAGTCTTATAAATGTCTACGCGAGTAGCCTTTCGTCACGTATCGATTCAGTGTATCGTTTAGTAGAACAAAATACATGCACAGTTTTTATTTGTAGCATTGTTGATGGAAATAAGCAGAAAAGCAATACACACTCAGTAGTACGCAATGACAGTGCTTTGGAACGGGAGCGAGGATGATACGTGTAAGTTAATTTCAGTTCAATTCAAGATCAACGTCGAATTTTCTATGTAAATTAAGTTAGTCAACTAGTATCAGACATGACGTTGGGTCTTCTCGCTGGAATTATAGTTTTTAATATGCTTTTCAACTTTTTCAATCGAGTTCAAGTTTTAGCGGCGACTTTTTACTTTTCTGATTGAAAGACTCGAATGTCATAATTGAACTCTATATCTTTCGGCAAACTTGAAAAGTATATGGAACAATGCACATCGATCAAGAAACTAGAAACTTTTCTAATTAACCTAACTCGATGGTGGCTGTAAAAATCACACAACTCACACAGAAGCCCTATTTGGAAGGAAAACTCGAAAAATTGCATCTGGATCGATGAAGTCGTAAGGCATTTTAAAGCAGCTAGGATATATCAGAAATATCGGATAATAGAAAATATCTTTTTACAAGTAGAAAGATAGTATCGAGTTAAATTCAACTTTGAGTACTAAAAGATAAGTGATCTAGTAAACTTAACTTTAAATCATCTTCAAGTTGTCACATCAAGGTAGCGATGGTATTTAGACTAACTTTTCATTCCGCTCCTGCTATGTGTAAAAGTAGCAGATACGTGTAGAAATGGTCACTATGCATTGTGTTGCCTATTTTAGAACTATAGAACCAGGATACTACTGCACATATTTGACATCTTCTTAATGAATAGATTCAATCATACACAGTATGGCAACATGTGTGGATGAGAGGTTGAACTGATCCAGTCTAAGAATTTTTATACCTGAGCTTGGGCTCAGTTAGCACAAAATTTTAAGAGTTCAATGGGATCCAGACTCGTTTAGATTCAGATACGCATAGGACTCGACAGGCTCTAGTGAAGGATATCCGTGACCTGTAAAACTACCGACAGAGTCATTGAGACATGCGGACGACAACAACATGCACGGACACTGTGTGACTGAGGAAACAACTGTTCACCTTTGAAATTCTTTCTCTACTCGCATTCAGTAAAAAACCGAGAGAACGGTCTCATAACGTGGCAAAATAATGATTCGAAAATTACTTTACTCGCCTGAGCTCATTCCTATCGTTTCTTATTGAATGTCGTATTCAATTTATTCGTTACAACGCTGTACTGCAGAAAAATTCCTTCTTTTCCTCCCTCTTCTTCTTCTGTTCCAATTTCCTTCTTTTTTTTTAAAAAAATTCCTTCGTAAAATCCTTCTTAATCACACCTCCTGCTGCGACCCCTGAGAGTGCATAAACGTTTTAAATATATACGAGAATACAGTCGTTTAGATATATATACACATAGTTGATTTTAGAAATATCTGACTGGTGTAAAAAGAAAAGAAATGTTAATGAAAGAGTAGAAGTTTTGTTTTATCTTAAAATCATTCACTATATTTTGCTAAGCCGTATTCACACTCTCTGAATAGACAGTAGTTAAATAGTTAGATATAGATAGAAACGTGATTCAGCAGCGAGACAAACTTTACTAGAAATTTTGATAGATAGATCAATATTACTGAAATATGTCATATATTGACCAATGTTGCCACCTTTTGAAGTCTAAAAAGCAGAAAATTTATCAGTGAAAAGCAGAAAGTATATTTGTTATATACAGCTATTTTCAAAATTTGTTCCAATGTACTAATCAAGAATTGTCACACGACGGTGTGATCTTTGTTACATTGAATCAAGAAATACTACTAAACAATAAATAGATAGAATTATTGAACAGATATTCTTCTGATAGTATATTATCATTTGATCTAATAGCTTTTCACAAACCCCGATCACTTAATAAATATTTATCTATTTCAATGCATGATAAAGAAAATATGAACTAACTCTTGATTATCAGCAATATATATTGGTTGAAACTGATCAAATTTATATTCTTTTAGAAATGGCTGATGTTCGATGATTTTTAGCCGTTCTCTGTTGAGTTCAACTTTCTTTGATTTCTTTTGTCCGATTTAATTCCTGATGATATTAGTGCTAGTTCAGGAACTACTAATACTTGGTTATTAGCTTCTTCGCAGTAGTGGAACTCTCATTATTATCTACATCTAAGTTTTTTCTATCTCTGTATTATTAGTAATTATATTAATTACTTATACTCATCAAATGAACAAACAAAAAAATGTGTACGCTGATTTCTATGAATTAGATGCCTAATATAAAATACGATAGAAAGAAAATCAGATAAAAAAACGGATTAAAAAGCAATAATACACAGTAGTAGTTGTTTTTAGTCACTATATAATAAAAATTATCTGAACAAAATTGAGATTTAGGATAGAACAATAACATTAGTAACTATTGATAAGGTCTTTTCAATAATAAATATCAGAAAAAGATTTTTGAGATGAAACAAAGGGTTGCTAAATATATAAATAGGAGAATATTAGAAAAAAGCAGAATTTTTCTGCTAAAAGAGGAGAGGTGATAGCTCTGATATTGGCAGATAATGACGTATTCTTCACTTTTAAATGCACTCCCTAAAAAATCCCCAAGGGATTCTCCGGAAACTTCCTCTGAAATCCCTTGAAATTTAACAAGGGAGATTGAACTAGGGTTGCCTTTCTCATCCTTACTTCAAAAGGTGTCTTTCCTATGTTTCTTCTATTACTATTGCTTCTGATGTATTTAAATGGACTTAGTATCTACATTATTTGAAATAATTTTACTAGGACTAACCAAAAGTTTGTAGAACAGTGTTTAAATATTTATAAAATACTTCATATCAAAATATTTATTGCATGAATATATACGTAGTTAAATATTTCGTCTATAATTCCAATAGTCTTTCAGATAAAGTCTATAATACAGTGACTATTTTTCATCCAAAGTTTGAGTATATATCTAAGTTTTGCATGTTTTCTTTTCTCTCTTCTATAATATTTTGTGATATCTTGTATACTTAAATATTAAATGTAATCGTATATGTAGAGTGCGAAATCATCTATTGAATTAGTTCATTTGATTTACTTAGGTGTTTTATGTGAATCAATCAGCATTTTTGAACGATGTTTTGTATTCAATATCAAACTCATCCTGAACTTATGACAAAATCTTATTTGAAATTTTTAAGACATTATACAAAATGACTGATAAATTTAATCAATATTTTATGAAAATTTGGTCTATTCTACAAATATGTAGGAAAACAATTGGTAAAGAATTTACAACAACATTAAGACCTGATGCTCCAGCATATTCAGCTGTAACAAAATAAGTGAGATACTTGCGTGAAAGGAGAGATCCAGGTCGAACTCATTCTATCAGATCTTGCTGAATTCGATGAAACTAATGATATTATAACATCTAATTTAGCTAATTCTAATTCACGATATCAATGTGAAATATGAGTTATAAAAAATTGCTTTATTACTTCTGTATATTGCTCATTTAGGTTTACTGTTCAACGTTCCTAGTCGAAATAGTGAGTTCAAATAAATGAATTCTTTTTCTTTATGTAGATTGATTCGTATTGAAATTAACAGGAAGTATTTTGTTTACTTCGGTAGTACTCTTTCTCTATTTTAGATCAATGTATATATCACAATTAAACAGTATGTATATTATTTAACATGTAGTCTGCTTTATGATTTCTCTGAAAAACGTGGATGAAAAAAGGAGAACCTTTCCTGAGAGAAATGAAAAGTACCGCTAAATCTCAAAATGAATCATACTCCAATTACGATATGTTCTTTTTGTACGTACAGATTTAGAAATGCCCAAGTGGAAGTAAGGAAAGAATGTACTATTATGTTACGTAGGTATATATAGTGACGACAGAGCCAACATTGTGCTGCTGTGTTACGTATAAGAGACTTCATGCTGATGCTATGATTTTTGTTTTTCGATTTAGCTGTACATCTGTGCGACTTATAAGTATTTTTCTTTTTTCGTATTGTTTCTCAGAGAAACGATACGTCGGATGCACTCCATTCGATAGGCTAGGTCTTGAAGGTCCTATAGAACTCACTGAACTTCCATAGCATCTGAAACTAAATGCTTTTTTAAACTCAGATTGAATTTAAATGAAGCATTATATATTAAAAAGTAGAATACAGAGTGGCATTAAGAGAAAAGGAAGACTAGATTTTGTTATATAGATACTAATTAAATAAAGTAAACTTTTTCTATAATAAAAATTGAATCACTTATGATGAGATCATGTTTCTTTTAATGTAATCTTTAGCTAGATGCAGAGTAATATTGCATACAATGCATCTCCGTATACCTGATTGAAAATTAGCATGTAACGAGGTTAAGAAGAATTAATCTAAAGCTTACCCCACTGGTGAGAAGTGGTTGTAGTTGTACTTGCAGCTGGAGTTGTCGTTATAGTTGTAGTTGTAGTATCCATCACTATTTATTGAGATAAAGCATTTATGTATACAAAGCAGATAGTTTCTGATCTGATATAGAACTTGGTGAATCGAAGTTAAAGTGAAGCGTAAGCAGAGTTTTAAAATAGAACGATATCATCAAATAGTGTGAAAAGGGATTTTTTTTCTTTCAAAAATAGTTTTATGATGAAACAGCTCTATGCAAATTTAAAAGTTTAAATAGAGTGTTCGAAGAAAAATTTCACTGTGTCTTTATGTATTGTTTGATAGAACTGCGACAGACTCTGTATTTAAAAGTAATAGATATCTTTTCTGATGCGGGATGAAATCTTTTCTCTAATAATTACAGTTTCTTTTGACTGCGCCACGTTTTATATGCTTTTTTCCAAAGGTTAGTGATTTATCTTCACCATCCACTTATCAGAATTAATTCAGTATGTGACTGATGTATGAATGGTGACGGAATTCGTTTAACAAGATTTGAATTTCACTTGAATCTGTAAATTACTATTTGTTCTCTTACTTGTTATCGATGGACAGATTTGTTGGTCAATCATCGACATCGGATAACAAACTGGTTGTGGACTACATCGAGGGTGACGAACACAAATATGATCAGGTTCATAACAAAGATTGTGTGAGTGTTCACATGAAACGAGCTCAGCACAAGACTTATACAGAAAGCCACAAATGCCAGTGTCAGCAGCACCTTCCATATGAAGACAGCCACATGCACCATTTGTCGAACATCGATCATACTGTGCAATTCCACGGCATATTTGAGATTGGACTCGAAACACTGACGTACTATATTAGGAGCAAGACATGTGAAATTAAACAAGATTATTCAATGTTAGATGAATGGAAAAATAAAATTTGTTAGAATTACCTGAAAAGAATGAATACAAAGCAACTAATTGTTTTCATGTTTGTGATCATAGCTTACGTTGAAATGAGATAGAATCGTGAAGGTATCCTTCTTCTATATCTAATGCAAAGGTGGTGTTTTTTGCATTCTTTGAAAGCCTGGAAGAGACCGAAATAATCTTTCGATAAATGGAAATTTGATCTTACTCCAACGCTTTCTTATGTGTTTGATTCTTTTCTCCGGAAAAATTGATCTTGATAGAAGAAGAAAAGCAATAACAGCAACAGGTGATTAATATTACTCTAAGAGCACACGATAGATTTGCACCATTACTCTAAATAAGTATATTCAGCTGATGACAAAAGTTTCGCCCGTCTTAAAATGAATTTTGTATATTATTTTTCACGTATAAGAATAGAATGCAATAGAGAAGTTCGAGCCATTTACGCAGTAAATATTAGATTTATAAGTATTTGATTCTTCTTTGAGCAAAATAAAAATATGTGGATATATACATTTTTTTCGGATAACTTGTTTAGACACCAGATGAATTGTATGATACGAGACCAACATTTCGAGGGGACGAATTTCTAGTAAATGAATTACAATTCGAAATTTCGTGTTCAGTGTTCTTGATATTGCTTATTGATGGAGCTTAGCTATATCTCTTCTCTATGAATGGTCAAAAGTCATGAACTCGAGCTCGCTTCACACAAACCATCTCATCTCTCAACAGGCCATTCAAAAATGGGTGTATTCATATATTTTTATTTTACTTAAAGAAGAAGCAAGCACTTATAAAATTAATATCTGCTGCGTAAATATCTTCAATTCCTCTAGACATATGTGTATTGCATTCTATTCTTATACATGAAAAATAGTATACAAAATTCATTTTAAGACGGGTGAAACTTTTGTCGTCGACTGATTACTGTTAAAAATATGGTTTGGGTTAGTTTTGGTGGTTTATGGCAGTTGTAAAGTTTTTTGTTGTTCAGATTTTTATGCCAACCGATAGAACTACAAATTCTGCATCGAATGGTGTAGTTTTTCGCAAAGGCTTATATAGTCAGGCGAATCGTTATAAGTTTTAAAGAAAACGGTGATGTTTTCCTACGAACATCTGATATTAAAATGGTGACCGGTCAATTCGTCACCATTCAATTCGTCGCAGTCAATTCGTCGCATAGTCAATTAGTCGCAATCAATTCGTCGCATATATATGATAGTAAGAGAGATACGTATAGAGAGAATCAATAATTGAATTACACGATGTAAACTAAGTTGTAATTGACTATACTGCTCACCAAAGTGTTCTTAAGTAGATTTACCAGTCAAACTTGACTGAATGAAAAAAAATTTGAAACAAGCTTTTGAAAACTAATGGAATGAGGCATAAAATTTAATTTAACTTTCTTGATAAGGATAACTAAGATTTGGTACGCAATTAAAAATAAATGGTTCAGAAAAACTTAAACATACAATGAGAGCAAGACTTGCTTCCATTATTATTCTTAAGATTTTTAATACTCTTTCTCAGCATCAACTAAGAGGCAGTTCACTTAAATCAATTCAGTTATTCGATCTTGATAAATGCATTATCAAAGCTTTTCCTATGTTTCAAAATGAAAGTTTGATGCTTTGGACGCTTTTCCTTAAACTAATAGTAATTTCGTTTAAGCACAGTATAGCTCAAAAGCTTCATACGAAACTTTTGAAATCAATAGTTTGGTAAGTAACAAGTTTGTTTAAATCGTGTAATTCAATTATTGATTCTCTCTATACGTATCTCTCTTACTATCATATATATGCGACGAATTGATCGGCGACGAATTGAACGCGACGAATTGACTGCGACGAATTGAATGGCGACGAATTGACCTAGTGCCTGTGTGATAACGTCACTCCGTGGTAATTGGCCAACGGCAGACAGCGGAAATGTTCTTAAAGCAGAATGGAGAATCGAGCTTGTTGGTTCATCAGTAGTTGCAGCACGTTGCTTAACATCATTAAGGAGTTTAATAACTGGAATACGATCTGGATTGGGTGCATGATTATGTGTTGTTGGTTGAGAAAGAAAAGTATCCATTGATAAGTTTGTGTGACATCGAGCTTAATTAAAAAAAATATTCCTTTTGATGAGATCAAAGCAGCGCTTTGTTAATTACCTTTACAATTTCGATTTTGACATCGAAAAATTAGTTTTGTTATTGTAGTTCGTTCTTGAGTGTAAATATAACCTGCATGTACGACCATTGGTTTTCCTTTTTCAGATAATAGTTTTTCAATAAGCGACATTTGTAGATTATAGTTGAAAATAGCTTTATGAGAGTATTGATTAGTGTCCTGCAACCGGGTCGGGTACCCGGTACCCGACCCGACCCGGAGCCGGGTTCGGGTATGAAACTGTCGGGTCGGGCCGGGTATCGGGTAAGAAAAAAATTTTCGGGTCGGGTCCGGGTATGAAGTCATACCCGGACCCGACCCGGCGCTTACTGACATCAACAACTGAATACTGAACCGCCTGATTCACTGGATGTTTTTGCGAAATTTTAGATGATATTTTTATTATTGTTTATTGATGCAATTAAAATAATAATATAATTTGTCATGTGGAACAAAAGTTTCAAGAAGATAGCATCACCATGAAAACATTTGGATATCAATTAGTTTCGTCCGGGTCGGGTCGGGTGCCGGGTATCGTTATTCGGATCCGGGTCGGGTCCGGGTACAAAAAGTCGTACCCGTGCAGGACACTAGTATTGATTGAAAGTGCTCTTGCTCAAAGAATAAAGTTTATTTATATTTTTGAGTCTCATAATTCAGAACTACAATATAATTATCTCTGTTAATAAACTTATGTCTAGTTCATTATCAGAACACAAAATCCAATTAAAATCTGATTGATTTAGCCTGTTGATATCGTTAGGAATTAGACACAACCGCATAATACTGTTCCATTCACTAAGGTTATCATCCACTTTAGAATATCAATATTTTAAATCTCTTTATTATCTTTATTTATTAATTATTCTTTTTTAAAAGTTGAAGATTGAAAAAGCAATTATCACATAAAGAGAGAGAGAAGCATGCGACGATGTTTTATGCGACTAATTGAATACGCGACGAATTGATTGCGACGAATTGACATAGTGCCCTTGCAGTATATTTTGTTTCTTTAAATAAAACATCTTAGGTAATAAAAAAGATGAGATAGGGGAAACCGAATGCATTTTTTACTAAAAAACAATCTCCTTTCCGCAATATCGAAATTTGGTCGTTTAGAGTTTTGTTCGTTTTGAAAATAAAAAGTGCAACTATAGAATAATCGACCCTTTATAAGTTGTAGAGCTTTTCACGCTGCATCTTCTGATATATTCTGTTTTTCTAATACAACGTATTAAGTGATAATAAAGTAGAATGCGAAAGTGCCACACTCATTATGATCTAATCTACCAGCTGATTTTCAATGAAAATAATTCTTATCGAAATTTTATTATTATAAGATCAACTGAATAGTGATCAAATAGCATAGAAAGATAGAGCGAAACACGCTCTATCGATTGGTAAAAAAAGAAATTTTTTTGGACCTCTGCCTAAGGAAAAAAGTACTTCTCTCACTACTTTTGGTATGCCCTAAGTAGGACATCAAACAGCTACTTCGTTTTTTTACATACTTCTGTATAAATCTTACTCAGAACTCTGACGTATTGTAATGTACAAAGAAAAATATTTCTATTAGAATCAATATCGAATATCGATTCACGACCCTCGATTATTCTTAATTCAAGCTTAAAATAACAAGAAGTTCATTAAAAAAATTAGAGAAATAGACTAAAACAGCTGTTATTCACTGTGAATTCGGATTTTCTTCACCTGACACCGGTCAGTCAAGTTTTATAAAAAGCTAACACCAGACTTGAATTTCCCATAGCAAATGATCTTTGGTGACTTTTTACTGGAGACAGTTCATGTTGCTGATTATTAAGGGAATATATTTTGCGGTCAGTAAAATAATTGAAGTGTCAGTAAAAAATTATTGAAATGGTCAGTAAATATATTAATTGGTCAGTTTGACAAAAGTCAGTAAACAATTCAAAAATGGTCAGTAGATTTTGTGAAAGTAGCAGTAAAAAAATATGGTTTTTGTCAGTAAAAAAAAGAAAATTCGTCAGTAACAAATTCAATTTTGGTCAGTAAGAAATTTATTTTATCAGTAAAAAGGTGTCAGCGCAATCCCTACGGGATTAAAACGTGATATACGATATAACTGTTTTCTCTGTCGCCCACAGACTGTGACGCTACTTTTGGCTGTCGGTCACGATCTGTGATGCTGCCTTTGGCTGCCGATAACGGTCTGTGATGATCTTTGACCCCGTCGGTCACGGTCTGTGATGGTACTTTCAACTGTCGGTCACGATCTGTGATGATCTTCTCCTATCAATATGTACGCGATGACCTTTGACCCCGTCGGTCACGGTCTGTGGGGGGGGGGGGGTCCAAATTTCTACTCCTAAACACTTCAACACTCCTTTTAAATCGTGTTTCACAAAAAGATATTTGTTTTCAGTGAAAATTAAATTTAAGTACAAGAAAGAGGGTTTTAAAGAACTATAGAAAGAATGAGAAGAAAACTCTATTATTGCATTAAGAAAGCAACTTTAGCTATAGCTGGCCAACCACATTTTCGCTTTTCTCCGATAGGAACTGTTTTTACTGCAGTCGATGGCTTCCAATGCTTTAATCTCAGTTTTATAAACCGTAACTTTATTAATGTCAGCATGATAAAGCAAAGAGATGGAACCACTGTATTGAGTACCACGACGCCTAGCTTTCTTACATCGATAATTAATTCTTGTTCCTTTGTCTGTATAATTAGTATAATGTTTTGATCATCTATTTTTAATCAATATTTCCGCTTCTTCCGCATTGTCAAATACTGTATCTTTCAATCAAAACTTCGTCTTTTTTTACCAACGTTCTTCACTCCTTTTGTTGAGTCGTTTTTTTCAATAATATCCTCGTCCAATATATCACTTACATAGTGAGTGACTTGTGTTACCTCACTTTGGGAATCCACTAATTGGCTCACTTAATGATAATATGATATCAAATTTTGCGAGTTTATATACGTATTAGATTGTATTTGGATGTAGTAATATCCCTTTGTATTAGAAAAAAAACAATAGAAAAACTCTTCTCTGAGAAGAACGAGGAAAACCCTAAACAGATAGTATTCTGGACAGATGTAAAAGTTACAGAACGAAAAAAATGTATATCCTCTATCATCTGTTAGTATAGAAAAAGAAAAGAAAAAAGAAAAGTAGACCATCTTTGCATAAATTTATGTTTTTTTACTTTCCATTTCATTTTATCTACTGATCGTTTAAATTTTATTATCGATCTATCAAATTAATCACTGACCATTTCAATAATTCACTGATCAATCATTACTTTACTGACCATTCAATAATTCTACTGATTTTTGAATTTTTTATTTTACTGACCGTTTCATTTATTCTACTGACCACTTAAATGACACCCGATTATTAATTATTTGGTAAAACTCACTCAATCTTGATTTATCGATCTTCGATTATCTTGAATCAAATTTTTTAAGATAAATAACAAAACGGACTATTCATTGTTTTATTTACTTATTATTAATCTCAAATTTGACTCGAGATTTGAATTTTATACCTTCAATAATCGTTCGTGGAGTTTTCTTATAGAACATTACAAGTTTTAATTATTAATCTAGACGACACCATTTTTCGATTATGATAAATACACAAACATACCGACAAACTTTAGAAACAAGCATACCTGTAAAACTCCAAACTTATTTCATGCTATATGAACTCTGCTTCAGTTCGGGAAACAAATCGTTATTTTCTTAGAAAAAACCTTCTGCAGTCAAAAACCCCTTTCAAAGCTTTTACAAAAACTAATGCTATCGATCGATTTCTTGATCCAGACAATCTTCGATCAAAGTTTATAAAGAATCGTTTTTTCTTAGTCTTTTTTTAAAAACAAGTAATGCTCGTCAAAGGTGACTTACTTAACTCTCGACTGAATTCATTCTATCTATTTCGAGAATCATTGATAAATAAATGGTCGATAAATGTGACGCTATAGCCACCTCAGTGTGAATGAATCTTCCACATTTTATGATTTCTAAAACCAAAACTATCAATCTTAAATTCGAAAAATATCAAGTATCCACGATTTTTTCATCATAAATAACATTTTTTGACTTCTCCGATGCATTGATAGAGTACTATCATGAGTTGCCTACGCTATAGTACAACCACAGTTCATAACGAGAAACTGAGACAAAACGTAACGTTTCCATTGATTTCAACTAAGTTACTTTAGCTTGACCTAGGATCCTGAGCAAACACACACACAGAATTATGTTTTTGATATGACTTTCCCTCTCAGTCAAGAAAACAGGAATACAACATTTCACCCCAACTGTTCATTGGAATTTCCTGTAGCATTTGTTCGTTATGATCTCCTGATATAAGAAAAAAACGTATGATGTTCAGAGTTAAGTGAGCAGAAATTTGGAATGACAACAAGCAAATAACACCATATTAGGATTCAGAACTCCTTTAATGGTATTTCTTTTTATGTCAAATATCTAATAAAGAAATATTTTACGTCAAGAATCGAATCATCCGACATTTTCTCAAAGTGCCTCAAATCTCACTTATTGTACTTACGATAAAGTTTTTAAATCAATGTCTAGTCGTTTGAATATTTAACGCCACCATATCGATCGATGTTAGTTCAGCTTTGAAGTTAATGGATGCATCTCATTTAAACTCTTCTCAAAAAGCTACTGGATATTTTCTAGAAAAGAGCTTCACCTATTTTAGAATATAATTTTACGGTTGATATCTATGGAGATTCAACAACACAGCTTCAAACAGTCATTTCGTTTTTTACATATTTTTGTGCAAATCTCACTCGAAGATTCAACATATAGTAATCAACAAAGAAAACTGTTTATATTAGAATTAATATCAAAAATAGATTCACGACCTTCGAATATTTGTGAGTCAAACTTAAAACAACAAGCAGTTCATCAAAGAGAGCTAAGACATAGATCACAAACATTTTTACTGACTTCGGATTCGCATTTTCCGTGTTCGATAACGAAGAGTCAAGTTTTATTAGAAACGATGAGTTACTAATTTATCATTATTTAATACCTATCAATATTGAAAAACTAACTCTAGATTTCGATTCCTCGTAGTCATTTGTCTTTGGTAGAGTTTTACTGGAGACAGTTTATATTATTTTCTATTAATTATTTGGCAAATCAACACAGTTTTCATTTATTGATCTTTGACCATCTTGAATTAAACTTCTTACGAGAAAAAGTAAAAATAATTACTAATTGTTTGGTAACTTATTACTAACGAAAAAATTTTACTTCCGATGCGAATTCTTTACCTTCCATTACCCTTCATATAGTTTTTAACTAGAATACTATAAGCTTTTGATATTAATCTAACTGACAACATTTTCAGATTGACTTGGATACAGAATGATACAGAGAAGCCTTAGAAGAGATTATGTTTGTATTATCCTTCATGATTATCTTAGTTTGAGGAAGGTGACATGTCGTTGGGTGCCACATTTTTTGACTAAAGTTCAAAAATATGATTGTATTGACTCGTGCCTAGAAATGCTCAAAAAGTTCGATGGCAGTACATGAAAATGTGAGTGTGATTTTATTACTGGTGATGAAAGTTAGTTGTACTATTTTGACTCAAACACAAAGCGCCAAAGTAAAGTTTAGGTGGCAACTACTGATCGTCTTCCAATGAAATTTTGCAGACAACAATCTGTTGGCAACGATATGTTTGCAAATCTTTTCCTGAAATTTGATTTTAATACAATCATTCTTCTTTAAAACGGTAGAACAGTTACAGCTAACTGGTATACAAATGAATGCATTTCAAATGTTTTGAAACAGGTGAAGAATCATCGACGTCTCTTATTCATGATGATAATGCATCAGCACTTAAGGCAACACAAACAATGGAATATTTAGACACTCAACGCGTTAAGTTAATGAGTCATTCAGCATACTCACCAGATTCCAGTCCTTGCGACTTCTGGCTATTTCCACAAATTAAAGAAAAGCTTCGTGGAAAAAAGTTTCCAGGATATTAATGAGCCTCATGCTGCTTTTCAAGAACAAATGAACGGCCTCCAAAAAGAAGATTTCTACCAACGTTATGAACAATGGTTCGAAAGAATGAATAAGTGCATTAGTGCACAAGGACACTACTTTAAACGAATATAATACAATTATTTTAAACTGAGCTATCACTATTGCAAATCCCGAAATTTTCAGCATGACCCACATATAAATCAATTACAATAAATATTTGACTTTATCTGATTATTTTTATCAAATAATATCTTTATTTTTATTTCTTCAAAACAATTCATTAGCAAAATATGACTAGTTACTGTTTAATCAGATTCGTCAACGATGTTCAGTATGAATTAGCTAATCAGAAGACGCCATAAATGATTAATATACATTAAGAAACACATATCAATCTCATCAGGATTAGTTTTTTAAATAATATCATCTAAATAAACAATATTTAGAAGAATTCCTTGATATTCGATGAGAACATCGTTTCTTACCAATCTTTGTTAATAATTTTTTGACAGATACTCTTTTTAAAGTTGATTCATTCTGAAGTAATTTGAATTATTCTTTTATAGTATACAAATTTTTTTTGTGTAATTTTCAGCAGCTAATTTTGATAGATTTGTAAGATTTTCTTCGCTTCCAATTTGATCGAGGATATTGAATATTTTGACCATAATTTCCCGATAATCTATAATGTCATCTTGAATTATTTATTCAATAAATGATACACAATTTTCCATCGGAAATAATATCTTAATAAAACATTTAGTTTCTGCTTCTTTGTTTCCATGTTAAGAATTATCTAAATTATGAATCCATATTGATCATATTTATAGTGTTGAGTATAGCGAAGGAGAAAAATAAATAGACAGATCAATTTGTTCAATGATCTGACTATGTTGAAGACTGATTAAGTGAAAGAAAAAGAAAAATTCCTCTTTTTAAATGTACGGCGAGACAGCAAACATACTTCGTTTTTTATTTTCATGTCTGCGCCAATAAATGAATCATCGAATTATAGCTTTTGTCTAGGACAAACTGAGAATAGGCCATTCACTTGATAAAAATATAGGAGCACTTACTCGTTGATATGAACTTATCTACTAAACATTTTTTGTTGTATATCATCCAATTCAAGAGTCGTTTTAGATTCAATGTTTCCAAAATTCATTAAGATATCATCATCCATAATTACTTCGGCTGTAATATCCAATTTGTAGTGGAATAACCTGACAGAGAAGTTGTGCTCGTTTATTTCATTTATTTTTCCAATTCTAAATCTATCATAGACAGATGAAAATCTTAAGAGAATTTTCAATAATAATGTCATAATCATTACTTTTTATAGCAATAATATCATTAATCAAGTTTTACTTGTTAGTTAATTGTTGAACAGTAGCATTATACGAAAAAATGTTCATATTTGTTGTAGCTAAAATTGGCATCATCGACACAAAGAACCCATGTCGCCACTTTTTTAACAACTGCGTCACAGTAACGCGTAGAGCCAATTTTGCGTCGCATTAATTACAGTAGAACATATAGAAATAATTGAAAATAATAGATCATTTTTCCGATGTTGTTGAATCATTTAATTTATTTAATTACAATGCAGTTATTTTATAACCAGCCTCATCTATCCGTTTGATAAAATGTATTATTAATTTTTATGAGTATCAGAAAACTATTTATTTTTTCTAGAGATCTTAATAATATTTGGATAGTATTTGTTTGAAAAGTCACTGAAGTTAAAAAAAAAAACTTAATATCTCCGCTACAGACAGAGCTTTTGTTACACATATGAAGAAAAAAATATACAGAGTAGTGCAAAGTCTCTTCCGAAAAAATTGAATATTCCTGTTGGAGCTCGGTCAAACGATTTGGTCCAATTATCAATGATAGAGGCATGCTCATGCTTTATATTCATGAAGGCATCCTTGGAGAGAGCCTTTGTGAAGTATATTGCCTTTTTTTCTATATATAACAAAAACTCTATCTAACATTATCCTTATAAATTTGAAGTACAAACATGCTTCTAGTATTGATAAAAATTTCAGTCTGTTTCCTTGAACCGTAGCGAAGATATTCGATTTTTTTTCTAACTTTAGTGGCTTTTCGAACGCCTTACTATGTATACACTACTTCAGTCAACAACGTGTAAGACAGCGTGTATTTTGCCCATTTCTGGGTAGTACCTTTGGTTTCTGATTTGTGCACGTGCTGTTCGAATTATTACATTCGACGGCCCAGACATATTTTCTTTCATCGCTGATACCGAAAAAGACATCTGCATGGTAACCTCCATGATGACTACCAATGATTGTGAAAGAGACTTTTTCACTTCGACGCAGGTCCGAATGATTCTGAGGGGAGATATTGAATTTTTTGTGTATTTTAGGTGAGACATTATGGATGGTGTCGAGAAGTTCTGGTAATAATCGTGGATTGATTTGACTCTTTACATTGAATTCGTATTCGGAGGGCTCAGCTTCGGCAGGTTGATAGTTGGAATAGAAGGAGAACAAAAATGTTTTCATATTTTATCCGAAGTTTGGCGTATAGATTGTATTGGCATCTCATGAAGGCAAATTATGTGATTAATTAATTCTTGGCCAATCAAATATTATCTCGGGTCAGTAGTTTGTCGGGGTTATACTAGCTTGTCATCGATGTATTAGAAATCCATGTGAATATTTTCTACTACAATACGTTCGATGCGCGTTATGATTTGTGTCTATTTCTCTACAGTTGAGCATGTCTAGACGTAATGGTTGACAAAATTACCATTAGATGCGTGCATTCTGCGTTAAGTGTTTACATGGAAAGAATTCAAAAATACTGATATTAATGATATAAAAAATGTTTGCCTTCTATTTCTTCTAAAGGTGAACGAATAAAATATTGAAATATAGTGTTCGTAGTATTCGTGATAGGCTATTAACGAGTATAGTAAATTACTTGAGAGTAACAATTATATTCATTTGTATTGACATTTCTGATATCAAGTAAATTCGATTGATTAAGTCTTATTGCTAGAACTACACTATTTACACTTTCCTTATATGCGTTCAATAGGTTGAATGACATATTGTAAATATACAAAGAAATAGTAAAATATACATTGCCGATAATCATACATAATTGTCTTAATAATAAGTCTTCGACATTTTTGATTATTATATTTTACTTGCACTACCTTCAATATTTATGCATGAAAAGCATACATTTATACTGCCTTATTTTTTGTAGGTAATCTGTTATTTTACTAAGTAGAATGATTCACCTTTAATAATACATATGAATATCGATCAAGGTATATAATTTCAAGTAAATAACATTAAATATACTTCAGATTTTTTTTTTTCATTACCAACATACGATTCTGTACAATGTCAAGTATTAATATACAATGGCTATTTTATCTTTTAATTAGTTTCATCTGTACAAATGCATTTATACCAATTCCACTCCTTGCAACAGGTGGTCAAACTAGTGAAAGTAAGTTTTTTTCTATTTACATATCAAAAATGTTATTAGTATATTTCTATATTATTATAGGTATTACACATACAGAAATAACTGAACTTGGTTTTATTCGTAGTCTTACTCGTTTCTTTTATGATACACGTATTCATCCAAATAATAATAATAACGGTACTATTAATGAACAAGAATATTTTAGCACAGAACATAATATTGAAGATCTTTACAAAATTGCACATCCAGAATATAGTGAAATAGAAATAGAATTATATTCACTTCCATTAAAATTTACTCTAGATTATATTATAATACACAATGGTCTTGTAGATTTTCTTTCAAATACAAAAAAACTTTCAGCTGCACATTTTGATAGTGAAGCATTTCTCAATGGTAGTCGACGTATTCTACAACTTAGACAAACAAGTAGCTTTTTTCAAAATAATTTTCATTAAATAATTTTCATTTTTTACATTTCTTTTAGTTGTTGCCAATACACGTCATACTAATAAAAATTTAACAGAAACACGTGAATTAGTTGGAAAATTACTTCATACATTACAAGATTTTTATTCTCATTCAAATTGGATTGAAATGGGCAAAACAGACATTAATAATCTTATTGGAATCAATGAAATAATTGGTACAGTTGCTAAACCTAATGAACCAACATGTACAAATAATGGTTGTACACGAATAGAAAAAGAATGTGTAAGCAGTATTATAAAGACATTTTTCTTTGTTTTTAAAGAATGAATTATTTCATTTTCAGTCACTTTGGCAGCTTATCACATTGAGAAGTTATTGTCCACTTGTATATTATGATTGTAAAAATAATATTCTACCAGAAATCAATAATAAACAAATACTTACAAGTGGTTATTCTGTAGATCAACATAATGAAAATAATGATCCAATTAATAAACCAACAAATGTTGAAAAATGTTCTCATGGTTCAATAATGGATTCATCATCACATATTCCAGCTATTGGTGGAATTAATAAAGATGCAAATAGTTCAATATTTTCACCTCATTCTAATTTTCAGTTAGTTATTTAATATTATTTTATAATAAATATAATATTTATTTTTCTAGTTTTCAAGCTGCTGATTTAGCTATAAAGGCAACTGAAAAATTTTTCAATGACTTACGTAAAGATGTTGGAGATGATAATTTTGATCGTCTTTTGATTATTCATCCAACATTAGCACAATGTCAAGATGCATCAAATATGGTTGCTAAAGGACAACGATTTCGATTTTTCACACCAAATCTTTCAACGAGCTTGAAAAAAACCGATCGTCATTTTGCAAACTTGAGAAATGTGATTAAAAATCGTCGAAATACGATTCGATGGATGATAACGAATAATTACTCTAATAAAATGAATATCCCAACATATGATTTAAGTGACTTTAGAATTAATGTCAAAGATACAAATAATCTTCATACAGGACCATATTTTCTTGCAAACAAAGGTATTCTACTCAAAAAACGTTTGATTGATGTTCTTCGTCAACACAGAAAAATGAAGAAACATTTTTGAATTATTTTATTAATTTTTATTGTTACGATAAAGTAGTATTTACATGCATCAAATAAATAAATAAATATTCCATATTTTTGTCAAACCTTCTCTAACTCCCCCCCCCTCACAGAATTTATTTAATTGTAAGTCAGTTTATATGTTTAATTTTCTCTACATTGCATATTTCTTGTCAACATACAAATGAACCTCTTTCGAATGTTAACAAATTTATACGCATATCTATTAATAAAGCATAATTGTCTAAGAATTACTGAATGGAAATTATGAATGATAAGCCTCATCGCCGAAATGAATATCATAGAAATAGAGATCATCAATATCAACATCCGAATTTCTTATAAATAAGATTTTCGACAAACTTTGATTCAACAATCTTAATTTCCATACTAATCATATGCAGATGCAGGGCATAGATCCTTCTGCAGATTATTCATGCGATGTTGATGAACGGGTGTACTGAAGCTGCATTAATAGCACCTTCGATATTTTTTTTTCTTTTGCCATTTTTTATTGCTACCAAATTTATACCATTAGAAGCCAGACATGCAATAATACTGTTCTATTACATTTCTTCTACTTATAAGATTATATACAACTCACAAACAAAATGTTGAGATTTTTTTATTGACTTAGCAGCAGTATGAATTATGCGACAACTTATTAGATTTAAAAACGAGCTAGTGTGAGATGATATAATATGTTTTTCTTGAGTTTTGAATGCGGAACTTAAACTTTTGAAATGTCTATCAAACTTCTTAACTCAATAAATTTTATCTACAAGATTAGATTAAATTTAGATATATATGCCGTGTTCCGAAAGAGTATTCATTGATACTTATACGTATGAAAAAAACATTGAAATCCGATTTTTTTCAGCTTCAAGGATAAATTTTATTTAATTTCAATCATTTTTTAAACAATCTTAATCTTGTATCTCTATAACTCGTAACAAATAGGAATCTATGTGGTTCATGAAAATCGATCAGCAAACATTTTACTTATGAGAAGTTATTGTTAATAATTGAAATGATTCATAAATTTCGACTGTTTTTATCATAATGATTTATTTTTCGATTTGTTTTAAATAAGCACATTTAAAGAAGATGCTGATACATATTATTTTCTTATAGAAAGCTTGAGAAAAATTTCTTTTTTCATGTTATTCAATCACTTTTCAACTGATAACATAATAATAAAATTTCGATAGAAACTATTTTTGTTGAAAACTTAACAATCGGTTGAAGCGAATTAAATGGCTGCGCTTTGCATGTTGTATCAGAAAATAAAATATATCACAATAACAACTTACATAAGACTGCTTATCGCAACTGGTCGTAACCAGATTTTCATCTGATCCTGGCTGAAGTGCCAATTTTTAAGGAAACTTGGTTGAAAACTTTGGAAAATTTTGTCAAAAAAATCTGAAATATATGATTTACTGTAGATTCATCTTGTCTTTTGAATAGTAGAAACCACAAAATCTCTATTTAACTGCTATCAAAAATTATTGTAAAAATATTTAATATTTTGGTGAAATGGATAATAGATATGGAGATATACTGTAGCAAAAAAATAATAACTTTTTATACTTTAAACTGCATTTATTATGTAAGAGAAAGTGTGATGAAGTTTATAGCACAAAAAATGAATGAAAAGAAAAAGTAATCATTGCCTTCTACAATGTTCGTTTCACATCTGGATTGCAATAGAGAAAATTTCTAGAGCTGCCATAAAGGAACTGATCATGATAATATTAAATGAAACAAGAGTCTTGATTTTGTTTGTATAAAGATTAATAAATGCTCTAACTTTTTTTAATATTATTAAGAGAAAACTATAAAAGTTATCTTTCAAGTAAAATATCAACAAGAGACCTATCTTTTATATTTATCTATAGAGAGATATAAAATATAAATACAAATAATATACAAAGATTGTATTATACATCAAAGCTTCATATAACATATGAAGAAAAATAAAATTAATAGTGCAATACGTAAATTTTGAAAAATATTTTGTTGTACTATTATTGATTGATTTTGATTATATTGAATATTTTCTTTTCTTCGAACGACTTCTAAGACAATGCTGCCATTTCTAATGAGTTTTTTCTGATGTTTGAATTCCATTCGATCATTTAATAATAATTCTTGACCCATGCAAATAAAACGAGAATTTTTTATAGCATGTTTTCCAAAATTCTTTTCCACTATTTCAACGAAATCAAAGAATTGAAATTTTTGAGATATTTTACAGATTATTTGTTGTCCAGTGGCTGTAATAAAATAGATATTAAACGAAGGTTCATTCTGAATAAATAAATAAGATAATTTTAAATAAATGACATTTTTTAAAATAGAATTTTACTCTATTTTCCTTGATCATTGTTTGATTCCATGAGTCATAGTTTGTTATTTTATTACCGATGAAAATAACATCTCCATCATTTATAAGCTTTCTTTTTTGTGTTTGAAAGATAGCAGGATCATCGAGTGATAAGCGTTTACCTTTGCATAAAAAGATACAATTTTCAACAGCTGTATCATTTATTTTGTTTCGAATCTCTTCGAGCATATTGGTTAGTTGAAAATCTTTAGGCAATGTAGCGATCATACGCTTTCCTGATAATGTGACAAAATACAAATTAATAAAAGACATTTTGTTATATGGACAATTAGAAATATTGAATTTATTTTGACTTTGAAAGATCTATTTTTCATGGTGTATTTAAATTATAAAGGTATCTTTGTGTGCATTGCTATTACACCATTAATATTTATTTTGACGCAAACTACGTCACTAATGTTAGTTATTATCTTGTAGATGATAAGGACATGCAAAATTCTTGAGTAAGAAGCTGATAGTAATAGTTTTTATAGAATGCTTGAAAAAAACGAATTTGTAAATTATACTCAATGAACATCAACTCATATTTACACATAAAATGATATTGTTGGAGAAAAAACATCTTATCAATTACTAATTATATTTATTAGTATCATGAATCTATCAAATAATATAGAAATTTTTTCTTTCTGCCTATATGTTATAATTATGCTCATATAAATATTAATTGGTTTTCGGTATTCTTACTTTCTCTTTTAATTACTTATAATTATCAATGCAATAGATGAATGTCAAGCAGCAAAAAACATCAAAATTATTATAAACACATAGTTGCTATTTTGGATATGGATCTCTATTTTTCTTATACATCAAAAAGGTGAAAACAGACAACATACAAGGACATATATTACCTGTCAGCATATATATGTAGTCAGACAAATATTGTCAAAACTAACATAGTAAACTGTATGTTACATTCATACCATTATTACTTCCAAAAATCACCACATGGATTGCATCGTTTTCATCGAATGCGAGCCAGGGCTATTCGATATCCAAATTCTCGACTGTCTAATCGACGCAGGATGATGCATCATCCTGTATTATATCCACCATCATTTCCTGTAAAACCATATGGTTTTTTTGATAGTATACTAGCTATACTAACTGCACTATTTTGCATTAACAGAAGTCGAACACGTAGACTAGTAGTAACTAGTGGCGGTGGTAGTGCACTTACATCAGGTGGTGGTGGTGGTGGTGGTGGTATTACAGTGAGTGGAAGTGGAGACATTACATCAGGAAGTGGTGGAATTACAGTGAATGGCGGTTCATCGACTAGTACTGGAGAGAATAGTGGCTCATCCAGTTGTGGAGGTGGAGGTGCAGGTGGTGGTGGAGATGGGCCGTCTAGTTGTGGAGGTAGTGGGGGCGGTGGAGATGGGCCGTCCAGTTGTGGAGGTGGTTCATCGAGCTGTGGAGGTGGAGCAAGTTGTGGGGGCGGAAGCGGTAGTGGTGATTAAAATGATAAAGATTATTGATAGAACGAACAAAAGTGCCAGTTACACATACAAAATTTTGTAATTATTGACATACAAAAATATTAAACTATAGAAAAACTTCAGTAAGAAGTGAACTTTCTTCGTTTAAATGATGAATGTTATTTTATTAAAAATAGAGAATTCTTCATCAATTTCATATGTTGTATTTATAGGCTTAGCTATATAAGGCATGAAATAGATTAAATATAATTTTAAACTTGGTTATATAAAGAATTTTTAAGATGATATAGTAAAAATAATACAATTGTTTTGATTGGTTGTAGTAACAGCGTTCGAAAAGGATAAAATCGTAAATGTTAGTCTATATTACAGAAAAGAAACGTCAATGTAATATTATTTATATACTATTCTTTTACCTCGCACATTAATTTTGCTCTTCTGTAGAGAACGCATCGATCGACTATCATTTTTATTCTAGGAGTAAACGATCAAAGCACGTGTCTTTTACTTTTCTACTCTAAGTAACGATAATGTCGTTGTCATTTTTTATAATTGTAATATTTTTATATATTTTATATCGTTTACTAAAATTTTGGATTTTTGATCCATGGCGTATTCATCAAGATTTAAAGGCTCAAGGTATTCCAGGACGATTTATACCTATTATAGGTGAAGTTCTTAATATACGTCGTGCTATTCTTGCTGATGATCCAATGTCATTTAATCTTGAAATGACAAAGAAATTTGGTTGTTATTATCGTTCATCATTTGGTCCAGTAGCTCGTTTAATGATTAGTGATCCTTTATTAATTCAAGGTGTATTGAAAACAAATGCTCGTGCTTATCATAAATCAAGTTTAGCACATCTTATTCTCGGTACATTATTAGGTTCTGAAAATCTTTTACTATCTGAAGATAATCTTCATGCACAACATCGACGACTTATTGCACCTGTTTTTCAACATCAAAATATAAATTCTATGATTTCACTTATGACTGAAATAACATCTAATCTTATTAATAAATGGTCATCATCTATTACTAATACAAATAATCAAGATAATATCTTAACTCTTGATATTCATAAAGAAATGGTATGTTTAACATTAGATATTGTTACTGGATGTGTATTTGGAAGTGGAATGATGAAAGATGAACATATT
This sequence comes from Macrotrachela quadricornifera, assembly GCA_022393335.1. Taxonomy (NCBI): domain Eukaryota; kingdom Metazoa; phylum Rotifera; class Eurotatoria; order Philodinida; family Philodinidae; genus Macrotrachela; species Macrotrachela quadricornifera. The sequence continues at coordinate 1,110,963 of JAJEKB010021263.1, read as the reverse complement.
AGAGAAACTATTCATAAAGGTGTTACAAAAACATTAGAAGAAATTGAAGAAAGAACATTTAATATGATTGGTATTATTCCAATTATTAATAAATTACCATTACCAAGTAAACGACGAATTGATAAATCAAAAGAAAATATTAAACATACTGTACAGCAAATTATTAATGAACGAAAAAAAGGATTAACAAAATCAGCATGCAAAGGTATAGCTATCTTTTTTAAAATTTTTTCATATTTGTTTTTAATATAGGACCTGATTTACTTGATCTACTTTTATCTGCACATGGAAATGATGAAACAAATCAATTTACTGATGAAGAACTTTTTCAAGAAGCATTAACTTTTGGTATAATTATTCAATATATCTATTCTTTCTAAAATTTTTATTTTCTAATTTAGTAATCGCTGGTCATGAAACAACAGCTGTTTTAATGACTTGGACATTATATAATTTAGCAAATAATCCTGATATATGTCATCAATTAGAATCCGAAATTGATTCTGTATTAAATGATAATGAAGAAATAACAACATCAACACTTTCTCTTTTAAAATATACCGACCTTGTATTAAAAGAATCATTAAGACTTCATCAACCTGCACCAGCAGTAGTTCGAACAGCTATTGAAGATAATACTTTAATTGCAAGTGATGGAAAACATATTCATGTAAAAAAAGGAACTGATATATTGGCTAATTTATTTATTCTACATCAGTAAGTTGAAGATTTATTTTTTTTATAATCTTATATTTAAAAATCTAATAAAATTAGTTCTGAAGAATATTGGAATGAACCATTTAAATTTAATCCGGAAAGATTCAATGACCGTCTTATTGATACACATTTACCATTTGGAACTGGTCCACGTTCATGTATTGGACAAAATTTTGCTATGTTAGAAGCTAAAATAATGTTAGTAATGTTAATTAAAAAATTTCGTTTTGAACTTATACCTGGTCAAAAACATGTTCCAGATATTGCTATTACTTTAAGGTTATATTTATCTTTTTTAAAGAAAATATCAAAATCTTTACTATTCTAGACCAAAATATGGAATGTGGATGAAAATTTCACCTCGATAGAAACGTTCAATTAATTGATAAACAAAATTTAGATAAGCATTTCGTTAAAATTAATCGTTATTTATTTAATAAATAATATGCTAAGGTAGACTATCATCAAGATTTCATATTTCAATGTATTTGATAAAAATCTATTAGTAATAATTAATGAAAATCGAATATTTATTGAAAAAAATATCAAGGACAATTATTACTATATTCACACGAAAATTCTCTCATCTTTATACTTGTTAATATTTCTAATTGCTCGTGCTACAGATCCTATCTGGATTACAGTGTCATCTAACATAATTTAGATATGCAGAAAAGTGGAATATAATTGGTGAAATAGACAGTCAATTATGTAAAAGAGAAAAAAAATTCGAATGAAATATTTTATTTTTCTCGTATTTTGATAAAAGAAATTGTGAGAATATCAAGAGATTATATCATTTTTTTCAAATATTAATATATTAATTTCTGTCTATTCAAATTAAAATTGACAGACTATGACAATCTAATAAATCTTACATCAATAATATCTTATTGTTTGTCAAAATCATCTCTCACACTCTATGAAATGGTAGATTTGCTTTCTTTTTTCTGTAGAGGAAGATTAAAGAAAGAGAAAAGTATTTGTATGTGTGTTAATGCGAACGCATGTTGATGCGTCGAACAAAAGAATGAGAATGTTTTATATGTAACAAAAAAGAAGTTCATTTGATCTCAGCTATTTTTATCTTCATATAAATAAATAAACGTTCTTTTATAATGAATACAAAGATTATTATAAAAACTTCAGCTTTATTTAAATTGAGATCATTTCAGAACAATTTCTCTATGAAATTATTTTATTTATTAGATACGAATATTAAATCAGATAATTCATTATTATGTACTGATCAATAGTTATGATGAAATTAATGTTTCTTTGATTATTAATAATTTAATGAAATAACAAAAAACTTTATAATTAAGACTTGTTATAGATAATATCGACTGAATGGATGAAAATCTTTCAAATTTTCATCTTCATTTTGATATATAAGTGCAATGTCTACTATTTTTCTTATGTAAAAGATGATAAAAATGAAAATTTTGTTTTTTCTTTGTATTTATTAGTTTCTGAGCAAAACATTCAATTATTTATTTGTATCTAAATTTATTCAAAATTTATATTCTCTCAAATTATCTTGACGTTCAATATTTGATGGATATTTCGTGAAGTATAGATGAAAATGGTTTTAAATTGTGTTTTTAATCTATTTCTGAATGCTAAATAATGCAAACATATAAAGATAAACAGTTAGTCATAGAAAATTATAGCATTAACTAGCGCCACTCTACATTTGTAATTTATTCGTAGAGAGAAAATATGAAGTTTTTGTTGCAATGTAGTGTAAGTATTTTCTATTTTATTTCAATTCATTTAATTAGTTTTACACATTGTGCACTTACTCGGTTCAGTCCACATTGAAAATGAATATCGATATTTTCTTTTCGAGTACGAAGAATGTTGAAGGATTGGTGCAAAAAACATTTTATATGTAAACAGGAAGGAAAGAATGTTTTTTTGATACTCAACGGTAGTTTCTATCGAATTACGTTGAATTTTATTATCTTATTACACATTTTCTTTATCGAAATTAAAGAATAACGTCGTGCTAGTTTTTATTGAATAGTTTAATAATAATCTTAACAAGATAAAATGAATAAAATTCACTTTTGTACCCAATGACACATTTAACATGTGAAGAGCAAAGGTCAATGTAATTTATGTTTTTCTTTTTCTTCTAACTATATACTGCTGATTTATAACCAGAAAACTAGTAACTTACATTTCTTTATGTTATAGATTGTTTTCTTCATTCGAAGTATTCATATCCTTTCAATAGAAATCATACTGTTAAAACTTGCTGATGGATGTCGACGATGATGACATACTTTTATTCTCGAATTCAACAGCTAACGTACAAAAGTTGAAGAAACCTCTATCTAAATGCAAAGTTTGTGATGCTTCTGCTCCACACTCAAATTATGGTGCACTTTCATGCGAATCATGTAAAATATTTTTTAGACGAAATGGCAAATTGGGATTAGTATATTGAGAAAAAACAAAACATTTTTCTTATTTGTTTATATATGTTATTATTTAGGAAACATTTAAATGTGTCTTTGATGGTCATTGTGATATAAATACTATGAATCGTCATACATGTACTCATTGTCGGTTAGCTAAATGTTTTCAAAGTGGAATGCAAACTCAAATGATTCGATGTCCGAGAACAAGTCAAAAGAAGAATATAACAACTAAAGCAACAATAACTGTAATGACAATTAATAAACAATATGAAACACAATTGGTAAGATTTTTTTTGTTTTATTCAATAATCAATTAGTAAATAATCAAACAGACTATAGACGAAGATAGGAAAAGTTTTAAATTTAAAAAATAAAATTTTATTATTATTGTTTTGTAGATTCCAACCGTCAATATATTAAGATCAGATCAATCAAGATTAACCATCGATCAATGGAATCTTATATCAAATTTAGTAAATTGTTATGAAGAACATAGTGCAGTACCACTTGTTCAACATTTCATGCACGAACAAAATAAATTACCTTTGAAATTACGTTTTAAATCAATAGCTGTTAGTCAACTTTTTGGATCAATATTAGGTGGAATTCAACGTTTTTTTTCATCAAATCGTGATTTTCTCTCATTGGATTCTCATGATTATCCTATTCTTTTACGAAGTGCAATGGAAAATGCTGGAACATTTGGTTCAGTATTAGTATTACGTGAAACAAAAGTATTTAATCATCCAAGTATACTAAAATCTGTCGAAGATACTTATGGATCAATTACAGTGAATCTTACACAACGTCTACTTCATGAAGTTCATTTTGATATAATATTTGTTAAATTGGGAATAGCAATGTTTGCTTTTTCTACAACAAATTGTACAATTTATACTAATACTTCTTTAAATAATTTGAAAAATATTAAAGAAATTTTATATATACAAGATATGTATGCTGAAGTAACATGGAAATATTTACTTTATAAATATGATCATTTACAAGCAGTTATATTTTTTAGCAATTTTATTCGATGTCTTTTTCTTGTCAATGCTGCTATTATTCAAAGTCATCAATCACAACATCATACACAAATAGTAGAAAATCTTGTTGAAACAATTGATCATACATTAAGTACAAATGAATGAATGAACATTTTCATTTTTTTTCGTCTGTTGTATCTTATTTATAGAAAATAGAAACTTTTCATATTATATTTATTTTTATTTTTTGAAAAAGAATTAAAAAAGATTAATAATAATTGTAAAGAGTTGCTTTTTAGACACAACTTCTTCATTTTGTTATTGTTGATGAGATCTTTCATTGAATATCAATGAAGACATAATAAAAACATCTTTTTTTTTTT
>JAJEKB010021263.1:1089233-1106048 GCA_022393335.1 Macrotrachela quadricornifera | reverse complement strand
TTTTTTTTTTCAATATAAAAATATTGATTCAATTATGAACAAAGACTGTATATGAATAGAATTTTAATTTAACTTTAAAATAACGATATTTATTCAGTAGCAAAAATTCGAAATTTATCAGTTTCATTTATACATTGAATTCGATTGAAACATGAATGAATTTTATGTACAATATCAATATTTCCAATTCTATCATTATTAATTATCATTTCTTTGATAAAACAATCGAAACGAGATAAATGAGATAATCGATTAACAATATTATTAACTAAATCAACGAATGGATTATAACATGTTGTTTGTAAATATAAATGTTGAACATTAGGTATATAAGTGAGAAGAGTATCAATAGTATCTAAGGATAAATCGATACAATAACCCCAAAGTGTAAAATATTGAAGTGGATGAGTAAATTGTAAACAAGAAATGATATTATTATTGTAACCAATTAGAACATGCATTTGAAGATGATCAAGATTTGGACATGATATAAGAATATCTTTAATAATCATAAGTTCTTCACAACGTATTGATAGAAATCGAATACGAGGTGATGTTGACCATATATATGAAGTTGATTTATCAATACAACCTAAATCAATATGACGAAGACATGGAAATTTATTTGAAAATACATCACAAACGAGTTTTTCTGGTGGTTTAAAAGTAGAATTTAATGAAAATGATAAATAAACTAAATGAGGAAGAATATCAGGTTGAATTTGTATAATATGTGTAGGATTTCTATTATATATTGTTAATGAATGTAATTTAGGAAATTGATTTAAATTACAATTATTTGAAGTATCAATAGCTAATTTAGTAACTTGAAATGCATAGAATGATATCAATGATGAATCATTATTTTCATTAAAAATTAATGATAAATTTGGATATAATTGAAGAACATTATTCAATCGAGAATTAATTCCCCAAAAAGTACGATATAAATTTTCCACATCGATATAATCAAATAATTCAAAAAATAATTCATTTGGAAAATCTTCAAATACGGTAACAATATCTAAAATATTATTATTTTGTATTTTATCATTATTATGAGTATTTGGAATAATCACATTTGATACTGTAATATCACTATCTAATTTTCTTTTTAATTTCTGATGATCGTCATGTGAACCTAAGGAATAAAAAATGAATTTATCTTTAATAATTTTCATATAAATAATTTCTTACCTATACAAAGAATTTTTCCTTTTCGATATTCTTCTCCTACTTGTACAAGACATATATCATTTACATGAGTATATTTAGGTGATTTAAATATTGCTGATTGAGGTACTATACTCATAGTATTTGTATCTTCCCATTGAATAGTACAAAAAATTGTTTCCATAACAGAATTAGATTCTATACTTGTACTATTATATGACACTATAAATATATGAACAATCAATACAAAATGAAAAACAAAAAGAGAAATTAGAATTGTATGAATTACATGATATATCATATACAGGTTTCAAATGTTGAACAGTTGATAAATTACTATGAATAGGCATTTTATTCGATTTGTAATGTTCATAAGTTGCTGGACTACAAACAAGTATTTGGACAGGAAGATGTCGATCATTTTCAAAACGTTCATCAAATTGTTCAACAGTATCATTTTCAATATTAATACCATTAAATGCAATAATACGATCAAAATTTTTAATTCCTCCTCGATAAGCTAAACTTGATTCTGTATCATCAGTTAATTTGATATAATGAAAATGATCTTGTTGATGATAACGAAGCCAAATACCTAATTTCTGTTCTGGTATTATTCGTTGCATTGAACATAATCGAATATCATCATCTACATACGTCAATTGAGTATTTTCATCGATAGAAATCTGTTCTAAAATAATGAAAATATTATAATCAAATATAAAATTATATGCTTTACATACCATAACATTCGTTAATCCATGCTTTTAAATGTTTAGGGGGATTAATTCCCCATCCTATCATTACTTGATCTTTATTTTGATCATCACGATATTTAATTAAACGACCATAATCTGTAACATCAATTACAGTACCTTGTGAGCATGTTTTTAGTTCAGAAATTTTTTTAATTGGAATTAAAATATAATGCCAAACTGGTATTCCTTCATCCATACCGCGAATAATCAATACAGATTCAAATGATGTTTGTTGAGTTATTTTTGTTTTAGGTTTTGCTTCACATTTTCCAGCTAATGCCTGAAATAATTATGTAAAATGAAAAATCTATATTAAATTCAATTTAAAAATATTACCTGTAGTTTACCTAATAATTTAGCCATGAGAAAAAAACAATCGATATACTTTTAAAAAAATAGAGCGAACAACAATAGATTAACAAATTTTATCTTTATCAATATGAATAATCCGTCTAATAGTAAAAAAAAGTATTTCTTTATCAAATAAAGGTAAATATTACTCATAAGAAAAGTTAAACACGTGCTTTTGTCAACGTTTTTAATCAATTTACCTGTTCTACGTCAATAAATAATGGATGATGAATATTTACCACCTACATTCTCCGAAGTTTAATTTGTTGTATTGCATCATTCTATAAATAAATGACAAAGCGTTCTTTTTTCTTTTATCCTATAATGAAACTTGCTAGGTCATCACCAATCTATTCATCTTATATAAATATCATTAATTCAAAAACATAAGATAAAAGAAATACAATATAGAATCAACAATTTTTTTTATCTATACTTAATTCTCGACTGATTCATATTTGTGAATCATTTAAAAATTGATCTGAAATAATAAATTTATTCTTAAATGTGTTCACAGTCATCTTTCATAATATAAGAGCGTATACTACGAAAATATTTTGTAGAAGTATTTTTTTATTTTTGAATTAAAACCGTATGACAATGGAGAAAGATTAAAATGTATTACATTCCAAAGAAAATATTATTAAGCGAAATTTTTCTTACTATCCATTTAATAGAAAATTCTCACGTATAATCGACTTGTTTACTGAATAATATACGAAAGTTATTATCAAGTTTGAACGATATCTCTGTTATCTTTGTATATCTTTTATTTCTTTGGAATTAAGTATTTGTCATGTTAAACTATTTACTATATAAAAAACATATTTTCAACAAAAGAAATATTTTATACGAAAAGTTAATAATTATATAATTCAATTTTAAAGTCTATTCTATGAATTTAAAAAATTTTAAGATATGGTGGAGAAGGTAAATTTGGATCTGTAAAACTATAAATAGCTGCTTGTTTAAATGGACATGGAGTTTCCCGCCAAAGATAACGAAGACCATAGAGTTGTTTTCCCACACATGAATTTGATACTGTTAGTGTTATTGTCAAACCGGTTTTACTTGAAACAGTAGATGGAACCCACAATTTATCATTGGAACATTGACTTCCTTGACAACAAACCTTAGTAAAAAGAAAAGAACTCGAATTACTTAAATATTAAAAAAAAAGAAAAAGCTAAACTTCAAAGCCATTGGGATTTCGTAATTCGATATTTGATACACCAGTATAAGTTATATTCACTGTTTGACTACCAGATGAATAAGCAACAGTTTGTACAATAGGACCTTGAAATTCAATTTGTTGTCCATAAGCAACTGCAAGACCAGAACGTGAAAGTCGATATCCAACATCATGTTTATATCGAGGATGAACACTACAAGGATAGATACAATTAAATAATGAGCAAAAACTCTAACTCACCCATTTGGATCATCACGTAGATCTAAAGCAACAGCCATAAATACTTTTGGAACAACACTATTTGGTACATAACCAACATCAAATGTTTGATGCCATCGAATCCATGGAAAACCACCGACTACTGTTGTTGAACTTGTAGCTGTTGATAACTATAAACAAAATGTTTTCTCAATCATTTTGAGTAAATCTTACTTGAACAAAACCAAATGGAAATTGAGCAGCAGTTATTTGACCTGTACGTTCATTCCATGTTTGTCTCCAATATTGAATCATTTTTGAAAATGAACAAGCATATTTATCAGTGTTATAACCAGCATTGGCTTCACCTACATGAATAGAATAAAAAATATGTGTGCAATGTATCAAAACTGTTGCTTACCTTGATACCATATTGCACCATAGATAACAGTACGTGTAAATGGGTAGATCATAGCATTAAATAAATTTGAATGATTGAGTGCTGCCGATACAGAAGGTTCTTTATACGATTGTATTGCCACATCTTCATTTCTATATAAAATCAAAAGTAAATAAATAAAACAAAAATTAAATAATGTTGAAAACTCACGTTGGAATGCCACAATCTTGTAATGCTTTTGGTGGCATCCAAAGTTCAATAGCTGTTCCACCCCAGCTAGTAGCAATCAGTCCAATAGGGCGGCCATCTAATGCTTCATGGATATGGCGACCATAAAGCCAACATACAGCTGACATATAACTCCAGTCTGGTCCACCAACACTTTGTGGCGATGCTACTGCCCAATTTAATGTAATACCAAGTAATTCTTCAATAGGTGTTGCTGATGGTTTTAGAGCAGCAGTAAATACTCGTATTTTAGGATAATTACCAGCATTAGCAATTTCTTCTGTTGCATTGAAAATTAAGCTCACTGTCATTTCCATATTTGATTGTCCTGAACATATCCAAACATCACCAAATAGGACATCATGAATAGTAATTGTAACAAGTGTTCCATTAGCTAATGGTTGTGAAACATGAATATCAAATGGTCCTTCTTCTGAAACAGGATCAAGTGTGATTGACCAAATACTTTCACCTTGTTCATTTGCTGGCTCTGATCGACTCATAGTTGTATATATTTTATTATTCATTCTAAGAGTAGTTAATTTACTTGCATCACCAAATCCCCATACAATAGATCTTTGTGGAGCACGTTGAAGTACCATATGATCTTGAATATAATTAGCAAAACGAGGTGCTCCATTACCTTAATTCACATGAATTTCTTTCGTTTACTATTTTTTTTAAATAGATAGATACTTACATTGAATAACAAGAATGAATAATAATATTGAAACAACTTGGACAACACTCATCTTTATTTTGTATACTGCACGTTTTTTTTTTTCACTATAAATATAGAGAAGATAAAAGTACGATTGCACACAACATACCTCTTTTTTTAGGTACTTGGTGGTGTGATAAAATATGTCAACAATGCATGATATATCTTGTATTGGCTGAAAATATTTCTTTTTATTTTTAAGGAGTGCGACATGAGTTTCTCTTATCAGATGAAAGATAGGAATAAGACAATACAGGAAAAAAATATTATATATCAGCAGTCAAATTAAACGTTGATGAGACACATCATAAATTTAAATCACGATTTATATTATAAAATAACACTATCTTACTAAATCAATTCTAACAGATTAATTCGTGTTTGCCATTTCTAATTATATGTTCAACGTTTCCGCTTATATTGGACATATATTTGGAGCAATATGATTTATTTTTTAGTTTTATATCTTTAGATACTTGTTAGAATAAATTTCTTTTAATAGTAAATATATATTATAAATATGATAAATTTAGAATAAAAAATGATTTATAAGTCTCTTTTCATTTCATTAGATTGAAGTCTAAATTTTTGAAAATATCAATTTAATTTATGCACGATTAAGGATAATCTATGCATAGTATTTTTTTTCTAACACAAAGTCCATGAGAAATCATGATTTCAAACTTTGATGATTGCATAATTTGAAATATAACAATGAGTCATATATTCATTGAAAGAATATATTAAGATTGATATTTTGACAATATTTTTACGGGTTTTTAATCAAAATTCTGAAGCGAAGTGCTATTAATAACCTAATCTTTTTTTGATTTCCTATTCCTCATTAGATAACTCTTCTTAAAAACTACAAAACTGTATATTTCATAAAGTCTTGACGGTGAGACCACGATAAAAATTCTTAGTCAAACTATGTTCGAAGTATGATTTTCCCATATTTTTGCCTAGTAATGAATCTTTTTATGTTAATAAAATTGTAATTTACATCAAAACTAATATCAAATTCGAACGCAACATTGAAAACTGAGTCGGTTCCTATATATTTGAGTTATCTTCGAGAACTTCATTTTCTTCATTGTGTAGCTTTTAAAAAGGGTTATTCAAGGAGGAATACGAGAATTTTAGTACTTTCAACTTTTATGACAAAATATTTGTTCAAAGATAAAAGTTTATGGTAAATATATAACTTATATTAACAATGCCTACCAATATATCAGTTCTTCTCCTTAAAGTATGAAAAAATCTATTATTGATTCAGACATACAATCAAAGCTCTATAAAAAAAACTATCAAACATTTAATTTTACAGCTATTTTTTTCTAATCAATTTTTTCTAAATCTGAGTCGACTATGATCAAAAATAGATTTTTTTTATTAATCGCATTTTACTCCGGAAATTTAAACAATTTATTACAAGACTTAATAAGAGATAAACTTTTAAAAAGTTGATTATGCTCATTTTAAAGTAGAATCACTTCTAACATTAACAGATAAAGACAGTTTGTAGGAAAAAAAATATTATAAATTTATCTTTATTCCTGTCTTTCCAAAAGCTCAGGAACACAAATGAATGCAGCAGAATCAAATGTTGAGTCATTCAAACAATCAATTGTCCAATAAATACATTATTGTACTCTATCACTGAACATATCGTTCTTCTTCTACTATATTATGTGTCATTTTTTCTACACAATGATAATCTATTGTAGTTATATGAGACTGTTCGATAAAAACATATGTAATACATAAAATTTTTATAGTTCTTATTGATTATTCTATAGCTTATCTATCATTAAAATTTCAAATCATCATTCCAATATGATATATAGCATGAAAATTTTATTGAGATAAAAACAAAAATAAACTCAAGCAGATTCAATTTGTAATTGAACTTGGAAAATAAGAAATTTTGGTTCATATTCAGGTACACGTATTGGTCATGGAATACAGATGCGAGTTGATCTTGCAGTAAATGTAGCACAAAAACCATCTCGTGGACAACACTAGCATCCAATATAATATTGAGAACGACTATTATTCTATACTTCGAAGAGTTTTCCGTATTTATTCAAAAAGTCAAAAAAGTGCGCAACAATTAATTGGTCGTATAATTATAAGACAATTAGGACACTATTTGATAGCACGATATTGATCATCACGAAGTTTCTCTACTGCAAATACATCTATACCTTTTTCATCATTGAATATTAGACGATATTGTTCTTCATCTAAAGCAAGGTCTCCTATTTCAACCTCATCTTTTTCTATGCTTGCACTACTTATCATCATCAAAATGAATATTGCTATAATCCATATGATTGCTGCTACTTTGTACATAGTTTTTTCGTTTTTCAGAAATCAAATTGTTTGTATTAATAAAACTGAAATTATAGATTTCCATTGATTTCTTACCGTTATTTATACGTTAACGATATTAATATTGTACGTAGTTTAGACTGAAATATATTATGATTAGTCATGCATAACAAGTATTTATGAGAAAATTTATTTAGTAATATCGCAAAACTATAATCATGAATACATGACATAGATTCAAATAAATAATTTACATAGACCATAAATAGTTGCAAATGGATATACTGGCTGGTTTATTGTATTTTATTTGAATAAAATGTCCATGCAGCGTACATCTATAATATTATTCACGTCATAGAAATGATCTTACGAAAAAGCATTATGCAAGTAAAGCATTGAATTCATTTATATGATTTAGAATTAAAATACTGTCTTAAATGAATAACGACAAATGAGAAAAAGGAATACTATTGAATCCAAAAGAATACCTCATACAATAGAGTATATTATATTTCTTTTTCTCTTTTTATACTTATCTTTAATCTAATATTTTCTTCTCTTTCAAATCATTATCATTACCATAAAAGGTAAGATTATGTTAATGTGCCAAAGAATTGCGAAGGAGAGCAGTCACTATATTATTTTCAGACTCCTGTCCAATGGGAGCAAAATCTTATATCAAGATATACTGACCCTTTAGGATAACACCATTAGACCGTGTATCTTCGCATCCCTCTCTCACAAAAGTTCGAAGACTTGCCTAAAGTGTAAGATCATCGTGTCATCCTAATTTAGAGGTATCTCTGGTCTCACGCGCGCACGTGCGAATCGAATACAAACAACAAAGAGAATTCAAGGACAATAATTTATTAGTTAGCCCTTAAAAAGAAACCAACAAGCGCAATTATTGTCTCAATCGATTGTCTTCTCGCTGCAGTTGTTCTTCCAGTGACGCGGAAATATTGTTTAGACTGAAGAGATACAAGTCTTTGAGTGTCTGGGAATAGAGAGAAACATAAATATGAGAGAGAGATTAAGACCAAGAAATGAGAATTACCTTGTTGTCTCGTAAGGCATTAGCTAAATGTTGTGCTCCAATATCTCCAATTTGATTGATCCGAAGATTCAGCTCAGTGAGTGTCTGTGAATAGAGAGAAAGATACATATGAATGAGATGAAGAGGCAATGAGAATCACTTTGTTATCTCTTAAGGCATTAGCCAGATGTTGTGCTCCAACATCTCCAATTTTATTGTTCACAAGATTGAGCACGGCGAGTGTCTGTGAATAGAGAGAAAGATAAATATGAAAGAGAGATGAAGAGGAAATGAGAATCACCTTGTTATCTCGTAAGGCATCACCAAAATATTGTGTTCCAACATCTCCAATTTGATTGCACCCAAGATTCAGCTCAGTGAGTGCCTGTAAATAGAGAGAAAGATAAATATGAGAGAGATGAAGAGGCAGTGAAAATCACCTTGTTATCTCGTAAGGTATTAGCGAAATATTGTGTTCCAACATCTCCAATTTCGTTGCCCATAAGTTCCAGCTTAGCGAGTGTCTGTGAATAGAGAGAACGATAAATATGAAAGAGAGATGAAGAGAAAATGCGAATCACCTTGTTATCTCGTAAGGCATCAGCAAAATATTGTGTTTCAACAGCTCCAATTCGATTATAACAAAGAACCAGCACGGTGAGTGCCTATGAATAGAGAGAAGGGTAAATACGAGAGAGATGAAGAAGAAATGCGAATCACTTTATTATCTCTTAAGGCATAAGCCAGATGTTGTGCTCCAACATGCCCAATTCGATTAGACGAAAGAGACAGCACGGCGAGTGTCTATGAATAGAGAGAGAGAGAGATAAATATGAAAGAGAGATGAAGAGGAAATGAGAATCACCTTATTATCTCTTAAGGCATAAACCAGATGTTGTGCTCCAACATGTCCAATTTGATTGCACCCAAGATCCAGTTCAGTGAGTGTCTGTGAATAGAGGGAAAGATAAATATGAATGAGATGAAGAGGCAATGAGAATCACTTTGTTATCTCTTAAGGTATTAGCCAGATGTTGTGCTCCAACATCTCCAATTTTATTGTTCACAAGATTGAGCACGGCGAGTGTCTGTGAATAGAGAGAAGGATAAATATGAAAGAGAGATAAAGAAGAGGAAATGAGAATCACCTTGTTATCTCGTAAGGCATAAGCCAGATGTTGTGTTCCAACAGCTCCAATTTTGTTGCTCGCAAGACTAAGCAAGGTGAGTGTCTGTGAATATAGAGAAAGATAAATATGAAAGATAAATGAAGAAGAAGAAATGAGAATCACTTTGTTATGTCGTAAGGCATTAGCCAGATGTTTTGCTCCAACATCTTCAATTTCATTGCTCCCAAGATCCAGCTCAGTGAGTGTCTGTAAATAGAGAGAAAGATAAATATGAAAGAGAGATAAAAAGGAAATGAGAATCACCTTGTTATCTCGTAAGGCATCAGCAAAATATTGTGTTTCAACAGCTCCAATTTCGTTGCCCACAAGAGTAAGCATGGTGAGTGTCTGTGAATAGAGAGAAAGATAAATATGGGAGAGATAGATGAAAAGGAAATGAGAATCACCTTGTTATCTCGTAAGGCATAAGCCAGATGTTGTGCTCCAACATGCCCAATTCGATTAGACGAAAGATACAGCACGGTGAGTGTCTATGAATAGAGAGAGAGATAAATACGAGAGAGATGAAGAAGAAATGCGAATCACTTTATTATTTCTTAAGATATCAGCGAGATGTTTTGCTCCAACATCTCCAATTTGATTGTACCCAAGATCCAGTTCAGTGAGTGTCTGTGAATAGAAAGAAAGATAAATATGAGAAAGAGATGAAGAGGAAATGAGGATTACCTTGTTATCTCGTAAGACATTAGCGAGATGTTGTACTCCGATATCTCCAATTAGATTATTCTCAAGATTCAGCTCAGCGAGTGTCTGTGAATAGAGACAAAGACAAATCTGAGAGAGAGATGAAGAGGAAATGAGGATCACCTTGTTGCTTCATAAGGCATCAGCGAGATGTTGTGAAAACTTATTTTCTTGGAATTTTTAAGGAATCTTTTTAAAATATTTTTGCAATGTTATCCGTTTTTTTTGTTTTCCACATTGGTAAAATTACTGAGTGTTATTTTCGAGCTTTTACTAATATTTTATAAGTTCATTAGAGAATATAAAAGTTGTGTAAGATTTTAAAAAATTTTTAGTAATTTTCAGAAGTTTTTCAAGCAAACATTACATATAATTAAGAATTTTCTTCACAGTTCGAAAATATATTTTTAATTAACAGAAAATTGAAAGAGTTGCCGAAGTCAATGTTATGAAATATTCTTGACAATGTTTATTGTTGTACAACTTAGAGAGTAAAAATAAGGTCGTGTGTATTCATGGAAATTCTGTTGATTCTCCCTTACATATCTTCGCTTTACTATTTTTACGATTCGATGAAGTTCTTAAGATATCGAGATAGTTTATGTGAAATTGCTTTGTAAGATATTTAAACATCTTGATGCATTGTAACGTTAACTATTGTTGACATATTTGGTTTTTGGTGATTAAAAACATTGTTTAAGTGATTTTTGTGGAACTAATATATGAAAAATGTGTGTAAGTTTTATGTCGAAGTTTTGCGGCTCCCCGTCCCTTACAGACATTTATCTGCATTAGAAACAGACACGATGCAGAAACTGGTTCCTATGTTCATTTAGCTAGAGCTCAATTGTTTAAAGATGTGTGTGTTCGACATTTTAGTCCGAAAGGGACTCTACTGACAAACTTTTGTTATAATCAACAAACAGACGACTTTTATTAAGATTGAATAATAGATAATTAAATTGTGTTCGTGTTCACTGTACTCTTATTTAAAATATTCATTCTACCGCTTTCTCTAGGATGTTTATCAAAATACTTGTGCACTACTATACACAAAAAGAAACCGGAACTACTCTTGTCATAACTTTTCATTTGTAACGTTTCTGGGAGCGTTTAATGCAATGTAACGTAATGCGTTTGTTTGGTCCTTAAAAATTAAAAAATAATCATCACTTTGTGTTGAAATCAAAGCAACGCAGCATAACGAACTATGATATAATACTCCAATACTGTGAATAACGGGATGGCAACCTTTACAGTGGCAGCTTGAACTAAGAGTCAAACCCAGAGTCAGCTAATTGCAAACTAAGTATAACATCTACTGAAGCATACATCGCTCGATAATGATATTCTGCTCATCAATCACATGAATTAATCTTTTTCCACGGTTTGTTAGATTGTAAAATTGGATGTCCTGTCATCTTTACATTATAAAATAAATGTAAACAGAAAATTTCTGCATAGCATATTATGATAGAAGTAACCTTGACATTTTTTAGAGAAAGATACGAAACTAAGAATCATTGCTATTTAAAAAAGTAAATCAATTTTGAAAAAAAACAAAGAAATGTTTCTGCGAGAAGTAGATAGATAATAGACGGTATAAATATTTTAATTGTACTTTTTCTCATGGCGAACAATAGTAGAATATGTGGTTTGGATATCAAAAGTAGAGATTCTATAAGAAAAAAGTTGTTAGAGTAATCTTTGTAGGATTAAAATCTGAAATATGATATACCTATTGTTGTCGATTTCGTAAAAGGCATACATGTAGAACTCGAAGACTCTACTCGAGTATTAAAAATTTTACTTGAGTTTTAAACTAGTCAAATTTTAAGGGTGAGGGCGAAGATGAGGGTGAGGGAGTAAGTTGAGGGACTGTGCAGTAGTGTAGAAATTTTTAATTCGATTGGACTTTTCAATATTCCAACTCTTACTCTATGATAAATTAAGGATGCTACTGTGGGATGCTGTCTGCAGGGTACCAGAAGTAATCCACATAGTGAGAGTGTGGCCTACAGGATGCTGTTCGATGTTGACGAAATCTACAGGTACTGGTTCCTTGAAACCCTTATGCAGTGTGCTGCCTTATGGTCAGGCATCTCTAACATCCTCAGACAGATCGACACATGCGGTTTACACTTTTGGGGCAGCCTCATGCACCGCAATGTCTCCTGATCATGTATTCATGGTATCTCATTAATGTGTATTACTGCTAGCATCCTGCAGTTAGCGTCCTTAATCTGCCATGCAGTAATAGTTGAACAGTTGAAAACTCGAGTAAAATTCTAATACTCGAATCTAATTAATGAATTCTACACTACTCTTCACACACCTAACATTTGCTATTCTTTTGATGCCTAATATATTACAATGTGCCATGTTATAAAGTTGTCGAAGCAAAAACGTAGGATACAGAAGTATTTTCGTATATGGTAGGAGCTCATTTGATTTCTTAGGCATTTAAAACAAACATCGCATAATATTTATTATAGTTTGGAAAAAGGTAAATCAGCATATCTCTTATATACCTAAACAATTTCAGAATCTCAAAAGCGATTCGTGTCCAAAGACTATATCCAACCACTACTCAGACTCTGTTTAGTATGATCTTCATAGTTCTCAGATGACTTCTATTTTAAGTTATGTAGGGTTCACGAAAACTTCTTCCTACGATGTGACGAGAGAGAAACCATCATAGACAGAACTTTTGATTATGCTTGAGCAAACTTAATTCAAATTTTATTTTTAGCTTTGTGGCTTCTTTTTACAATAAAGTTCTAATGTGAATTATCATTATTATTCAGCAAAACTTTATCTTGGCTAATTGATTAGTTCAATAGTAGAATCTTGATTCGTCTTCGTTTCATTTTTTTTCAAAGCAATATTAGACTCTTTAATGTTCATTTATATTGGAACTTAGATTAGACAACTCATGCTTTTATTTCAGTGAAAGAGAAATTTAAAAGCTAGCCTCTAGTATAACCTAGCCCTAGCTATCTGCTGTGCAAAAAAAAATCGTGACCATTTCCATACTGAGTCGTTAATAAGAAAGGTAGATCTGCATAAACGATCAACTCAAAAACACTGATTTTCATAAAAAACGACAAAAATGCAAAAATTTTTCGAAAAAACATGGTAGTAGGTCCAAGTTTCCTTTAATAAGACATTCAAAATCTCTATTCTGCAAAAATCCATATAATTATATTCTGAATGAGAAGACTTCGCTGCATCTTTCTATGACAAAAATTTCGGTTTTTCTTTGATAATTTAGGTATTTTCCAGGGTTTTAATTACACACATTGCATCAAGTTTATGAGTGTTTCATCCCGTTGAATTGACCTTTCATGTCTAATACATGTGCCATATGTTGACAATCTTGAGGATGAGGGTGGGTGCGAAGGATATGGGTGTGGGTGTGATGTGTGTTCTGTCGCAGCAGTGTCATATCCCATCATTTGGATAATTACAATTATATCTTCCGAAAAGTGTGGCGTTTTTAGCGAGATACGACACCTCGTGTGAGGAATGTTCATCTCTAAAGGAGATGCTACACTTTCAACAACTATTTACTACATATCTTATGTGTGTGTGCATTTCGCCTATATCTTTGATATGTAACACCCTTCTCTCGAGGGTGATTGTTTGGATGTGTACGTGGGTGAACTGCTTCTCACACCCCACACCCCAATTCATTCATTGTTGGATAACTGTGACAGGCAGCAAGTGTCTGGGGTGTATCATAAGTTTGCCATCCATCGCTATTGAGATGTCCGACGCACTACATCCATGATACTATTAGTGAGTAAGTTACAATGTATGTATTTTTCCCTGATACTCTTAGTGAGTGGTATGTCTTTTACCGTGAGTAGCTGATTTTAATTTTCACATATGACATGTATACTGATATCTTAAGAAGAAAACATGCATTTAAGCTGGCACTTTCAGAATATTGTACGCATTATGAGATCTATTATAGCATGAAATTTCAGTTCCGAATCACTTATTGCGATTTTCTTTACAATATATTGCTGGAGACTGGAAACTCAGAAAAATGAGTATAACTTGAAAAGAATGACATAATGGCATAAATCCTTTTTGATTGTTATCCACACTATGAATGAATCGTATCTATAAGCGAAATAAAAGGAATAACCGAGAACCACTTCTAGAAAGCGAATTCTATTGGATGTCGTTACAGATAATTCTTAACTAAATGGTCAATGTCTACAAATATTTCAATGTAATGCATGTTTCACAATCATCCATACAAATGATTATTCGTTTTCCAGTATTTATTGTGCTTTTCTCTAAAAGAAATTCGCCACATCTCAAAATGTGCAATCTATATTTGAGAGAACATGGTTTTTCTTAGTGTTTGTCTCATCGAGATCAGTAACACTCATACAGCTGTTAGTGCACTCAACATGGTACGTGGATAAGGTACGATGTAATAACTAGTTCTTCATTCCTCTGAAGGGCGATGAAAGTAGGATATCTCACTTATATTTCGAAGTATTGAAATGGCAATCTTTTCTCCTTCGAATGAATATTGTCATCAAACTGAATAAGCTCTCTTTTTATTTTTATTTGGTGTATGAAACTGTAAAAGTGTGCGTTTAGTAAAACTTTCCAATTTTTATCGATGAAAAGTCACATCAATCATATAAAAATTTTGATAAAAAAACCAGAATAAACGCGATTAAAATTATGCTATTTAATTTTGATTAATATTCGTTTGTTGAGATTTAAAGATGGATTTCAATTTATTTTAGTCTTTATTAATCGATTAATATCATAGTTATTTTTGTTTTGTGTACGTGGAAAACCGTCCATATAAACAAGAACTAAAGTTCGAGCTAGATGGTCCAACTAAATTTAGGCTTCCTCAGTTCTCGAGAAGATCTTTCTATCTCAAGTAACTCATTCCAAGGTCAGCTTCACACTACATTTTACTGTTTAGTGAAACTTGAATGCTAACCGGTTGAAAAAAAAATTGTTTTGACATCTTGGAAAATTCGATACGTTTGTTTCTATATTTTCCAAGACTTCATAGAGTATGATGAAATTTAAACAATTTCTGACAATGTTTATGAATATTGCTGTGAATTTTTTCATTTTATAATACACCCAACTAGAGAATACTGTCGTTTGAAACTTATTCATTTAAAATTAGAAAGGTGATGAACATGTGATTTTATAATAAAACGAAAGTTTACCTGATACCGATAATACGTATCTATGATTGTATTCAGCTTTGTGCAGACATTGCGGCAAGACAAAAAAATTGTTTTTATTTTAAGGTTATCGAGAATTCGATAAACCAATTCCACCGGCAATGTTTGAAGCGAGGGAGCCATCTTCTGAGAGGTTGATGCGATTGCTTGTGACATGAATATATCTCACTTTAATGTATGTGTTTTGAGGTAGTTTCTTATCTTAAAAGTATCCTTGCGCGCGTGTGTTATATGTCATAAAATATCTTGTCAAAATTCAACTCCTTATCTGTGTATATAGCTAGCAACACGTGATGATAACAATATTGTAAGAAATTTTGATAGAAGTAGTTGGGAAACGGACAGTTGCTCGCATGGACAGTTGCGCGCGGACAGTTGCGTGCGGACATTTGCTTGCTCGGACACTTACGCGCTAGGACTATTGCTCGCTAGGACACTTGATCGTTAGGACAGTTGCTCACTCGGACATTTACTCGCTGTACAAGCTATTACAAGAAATGTGAATGAAATAACGGAACAGAGACTAATAAAGAAAATTAATAATCAGTTTAAGAATGATTATCGTCAGAAACAAATTGACTTAATTGTTGGGATATTTCTTTTGATTGATGATTTGACTATAATGATAGACTAAATTGAATAGAGTATATATATAGAAGTCGCACACGTTAAGAGAATCATTTCGCGAAAAGATATAATGTCAGTTAGTATAACAAAAACTTCTAAAAACGCACCTTTATTAATATATAATGGTTATTCATATACAATTGATCGTAAAAGTGAAACAAAGATTTTATGGAAATGTAGTTATGCCAAAAAATATGCCTGTCACGGACGATTACATACAAAATTAAACTATGAATTCATTAAAACAGTTGGCCAACACGAAAACCATATTGGTAATTCACGATGTGAAGCAACTCGTAAATATTATGAACAACTACGACAGGAATCTGAACAAAATCAAACGAATCCACATAATGTTTTAACACAGACAAATATTGGCGTACCAGATGAGGTGCTTATTTGTTTACCAAGTAATCATAATTTAAAACGAAATATTCGTCGTTGGCGTCAAGAACATACTACTGAACCAACACCGACAAACATTGACTTTCCTGTTGTTCCAGCAAAATATCATTATACAACACGTAACACTTCTTTTTTTCAAAAGGATACTGGTCCAAGTTCAAATCGATTGTTGCTCTTTTTTACCGATGAACAACAAACCATTATGGAAAACGCCACAGTACGTTCTTTGAGATTTACTTTCAACTAATTAAATATTTTTCAGGATTTTTTCATCGATGGAA
>JAJEKB010021263.1:1064845-1079233 GCA_022393335.1 Macrotrachela quadricornifera | reverse complement strand
AGTTCAATTGTATTAATATCAACAATAGATAGTGAATTTTCACGTTTATTAAAATTATCTATATTTATTTCAATTGATATTATTTCGATTCCATTAAGTATTATTATTCTTTATCATTTATATAGAAAAAGATCACAACGTCGATCTCTATCAGATACTATTATAATTTTATTAATAATAATTAGTTTGATTGATATTATATTTCAACAATCAGGAATACTTATTTTTTTTCGATTATCTACTGTCTATTTTCAATCAAATATTTATTGTTTAATATGGAATTATATTAATTATTTAGATTATTATCTTAATTTATATTTAACAGTTTGGGCATCATTTGAAAGACATATACTTATATTTCATCGTAATCGTTTTAATACTAAAAAAAAACGATTTATTTTTCATATATGTCCATTAATATTTATTTTTATTTATGGTATTTTTGTTTATATAGGTTTAATATTTGCTAATTCATGTTTAAATAATTTTAATATGAATCAACCATGGTGTGGAGGAGTATGTTTTATAAATAATCGATTTCAATATCTTTATGATTGGTTAATTAATGCTGTTTTACCAATTTGTCTTATTATTATTTTAAATATTATTCTAGTAATTCGTGTTGTTTGTCAAAAAAATCGTTTAAAACAAAGTCGATCTACATGGAAAAAATGTCGTAAATTAACAATTCAAATGATATCTATATCAAGTATATATATAATATGTTTTTTTCCTTCGGGTATTATTGCTGTAATACGAACTTTATTTGGTGATCCAAATTTTGGTGCCATGGCTTTATTAACTTGTTTTCAATATACTTTTCTTTTTGCAAATGTTCTTTTACCATTTGTTACTATTAATTTATTACCTGATCTTAAAAAACAAATCAAACAAAAATTTAAAAGAATTATACCATTATCAAGTCGAATAAGAACTGTCAAGGTTACACCAATGATTACTTATGTTCCAGATCCTAGACAATTATAATATTCATATTTTTCTTAATCATCAACAAATTTTATAAAAATTTTTCTCTAATAAAAAACTTTAATTTAGTTTTACTACCATTTAAATGATCAGTAAAATAGATACCTGATGTGTATATATATTAAACGGTTAGAATGAAAATTACCATTAATAAATTGTAAAATGATCAGTTTATGAAATGCAAATTTAATGAGTAAAAACTACGAAATTGACTAGTTGAAAGAAGAGTCACAGAATAAATAAGGAGAAATTTTAGGGTGTAAATGTTAGCCATTTTTCAACCCAATCTCAGTTTCGATTCGATTCGGTTTAGTACCAAGAAAATGGAAACAGATATCACCTGAGCCTTCATTTTTCTATACAGTTTTTAGCTTGTTAAAAGTTTCGGCTTGAATCACACACTCATCCACTCTGTATCAGGATGTCCGACTGATTTTTAATCAATGGAGGCAGAAAATGTCGTCATAAGTCCTTGTAACAGACACTAAATAGAAAATGCTAAAACTATAGGTGTTTGAATCAGATTTTATTGAGAAAGTAGTTTTATTTAACATTTTACCAGAAAAAAAGGAGAAGAACGCTATATAACTATGGAAAATATTACAGTAGGGATATAAGCGCCTTTAGATAGTCATAGGAGAAAGCGCCTTTTCTCGAAACCACATTCACACTCTCGAGGAAAATAAGAATAGAAGTGATTTGCTCTATAAGAATTTCAAGTTTTATATTGAACCATTAATGTAATCGATTACTAATAAAATATATTTATTGATTTTATAATTTATTTACAAATTAAATCCATTAATATCTGATTATTTCCATAATTTACTGATTGTAAATCATATTCTCACTTATTTTGATAAAAGTTAATAAAAGGTTATATGAGTTTCAATATACAATAAATGATCATATATAAAGTAAAAGAGAATCTGATTTCGATTTATATGAAAATATGTAACATAACGAATACAATCTTGTTTTTTTTTTGTCAAATACGTAGCACTATGATATTTAAGTATTAAAATAGTTATTCAAACACTGCTCTTTATTGATATATGTTAAAAACATGTATGGATGCACCGGAACTAGTCACGACCGGTCTAGCGAATGATCTGATTGAATATCGAGCCAGACTGTGTACAAACCACTACTGAATATCAATAAATTCGTGAAGATCGGACCGGATATATCCGATCCACCCAATACCTAGTCCATCAGTGAATTTAATTCATCAAATATTCAGTAGTGATTTAGGACATGCCTAGGACTATGTTTCATTTCCAAACACCAAATATCAAGTAATTTTGTGAATCAATTAAAAGCTGTCAATTTTGCATTTATGGATTTACTTAAACCGACTTATGTAATCAATTGTATACGATGAACTGGAATACAACGTTGTTTGAACCATCATTTGGAAGATAATTTAAATCCCTTGTTGAGTTACCTCATTGGTACAATGAAAACTATGTATTTAAAGATATTTTGAATTCTGTAGCAAATATTTTTGCATTAATTGAAGAAGACTCTTTCTCAGTTCAGAAATTGCCGACAATATTTGAATCTATTGTCAAAAATGTCATAAAAATATGTCATTCTCTAATTGTTGCACTATTTTTGTTTTGTTTTATTAATTGCCTCTAAGGCACTACGTGTGGAGTGGGCGTGAGGTACATTAAGACACATTTTGGTTTTTATATCTACCCTTTAATACAATTTACTGATCGTTTATTTCTTACTGACTATTTCATTTGTTTTACCAATCGTAAAAGAGCATGAATATTTTTTTCATACTGATTCTTGATTGTATTCATCAAATTTTAACATTCACCTATCTCATAAAAGAAATTTTTTATGTTAAAATAGCGCCAAATTCTACAAATTTCATGAATTCAATATTAATAAGTTATCCTAACCGTCACTATTTAACACACTGATAAATTCCATTTTTGAAGTGTTTCAATTCTGTATAATAATTATAATGTCTCTTATTATGCCTAGTAAAAGAAAATGTTCCTATTTTAAACATTAATTTCTTATTATTTACAAATTTGCACACAAAAACAAAAGTAAAATACAATACAAATAATTAAGTTCGATTAAATATGCTTAATTAAAATGTCGTGTATTGACTTGCATTTCAATTGAATGCATTGAATGTTGTTGATTGACGTTTCCCTTGATTCTATTCCATGCTCGTTTTAGTTCATTACGAAATGTTTTTGTCATTAAATTCAATAGTGGTGATATACTTACTTGTATAAACTGACAAAAAAACACAACAGATTGAATAAATTGTTCAATTATAATTTGATCTGAAGTTTTTATATTATATTTTGTTATTTCTTTATACATGAGATATAATGAAACAGGTAAACGTAAACAAAGATAAATAATTACTTGAATTATTAATAAAAGAATAAGACGTCGATTATTACGAACTTGTTGTCGTATAATATGACCTAGTCTTATATTCATTAATATTCGAATTCCAAAAGCAATCATTAATAAAAATGGAATAATTGCAACACAAATAAGATTATAATATGAAACAAATGTTGCTGGAATACCTTGAAAAAAAGTACAAATTAATTGTATACCATTAATAAATTGTATATTAACAGTAAAAAATGAATGTAAATGAAAAACTAACCAAAAAATACAGATTATTCCAATCATTAATATTGCAAAACGTCTAGTACTTCGTAAACGTGTATTAGCATTACGTGATGATGCTAATGATCGATCAACTGATGCCATTACTAATAAATATGATGGAATAACTGCAAGAACAAAACTTATATAATATTGAATACGACAAAATATTGATGATCGAATAGATGGATTAATTTGAAAAAGACTATCAAGTACGGATAAGACAATTGTAAAATTTATATAAAGAATATTTGTTATCATATAAGCAATAAGGAATAATCCACACGGACTTCGTCTCATTGATTTTTGAAGAAATACAAAAAGACCAATGGCTGCACCAATATTTCCGATGAAAATACAAATTGTGTATCCAATACGACTAATTTGATATGAAATAGGAAGCAATAAAGTTGTTGTCATCTCTTCTAGAATATACGACTAGTACTAACAAACTATTAAAATTACTTATTGTCTTCAATATGAACTTAACAATTATTATCTATGAACAAAATATGTATTCTGATTACAAAATTATTGTTTTTCTATCTACTAATAAAAATATTTACGGACAAAATCTAGTGTTTACTAATATAGAACATTCTTATTAGCAATTTTAATATGCACAAAGTAGATTATAGAGGATATGAATATAAAGATAAATATATATATATATATATACCACGTAATTATTTTGAGGACATTGCTTACTAAGAAATGCTGCCAGGATGCACTTTTTTCTGCTTTCGGTAAAACATTTTATATTAATAGGTAAAGATTATCGGCGCTAGATAATATAATCTGTTGATTCAGTGTATATTATAAAGGACATACTGAGGCTAAGAGGGAAATTATATGAAAAGCTTATATTTTCCGGAAAAAAAGTTATGAGACAATAAAAATTTTAATATTAGAATAAATTATTCTTGTTATTATATTTTAGGATTTTATATGTTAATTGTACTTGTGTACTAATTTTCTTTAAAATTCTCATAGTCTATTATTCAAAAATACTCACTACCATAAAAAAAATCGTATATAAATACAAGAACAAATTAGAATGGTCAAAAAATAACTAAAATATAGAATAAGTGGAAAATGAGCTTATTTTTATCTTATTCTTTATAATTAATTTTATAAACAAATAATCATATCCATAGATTTTATAAAACAGAAGTTTTATTTAATCTGTTAATTTTCAGACAATTGTACATCGATTTGACCCAACATATTCATTTTGTTGAGAGAATCGAAAAGACTTCAATACAAAAAAATTCTAAGTGTAATCACGGAAAATGTTTCTATGGTTCTTAAATAGAGTCAGATTTCCTAAATCTGCCAGAAAAAAAAACCATCTTCCGTATTTCATTCATAACTCGAGTTGTATATATTGTAGAAAAATATTTTTTTCACCTTCCCGCATAGAGCAAACATTTCTCTACCGATCGATATAAAATTTATTTAAAAAATAATTAATTAATCATTGTACAGAATCATGACAATAGAGAGGGGTCAAATTTTATCAAGTTTTAACGTGCTCCTAATTCTACTGTTTTATATAAAAACCACACAAGACTGTTAAAGATAAACTTATTAACAACTTATGCGAAATCAGTGACAGACACTACATCAGTAAGAATGTTTTCACAATAAAAAATTGTTTCAAAAAGCCGTTCTGATGAGGGCCACAGTAATGTTTTCAGAAGAGGCCTGAGGAAGATCACGGATCACTTTTTTTGTGAAAAAATCCTTACTGATGTAGTGTCTGTCGCTGATTTGGCATAAGTTATTAATAAGTTTATTTTTAACAGTCTTGTGTAGTTTTAATATAAAACGGCAGAATTAGGAACAGAAAAAAGGATTTTTCGCGGCTTTTTTTCTTTTGATGAGAAAAAAGGATATAAAATAATGTAGAATTTTTTGAAAAACATATCATTAGATAACTGATGTCAAGATGTATCCAATGGTATATTTTTTTTTCTTAAGTTTCCATGACTTCATAAAAATAAAATGATTTTTCTAAAAAATAATGCAGTTTTCTATGTAAATGGCAGAATTAGGAACACGTTAAAACTTGATAAACTTTGATTCCTCTCTATTGTCACACTTCTGTACAATGATTAATTAACTATTTTTTAAATAAATTTTATATCGATCGATAGAGAAATGTTTGCTTTATGCGGGAAAGTGAAAAAAATATTTTTCTACAATATTTACAACTCGAGTTATGAACGAAAGACGGAAGATGGTTTTTTTCTAGCAGAATTAGGAAATCTGACTCTATATTGTATTAAAACAGAATACAATACTTTGTTTACAATTATCTGTACATGTGAAGAAAAAATCTAAGCAGTGAATTTATTCTATATGCCCATAATGTCATACATATGTTCCAAGTTATTGAATGTAATTGAATGATATACTTATCCATAATTTAGCATACATTTTACATAATTCACTGATCTATGTACTATTGATTAAACGAAACTATTATTCGTCTGTGAATGGAAAAATTGTATGATAGATCATTTCGATTATCGGACCAGTTTTTGTGAATTATCTTTGAACTAGTATTCAATTTGATTTAAAAAACAAAATATGCCGTTGCATATAAGAAACAACGCTGTAAATTTTCATCAGACAAATTTTTTTAATAATAAACAAATTTAGCTTCTCGAATATCTTTTTGTATAACTCAGACTATTGAATATTAGCATGTCTTAAACATGAAGCAAGGTAGTTAACAGCAAACTATTCATTTTATAAAACTGGAAAAATGCTTTTTTGTGTCATATCTATGGTTTTCAAGATTGTACGAGGTTTTTCTTTTGTCTGTTGAAAAGGTTATATTTGTAATAAATTGTTCCTATCCGAATAGTATCATTGATAATATATGTATTTCTCTTGTGTATTTTCTATGAATAAAATGCAAAAATTATTAATTTTATAACGAATACTAATGGATATTTTAATTTGCATTGAATATATCATTCTAGAATGAATCACTGCAATGGCTTCCATTGTTGTTTGATTCTAATTCATATTCATCATTATGACAGTCAAATACATTCTAGTACATAATACTTTTTCCATCAGTACACACAATTCCATTTTGAAGCGTCAATTTTCAATTGATTACATAAGAACACCTAAAAAATGATCTAACAGGCTTATTAAGTTTTGATTATGTCCCAATTTCATAATTTTAAGATACGACCAAGCTAATATTGAAAGAGTTCTCTTATGAAAATGTAAGGTCAATTTAGTTGGATTTATCCTTTGTATAACAGAAGACGCGTAATGCAAATCAAACTTAACTATTGAAGAAACTTTTTTATGGCAATCATTTAAATAACTTTGCTAAGAACGATTCATTGTTCTTAGTTTCTTTATAATAAATTTTTGTAGAAGCACTTTTTATTATGAAATAAAATTTATTGTGTTTTTAAAATAAAGAATCGATAGTTTTCAGACATTGATCCGTTATTCTTAATTAAATATAAGTATAGTTTCTATACAAAAATTCAATAAACACATCGACAAAAATATATTTTTATTTTTTTCAACTATGAATACGTATATTCTATTGCAAGAGAAAAATCATACATCTCAATCATGTATCCAAAGTACAGAAAAAAAACTGAGAAATGAGAGAAGATGAAGTTTTGAAGGAAGACAATAAATGTAATCTATTGCCTTGCTCATTTCTATTATTTACCTTCTCAATTATCGAGAGTCATTACACAATCCACTCTTGATATATATTGTGCGATAAGATCGATATGATATATAAGGTTCTAAAAATAGGGCATCATTTATCGTTGAAATATTGATCATCGATGTCATATCATCACGTTTCCCGATATTTATTACTATAATATGGACTGTGAAAAATTCCACAGAGTTATACAATAGATTTTCATATCCACTATTTAATTTTCTAAAATTTAATTTAAAAAAATTCAAATTAGTTTAATTTATTCATTAATATCATGTTCCTATCACTATGTGCAGCGCAAAGTAATTCTTTTTTAAGTTTTTCGCAAACACATGATCTTAGATTATCTGAACTTCATCAGGTTCTTTTCAAAGTTCAATATGATAGATGTTTACGACGGTATTTCTTCAAACTTTCATACTTACAATTGAGATCGAGTACCATCATATAATCTCGTACTGTTTTTCATAATGTACATTTTAGTAATAATTATCTTCTCGATCATTCAATATAATCAAAATAGATATTTTATTTTAGTATTTTTTATTTGAAGTAAATTCCTAATAAAAGTATAATGTTATGAAAAAATAAAACAATCTTTACAGTACATAAATGTCTATCTAATAATTATCAGAATATGAAAATGACAGGCGCAACAATTATATTTTATTTGTATTCTTCGCATATCCGGTGTGCCATCTACGTCATTGATAATAACACGTTTGGTGCTCTTGATATTCTTTTTTCTTCTTATTATGTTCATTTATTATTACGTAGAATAAAATGACCTAGTGTAAGAATTATATAGGCATATTGTGTACTAGTAATGATAAATATTTATATAATTGCGGAAAAACTTCCATCTTGAGAGTAAGAACGAAATGACGGTTTAGAAAAAGAATTAAAACTTTTCTAATTCTAATTGAAAGATCTGGATGAAAGAAATTGTTGTGGTTTTATTTTCTCAAATGCTTGATTCACTTATTCAAATAAATCATTTATAAAAAGGAAACATTCATGATCATGATATTTTTTATAGACAGTACATTATCATTAAAAAGAAAATAAAGAAGAGATGATCTTTGGTAATATTTAATTTTGAATAGAATATCTCTTAAACAAATATTATTTATCGATATTGTGTTAAACAGAATAAATATTGAATAATTTAATGATATAATTCAAACTAATATCTTATATGCATAATAAACTTTTTTTTCAGATCTCAGATCTTTACTTAAAAAAAATTAATTTTCTTAGTTTATTTATCATTAACATGAAAATTAACAAGAAAGAAAAAGTGAATATTAATTAATTCAATTGATAATATTGTTTTTTTATTTATTGATTATTTGTACCATAATAGCTGAAAAAAAATCGTCCAAGTCTTCCATCATTAGTCCAATTTTCTTGATCAGTAAATTCTTGTTTTGATAAACGTTTATCTTTATTTTTATCAAGTTTTTCTAATAAATATTTTACTTGAGCAGAAATTGAATACATTCCACGTCTTTCATCATCAGGTAAACCAGCTAAATCATATATTGATTCAATTAATGGTTTTAATTCACGTTTTTCTAAATATCTATAGTATATAAATATAATTTATATTAAAAGAAAACAAAAAACCTCATTTACCCATTATGATTTCGATCAAACATATCAAAAAGTAATCCAAGAAAAATTCGTTCATTATCAGCTTGTTCATACATATCATTTAAATCTAATTTATGTGTTATATTAATAAATTCTGTAAAATCAATTATTCCATTTCGATCTTGATCTCTATTGATTTATTTTAAATTAAAATATAATAATAAAAAAAAAAAGAAAATTTAAACTTACAAAATATCAAAAAAATATGAAGCAAATTTCTCAATATGTCTTTCTGGCCAAACTTCATTTAAACATTCATATAATTGTTCACGTGTCATTAAACCATCAGGATATTGTTCAAGAAAAGATAAATGTCGACGATGAATTTCACTATCAATTAAATTTGTTTCACGACAGATTTTAGCTACTTGGTTAGTAGTTAATTCTGTTATAGGAGGAACAACTTTTGACTTACGACTACCCATGATTTTAAATCAAATGAAATAAAAATAAAGAAAAAGACAGATAACACGTTTTACATACGTCATGGGATTATTGACAAACGTGCATATGTGAATTTATTCTTTTTTATTTTATTCAAGGGAAAAAAAAATTGCGTCAATTGATTATTGTTTTAACAAAAAAGAATTGTCATAGTTAAAGTATGACGTTTTTTTTTCATTGTCCCTTATCAAATTTTTCTGATGACTTAATTCTATAAAAATTACATTATATAGGTTAATTAAACAATATTCTCTTAAACCATTATTATTATCATCATCATCATATGTTTAAAGCCTATGGTGACATTTGTTTCATTGATATGATTATAACCTTGATATTTAAACAAATTAGAAATAACTGACTACAGATACAGAGTATTTCAAAAATTTGATATAAAACATTAATTGATTCACATGGATAAGTAAAACACGGAATTGTAACGATCTGTCCACGTAACAATTCACTTTTGGCGGCAAAATTAAATCACAAAAATAAAGAAAATAAATACAATCACGTTGTAGAAACTCATCGATAATTTATAGAAACGTGATTTTTATTTGAATAGCGTCTTACATTTTAAAAAAATAATTCTGTCAAACAAATATCACTCGAAATCGATAAAAACTAATATTTAGCATGAGCTTTTATTTCGAAACTTTTCATACAGACAATTATTTTTTTCTTCTCAAAACCAATTACATGTTCAAAAACTGTCTTGATTAGCTATCATAGCTATAGCATGAGATAGAAATGCTATCGCTTCTTATAAAAGTTATACACATTTGACAAGTAGTCCATTTTCTAATGATGAATCCGTCACAAACATACTCCCTAACTCATTTTTAGCCAAAAGCAAGATATTTCTGATTCGATGAATGAATGCTCTAACGCTAACTTTCTATACTTTACTCAAAGAACTTATTGGGTTTCAATGAGCACTTCAACTTCGTCAGAAAGAGTGTGATGGAATCACCATCGAAGCTACCAAGTATGCATCTTGATAAAAAACAAAAACGTTGTTTTTCTCTTGTACTATGTTAATTTTATCGACGTTGAAGGGACCATTTTAGTAGTAATGTCTAGCATATACCTTAAGCTTTCATAATGATATTTTTACACTATCAGAAGGACGATGCAAAACACTTTCTCGATTTCTTTTTCACATATGCACATATAATACTACTTTTTTTTATTTTCAGAAATTATAGTTAATTTTTGAAGGAACGAGACATTGAAAAACATGACTATTTCTCGACTAGTGGTTCTGTCAGGAGGCTTTTTTACACCTAAAAAGTCCACGATGTTATATTTTTGAAATTATTTATTTTTCTATATATAGCTTGTCGTCTCACAACGGAACGATCCCAACTGTCCAATCGCTTTTTCTTGAAAAACTAGTCGGTGGTAGGGAGTCCACTATGCCGATTCCAAATATCATAATCATTTCGGCCGCTAGCCATTTCTTATCCCAATTTTTGGAATATCCTCTTTTCTAGTCAAAAGTTTTTTTTTCAAAAAAATCATTTTCTGATGTGATTACATGAAATAAGAGATCACAAAATCTACAAAATCATATTTACTTCATCTATAAAACGATTATTGGAGACGCCACAGTCGATAAAATTCTACTGAATGAAAAATTTAAATGATTTTTTTTCGTATTTTCATTGATACTAGTTGCACTAAATTTCGTTCTGTTACCGTTTAAAATGATAATCTTATATTATTCACAAACATTCATCAACACAAAAGTATATAATATCGACTATTATTAAAGATTTATCAACATTTCAAAAGACAAGTAACTCACTAATGTTACATTTATATTTGTCTCTTAGGAGAGATGAATCCTGCCAATATTGTAGATTGTTTACGTGATTTGATGAAAAACAATCTTAGTTTACATTCAACATAAGATATTTTACCAAAAGAACGTGAAATTACACAGCATTTAATAAATGTAAAAGATTCGAGTATGAAGAAGAGATGACCTTAGATCTTGATAAAATATTACATGATTACGAAAATGAAGTCAATAATAGTAGTTCTAAAACTCATGATGAGTGGACATCACAGGAAAACGAACGAGAAGATTATAGTGTAAAAGACTGCTCATTAGAATATATGAACGAAGTTGTTGCTCATGTTGATGCTAAGAATTCATCTCGAGGTAAGCGAAGAAGATCATGGAAAACTGTGCATCATAAATATAAGAAACGTTTCAAATCAATCATACATATGTTGGTTTCGTAAGTACATTGAACAACAAGGCATAAAACAATGAAAAAAACACAAAACTTGGATAAAATGTTGCTCAAAATGTTTGTAGGAGCACAAGAAGAAAAGTCTTATGATTTATGATGTTGATATTAAACGGTGGTATTTGAAAACAGCAAAAGAAATCAGTTTACATGATTTCAGTACATCAGATAGATGGCTAAGGAATTTCCAAGGTAGGTATGGTATAGTTTCTTGTCCGGTTACAAACATTGTAATAGAACATGATGTAGTATATCAAGAATTAATTGAAAAATTAAAAGAAGATTTCATAAAGGAATTTTAAAAATACTCTTCTCATTTTACTCCATCACAAATTTTGAATACTGATAAAATGGGTATTGGAAAGGAAGTGTATTCAACAAGAACATTGTCATTTGAGAGTGACAAAAAAAACTTACGGCATGGTAGCCTCAAAAAATGCAACTGCTCACACATATGCAGTACAACTAATGATCTTATTCGATGGAAAACAGATAGGTCCTGTTGAAATACTAATGAATATGTTTGAAAGAAAGAGTATAATAAAGATTATATTATTAATTTATAATTAGCTTTCAGCAATAGGGGTGCACCTGTTTCAGCTTAAAGTTCAGCTCTTCGGAACGAAAGAGCTGGTCGAACAGCTCTCGTCCAGAACTAAATCTAAACTGTAACACCCCTATTCAGCACTAATCTTCCTTCAAATGATACGTTATTCTTGATATGCAAGTGAATTGTCATAAATAGATCCAACTCCTTTTTCTAATATCAATAATGTATGGTTTCCACTAATTACATCAAATGAAGAATGTTCAGTAGATAACTGTGACGATGCTATTTTAATTAGAAATATTATCACTTTTTTACCCTTCTAATTCCCTTAATGAACTTATTTGTTCAATTTCCTGCGTATGATACATCAATTAATATTTTGTCTTTGTTTTTTATTTCTTTGTTAGTTTTAACTTTTTGATTAATATTTATTTTATTATTATTATTTTCAATTGTATTTGCATTATTTCTTTATGTTATTATATTTTTCAATATGTCTGTTTAAAGTATGTCTTATTTGATATTTTACAAAATAATATCGATATCCATAAATCCTTGTAATGCATCTTATGAATTCAAATTCCTTGTGCATAATATTATATGATGAGGATATACGTGTAGCACGATATACAAGATTATTGACAACTGCAATTTTTTTTTGCTATAAAGGATATTTATTTAGTTAGAAGTTCTGTGTAAGTATCTTTACTATATATAGATGTTAAGAGTTTTGTTTTATTACTTTTAATGGAGATATGAAAGAACGAAGGATTTTCATAATTTTCTTCGACATATGTGAATTGTCAAATCCTTATGGAAGCCATTAAATATTTGTTTGATGTTTCTTACGACAGCGTCATTATTTATTAGAGTTAAAGTATTATCAACGTATCTTCGATACTAAATTAAACTATAATTTTGTAATTTTCCCATTATATTATCTTCCACATGATTCATGAAAACATCAGACATACTTGGCATCAGTAGAAAGCCTATCAATATACCATTGTGTTGAGGATAGAAATGGTTATTAAATGAATTATCCATACATATGATAAAAATGAAGCGAAACAAAAAGGAAAGAAAATACGTATATACATAGTTGTGATATTATTATCGATGTAATATCCTAATGCACACCTTTCCTCCGCATACATTATCAAGAACAATCATAAGCAAATCTGGCTAATGACTAAAAATTGGCCTTGATGGGAAATTTCAGATTCACATCTTATATGCCCACCCTCACGCCCTAACCCTCACACTCATACAGCAGGTAATAAATGAAGGATAGTATAATGAATATAAATAGAACGATCATCTAGTATAATGTAACCCACATAGATGGGCAATTGTAAATTTATACTTTTCTTTCTTTTCATTTATCCCCTTATACACCCATACTTTTTTCACACACCTCCACTATACAAGACTGCTGCTTTATGTATATATATCTGTCTTCTGATGCTGAAATAAAACATTATTATCATCATTTTTCATCAAATCATTCATTAAATTGGTAAGATTTCACATTATATTCTTTTCTTTTTTTAACATAAAAGCATGTAAAAAATCTCTTCTATACATGCCTACCATCTAAAAATGTTCAATTTATTAAACTATGTTTAATAGTACTTTATATTTTTCTATCAACATAACTTAATTCTAACTGTTTTTATCTCTACAAAAACCATACTATTCTTATATTTTGGCTAGCCACTTCTATAATCGTGTATGTGATAATAGTGATCGATTATTTTTCTTTATTCTAGATATTATTGATACAAATTCATAGATTCGGTCAAAATGAATCGTGTATATCTTATGTTATTCTTCGTACTAATTGGTATGTCCTTTATACATATAATTAATTTTCCAATCTATTGTCATTTTTATTGTAGTGATTGGAATTTCCATTGCAGCCTCACCATCAGACTGTGATGCGAACTGTAATAATCCAACTGATCTCGTTCTATGTTGTAAACATTTTGGTTATGATAATGGTTGGTGTATTGGTGGTAAATCAACATGTTACAATAATTCATAAACAATTGTCCATTTTATGTACTATGTATAATCCAGCTTTTCTGTGAAATAATTTTTTTCTTCAAATAAATATT
>JAJEKB010021263.1:1013630-1064835 GCA_022393335.1 Macrotrachela quadricornifera | reverse complement strand
ATAATCCAGCTTTTCTGTGAAATAATTTTTTTCTTCAAATAAATATTCCGATATACTTTAACGTAACAAAACTTTGTAGAATAATTGATCTCAAAATCATGCATGAAATTGTCCTAAACTCTGTCTCATCTACGTATTGTCCAGTTTCATATCGATATCCTATGTAAATATTATAAATGATGTTCTAAACTTGTAATTTGTTTATCATTTGAGGTAACATAGAGATAAAACTATTTCCTGAGACTTTTATTAACAAGGTCGAAATGCATCATAGCGACTAGAATCATACTTTTAACATATTTCAAAATATGTCTAAATGAGAAGAAAAGTTTTCATTAAACTGCTTGTCGAAGATTCTTAGTTATATCTTTGAACAGATTACAATGATTGACCTGAACGTGTTTTTAGTAATTGATTGGATTTGATCATTTGCATAAGTGAATTAGTACTTCAACTATTAAGTAATCGGTTTCCATTAATATGTCATTTCTGAAATCGACTTATATGTTGAGCATGTATATTGGTAATAGTTGAATTCCTTGATCGCCGACCTTGTGAGGATGAGGGTGAATCAATTTATATAAACAGATTGATCTGTCTATCTTCAATAGAGACAAATACAATTTGTTTCTATCAACTCTTGCTTTTCACCAATGGATTGATTTGTCCAAGGTTAATAGGAAAGAAAAAGAAATAATGCAGTTTAAGATGCCGACGTGTTTCGTGTTATTTATTGTGTGTTCAAAAAGTGAGTACACTCTAGAATCGGTCTGTATGTTCGACCGGCCGTTTACGCGATAACTCTTCACAATTATATTCGATTGAGCTGAAATTTTATGCACAGAATTATCTCATCAATATTTCGGTCGCGAAAAGAAGATGAGAAAGATCCGACAAGAAATGGGTGAGTTATCGGAAAAATTGTCATTATTGACCGGACTATCCCTAAGGCGAGGATACAGGGTTTTTTTCAAGAAAAAAAACTTTTTCCCAGAGTTATTCATAACATATTTAAATCGACTCTGTTTTTAACGTTGATTCCGAATATGATATTAGTTTTTAGTCAAATCGTGGTTTTTTAAGTGAAAATTATCCAAGCAGCGTCCCAAAATGCACAAAATCTGTATTCTGAGGCCAGTGTGCCTAAATATGTCTCGAGTGACTAGCAGTTTTTGGCTGTTCTAGTTGCATGATTTTGCTGCTATTAAAAAGAGTTATCAAATGACAGAAATCTGAACTCGATAGATGTTAATATTGGTGGATTATTATGAAAATATTAATATCTCTCTGGGTCCAATTCACCTCGCTGACGAATTGTTTTGCCGACAAGTACATTTCACCGACAAATCACTTTGCCGACAAATGCAGATCACCGACAAAATTCTAAACTGCAACAACTTGCAATTTGTTGAGATTTTTACATTAGGGTATTGTTGAGTGCACGATTTTTTCCACAGTTTTTTGTTAAATTGTGTTGAAAATCTAAGTTGTAGTAGATGTGATTTGTAAGATTTTCCAACTCATCTATGATTACTGAGGTAAACTGTAATTTAATCATGATTTCAAGTCAAAACAATGACAGCATTACAAGCAGGTATGCTGAAGTAATTATGTCTACAAAAGGCAAAGTCGAAATAAACATCGACGGATTTTTGTATAACAAAGACAAAAATCATGATGAATGGTCTTATCGGATTTGTGAACGCAAAGATCAGAAGGAAACGAAATAAACTGCACGAACCACAAATTGAAGCTGAAATGGGAATTGAAAAACCAATGCATGAAGAGATATGTCAGAAGAAGCGCAAAGAAGACGAAAGCAGAGATTAAAAAATCCCAAATAGTATTGCGGATCGCAATAGTAGATCGACTATTGGTTTTCTTCGAGATACTGCCGATAATCTTACATTTTAAATGTGTGTTATTTTCACCAAAAACTTTTGTAAATAAAAAAAAGCATAAAATTTCTAAAAAACCCAAGAAAGAGAAAAATTGCAAAAACCTAAAAAATATAAGGTTTTATGTGGTAATATTTTCTATCTGTTGCCCTTGTCTCTTTATATACTTGTCGTTTGTTCGTGGGACACTAGTCGATACACCTCCTCGTGTTGTATTCTGGAAACTACCAAATTTAATAGACTAATATATGAAATAACTTTGTCGGGGAAATGAATCGTCGGCGAAGTGATTTGTCGGTGAAATGGACCTGTTGGTGAAGTGAGTGCAATCCGGACAGACGGACAAGTAGATAGATAAAGAGATAAATAGATTGGTAGTTAAGTAGGTAAGTGGGTAGATAGGTAAGTAGTCAGATAGATAGACAGGCAGGTATATATCTCAGTAATAATATTATGAATAAATGTTATGTACTGTAATAATTCTGTGGTTTGATGGCGGAAGTACGTGTAATATAACCCAGGTCTAAATCATTCCATCGAATCCAACGTTATTCGACCATATTCATGTCGAGATGTCTGTTTGGTCACCTGAATACAGCAGTAAGTATTCATTTAAATGAAATTTTTTAAAACTTATTTTAGGTCCAATTAAACATCCAAATAATATAGTCCGATGTGCTTATAATCGATAAAAAATTGTGGATTAATCGCGATTCATCGAAACGATAATCTTGAGTTGAAACGCGATAAATCATCGATTTTTTCTCGATTATTTTGACGATTTTTGTGATATATCGTGATTCTATTGACGATATTTGCCCTTTATTAACCAATAAACTATACAGTTTCATGTCTAAATACTTCAATTTTTCTTAACACATCCAAAACATTTTGTTGTTTATTTAATTTTACGTATATTTTTATTAAAAAACTGAACACTGGCGCTAATTTATATGAATATATGATATAACAAAAAACACACTACGCAATTTTGCATAGTTAGGCGAGACAAAATTCGAAAAAATATAAGAAAATTTAATGAAAAGTTCATGTATAATAGGGAATGATTTTATATAAAATCTTTTCAGAAACGATTCTACGTATATTTTGGTTTGTTCATAAATTGAAAATCTATGAAATAGATAATAAATAAAAATTCCAACAAAAGTACAAGTCTACATACGATAATAATGATAGGAGAT
This sequence comes from Macrotrachela quadricornifera, assembly GCA_022393335.1. Lineage (NCBI taxonomy): Eukaryota > Metazoa > Rotifera > Eurotatoria > Philodinida > Philodinidae > Macrotrachela > Macrotrachela quadricornifera. The sequence continues at coordinate 1,061,735 of JAJEKB010021263.1, read as the reverse complement.
GTCATTATATATAAAAATCAAGTTTTTCTCTGGTATGATATATCGTCAATAGGTTGATTGTCTAGAACTAAATACTTATCAAAAATTCTAACAGAAAAAATACTTGAGCTAAATATATATCTAGAACAAACTATCTGTTGTCGAAGAAATGTTTTCAAACAAATCAATATGAAATAGAAGTTAAGTTCAGTCGTTCTTTAAATTGACATCCAATCTTATTGGCATCACAATAGTAACATCTATGTTGAAATGAAATCTTTCTTTTGGTTTTTAATCCTCACAATTATGTTAAACAATTGTATATAAATTATAACTGACGATTAGTTTAATAAATATTAAGATATTTCTTGAATTAATTCATAATTCATAATCAATTATCGAAATCGGTGATTAATCAGAATTTATCGCTACGGTTTATCATCGATTATTGAAAAAAATCGTTCTTTCCTCCATAATCGCAATAAAATCTGATTAGTTACGCTTTTACACCGATTTTTTCAAAATCGCCAAAATCGTCACGATTTTCACGATATGGCGTAACTGTTTTATTAATAAAATATTCTTTTTTCATTCATTTTAGGTATATGGGCGTGCTCAATCAAATGATACAGTAAGTATTTTATTAGAAAAATATTTTTTTTAAATTGATTTTTACTTTATTTTGATATACAAATATAATAGTATTTTATTAACAAAATAATTATCCTTGAATTTGTTTTAGGTCGATTTCGACGTCAAAATGAAACAGCGGTTATTTATTTAGATAATATATAATCTACTAACTTTAAAGGATCATCGATCAAGAGTTAATACTGTAGGTAATATGAGGCTTACTTACAGAATTTCCTTAGTATTCTGTACAGTCTGATGATCGGATTGCTCGATCTGAGAAGGCAAAAAGGGCATTATTTTTAGGATTTATACGACAAAATACGGTCGTTTACGACCGTGTACGGGTATATTACGGTTGTTTACGGTCGTAAACGCTGCGTATACAATCTCTGTATTGCTCCGTATTTCGCCGTATGCGATCACGGAAATATACGGCCGTAGTATGGCCTCAGGTTATACGGAGGAATACGGTCGTATACAATATGTATACGGTGTCGTATACGGCAGTAAACGACCGTTTGCGAAGCTCGTAACGCTCGACCTGGGTAAATACGATTCATTCTGCTTTTAATTTTCTTCAAAAGTCAGTAATAACAACAAACGCTACTGACATCAATCAAGAAGAAGCAGATTTTTTAGCTGAACGTGATAAATCTATAATACTTACTGATGCTCTTAATGATACTATTGATCAAATGGCTCAAATACAAAAACAACAAGGTAACTGAAATTTTTCTATGAATTATCATATAAATATACTTCTTTTTTTTAGATATTTATATTGATCTTACGAGTGATAATGAAGATGAACATATCACTGATCAGTCACCAAGTAGAACTTTATTTATTCTTTGATTTATATATTTAATGTAAATTTTAGTTCAAATAAATCCATCATCTTATGATCGTAATCAACTTAAACGTGGAATTGTTCATTTAGGTGTTGATGATTTTCATGGTTTACATTTAACTTATTATATTGATGTATTAGAAAGTGAACATGGACAAACTGATTGGGGTATTGTTGGTATCGGAGTTCAATCATTTAATGAATCAATGAGTACAATAATGAAGGTACTAAATGGTTTATATACATTAGTAACAAAAGGTACTGATGAGCATGATGTTAATATTTGAACAATTGATTCTCTTCTTAGTTATATTTTTGCACCTGATGAACCTAAGAATGCATTTGCTGCACTTACACTTCCGCATACAAAAATTGTTTCAATCACAATTACTAAAAGTGGTTATGATTTAAATAGGAATAATGATTATACTGCACATGATTTACAAAATCCTGAAAAACCTCGAACAGTATTTGGTTATATTGTTCATGCATTAGATATACGTCGTCGTGCTAATCAAAAACCATCTACGGTTATGTCACGTGATAACATTCAACAAAATGGTGAAATTATAAAAAGATGTGTTTTACAATTTGCAAAACGATTAAGTAATCCTGAATTAATTGAATATATTCAAACAAAAGTGACATTTCCTAATGCCAGGGGTAAGAAAAAATAAGATTTATTGAATAGAAAAATGTTTTTTTTTATTCTTTAATTTAGTTGATCGAATTACACCTGTAACAGTGAATGATGATCGTGAATATATTCGTTTACATTATGGTATTATTGATGAATGGCCTGTAATAACTGAATTTTTTTGTGCAATGGATTATCGAAGATTCATTTTGTAATGGATGACCTCCACTGGAGTTACTTTCATCATCATCATATAATGTTCTTTTTACTGAACATATTGAAACATATGAGTCGATGAAAATGCGTCTTCTGAATGCATCACGTACAGTCATGTGTTATATTGGTTCTTTATTGGATTATACTTATATTCATGAAATAATGTTAGATAAAAAAATTGCAATATATTTTGAACAATTAATGAATGTTGAAGTTATACCAACGTTGCCACCAGTACCCAGTATCGATATTGAACAATATAAACGTACACTTATTGAACGTTTTTCAAATCCACACATTAAAGTTACTGCATTAAGAGTCTGTATGAATAATCCATCGAAATTTCCAAATTTTTTTGCTTCGACTATTGTTGAACAATTAAAACGAAGAAATAATTCACCTTATTGTGCATTAGCCATTAGCGCTTGGATACGATATTTATTTCGATATAATGAAGAACATCGGCCAATCACATCACAAGATACATTAGGTAATCAACTTAACTTATACGAATTAGCTGCACAAGCGCTACCAATTGCAAGAGCTATTTTAAATGCTAATGAAGTCTTTGGTGTTTTATCTGGAAATCATCAATTTACGGAATCTGTTGCCCGTATAGTTAAACTTTTCTATGAAATTGGTTCAAGAGAAACACTCAAACAATGGATTAATCGAGCAACATACGTAAAATAAGAGTGAAGAAAAAAAAGAAGACTATAATTTTAGTTGTCATAGTTTAGTTTTTATTCATATAGAAATAACAATATTAGATAAAAAAAAACAGTTTGAAATTAAAAAAAATAGCTGTATGAGCTTTTTCTCTCAAATCATCAATCAATCCTTTTAACCCCAAAACAATTCATGTTGTGTCAAATATATCAAAAGTTTTTAAAAAACTCATCCGCGACATAACGAAATACTTGAATCTGTCGATCACCAGTCAATGCCATATATTTTCCTGTACTATCCATGACCAACAATCGAATTGGTTCTATAAAATCACTGAAATTAATCCTTTATTTCATTGTTACTCTCTTACCTGAATGAATATTTTCACCATATTCATATTTTTTTCTTCGTGATTTAAATTCTAAAACATCAGACGATTATCAATTAATATAACCGTTAATAATGCATCAGATGAAAGAATAATTATTAAACGTAAATTCTGAATATTATATACTGATGTGCTAGTATATAAAAATCGTAGATCTTGTTTATGTATATAATCAACATCTGTATTCCATGATTTTCATATATTATCTTTTAATATGGTTGCAGCAAATGTTGAATCTTTATTTAAACTAAAACATGATACTTGAGCATTATATTCTTTAAGTTCAAAAGCTTTTAAAATTATTTAGATTTAAGATCAAAAATAAAAACGATAATATATGGGATATTTTTCATTTTATACGTTTTGTTTTTTTTATTTTTCAAATTAATGAAAAAACTAATAAAAAAAATTCTTTAATTATTATAATAAACTGTTCAGCGATTCTTATAAGATGTTTCATTTTTTTCCATAGATATTCAAATGAAAAATTTGGTGGAATTTATTTGCGCCGGATAATACTAAAAATCTCACAATTTTAATCATAATAACATTTTTAGAAAAAAAGCAAGTTTAAAGAGTAATTGTAATACTTTTAAGCCAATGATTCTCACATATTAGATTGAAAAGTGTTGAAAGATGCGTTACTTATTATATTTCAATGTTAGTTTTTACGCGGCAAAATTCTTTCTATGACACAGTTTGAAGAATGAAATTTTTATAATAAAATTCTCTTCGACATTCCGAAATTAAAATCTTATTATTTTAATGTCTCAATTTCCATAGACTCTCTATTTTATTGTTTGATTATCTTTATTTTTAAACATATTATTCATTAACAATGATTATAATAAATGAATGCGTTCTCCTTACAATTATTATTATAGAAAGTATTCATATCTTTTACAAATAATTCTTTATTTTTTACTATAATTTCAAAAAAATCTATGTTATTATTTATTGTTAATATTAATTGTTATCTCATTTATATAACTATTTATTTTTTTCATAATAATGAAATGTGTATGTTTGTGTGAATATCCTAAATAAATTAAGTATCAGAATTTTCGTAAGACTTTAATCGATTTGATTTCTACATTATCCATGATAATCGCTGAATAAGATTTATTTTCAGTTTTATTTTTGATAATGAATATGAAATATTAAAAGATTTGAGTTGATAATTAAATGATAAATGTTAAAGTTCATCAAAATTGTGATGTCAATAAAATAGTTGAATATTTCATTTTAAAAAATGATTGAAATTTATAATTTAACAAATAAAAAAATATTTATCGAAAATTTGTCAAAAAATCTAATTCTGATAAATTTTGACTCTGAAAAAAAGTCTTGTAAATAATTGAATATATTATTTAATAAAGAATTTCAAACTTAAAATATATTTAGAATAGTTGAATAATTTAAAATAAAATAACTTATGTTGCATACCATGATCTATATAATGAAATAGGTGAAGATAATCTATATGCACAAAAACACCATCATGTGATGTTGCATAAATCTTTCAAAAAGACAAATTTGAAAGAGGGCGTGAGTTGCTAACATTTTTTTTGGTTACGCAGACCTGTAACCAAACTACTACAATCTCGTAAACTATCTTTTATGAGCTGATTGTATAAAATAATTATCATTATATGTTCTCTTATACAACTAAATCGAATTTTGGAGAAAATTTTCGGAATTTCTAATACAAATCTCAATTAATATCTTTACTTCGAATTTTTAAGAGTCATTTAACATATGAATACATAAAACAATATATTTTAACAGGATAATAAGAAATATGTGAGTTTATTTTCATGAATAAAAAAATTTTCATAAAACAAAACGACACCAGGTCTAAATTGACCAAAAACTAATTAAAAAACTTTTTAAGATGAGGCAATTATAATGTATTATTAATGGATAAGAAATCAATTATAATTAACAAAGTTTCAAAAAAAAATTATTTTTAATCCTAATTAATTTTTGTTATTATAATTGAAATTTGGTGAAAACGTTATTATAGTAGCTTTTGTTAGATGAAAAATAATATTTGACTCTTTTTCTTTTTATTTGCAGAAAAGACTGTGATCATTAGATACTAACAGTGCAGGTTAACAAAAAGAAAAGAAAGAAAGGTAGAAAAAAAAATTGATTTTAGTTCAATCTTTTAATAAAATGTTTTTTCACGTGAATTGAACGAATTTTCTTTTGATATGGTGAATGAACGAATCGATCCAATTATATTTGTCTGAATGAAAAAAAAATTAATAAAAAAATGATTCAACTTGGAAAAGAATCTGAACAATGTCAAGAAAGATATTTTCATTGTAGCATCTCAAATAGACGATAATTTTTAGAGAAATTTAGATTGTAATCAAATATTTACAAATAATTCTAATATACATTCAAATTATAAATAGAAAGTTTTATACATGCCTATTTATGATTTGAAGACATTCTTGAATAAATTTTAAAAAAAAAATATGTGCAAAAATAGATCCAATTTATATATTCACACTATGTGATCTGTAAAGATGTGAGATTCCATTATTTTAAATTATAAACAATTCCTCGACGCATCCCTTGAAAGCAAGACTTTTATTTTATCAGGTAAATCTATCGCATAAAATATATATCTTTATACTTATATCTACAGATCTACATTTGTAGACATAGATTTTCATAGTTATATTCTTAACTCTATATCTATAATCTTTCTTTGATAAATTAATTAAAATAATTTTAAATTACTTTTATTATATTTTCTATTGACATTTGGTAATTCATATCGAAGAGCATTAAATGCATCCTTATCAAATGTTAAAGTAAATTCATCTAATTGATTTTGAATAAGTAAAGATAAATTTTGAATTAATGATACAGATAACCAACATCGAGTGAGAATAAGTGATTTAAGAAAAGGAAAACGAAGAATTTTTTTATTATTATTCTGAAAAAAAATCCATTGATAACTAATATTAGAAGATATTGAATTTGTTCCATCAAAAGACATACGTTGAATTGATAATAATGATGAATTATTAATAAATGATAAGAATTTTAAATTTAATTTATCATAAGATAAACCTGATTCTTTAATAATAATACCACTATTTTGTTTATTATCATTTAATGAAATAATTGAACAAATTATATTATTTATACGATTATTTAATGACCATAAATTTAACATTTCAAACCATGATAAATAAGAAAATATAATAATAAGAATTTCATTTGGTAATCTTTCAAATGTATATATCATTTATATCTGACAAAAAAAACAAAAACTTCAGAACATGAACATCATATTTTCTTTTTTCTTTTTTTATTACATTTATTAAAATAAATATCGAAATTAAAAAATTTTATTTTTCAAAAACTATCAATGTAACTCTGTTCATTCTGTCTGTCTATAGAAATTCTGTAAAATAAACTCCGATTTTACTATGAAATAGTGAAACAATAATAATTATTTATAGGATTTTAGTTTTTATTTTATACAAGTTCAATATATTGAAAATAAGTCTAAGAAATGAATTAATTTTAACACTGTTGTTGTTCATAGTTCATCAACAATATCAATGCAAACTCCTTAAAATTCATGAGCTAAACTAAAAAAAACTATCATATATCTAATTAAATAATCAATCATATATTTACTTCTTTAGAAATGTAAATATCTAATCAAATTATAAGAGGTAGAAATTTATTTTTATTTATTAATTTGTTACCAGAAAATGATATTTTTTAAATGACAATTTCACAAAAATATTCCTCATTACTCAGATTCACAAATTCAACGTTGATCCAAGAGGAAAACATCGGACTTCATGGGACTTCCTGACTGAATTCTCCGTTGTTTTCCCCTTGGTTAAATCCTATCAGACCTTATAGAATCTAACATCCGACAGAATTCTATAAGGTTCCTAATGACGAAATTCTATCGGATTCCGTCGGGTTAATATCAATTACTGCAAGTTTTATAATCGCTCATTTAACCAATACTAAATTACGCTTTTTCGGACCTAACGGATTGATCGATCTGCATAACACACAACTAATCATTTTCATAAATTATATATATATATATATATCTAATAAACGTTATTGATTTTATAAAAAAAAAGAATACTTAAATAAATGTTAAAAGATAAATCAATTTATTTTTCTATCAGTTAAGAATTTTGAAAAGTTGACACTATGAGAAATATTGACATATACCATTCATATCTCACACAGAAAATTTTACAAATTTTCTTTCATCTATTAAATGTAACGAAATTTTATTTGAAAATTAATTTCTTACTTAATTTTGAATATAAATGCAAAATGACAGATGTTGGAAAAAATTATCTAGATAAATAAATCTTTTATATAATTATAATTTATTTGCATAATATAAAAAAGCTTGTCAACGCAGCCCCTTTGGGGCTGAAATGTGGAACTCACATATTCATATAAGCTAAGAGCTGTGTTACTTGAAATTCTGTATGATATTATTACACTACATTGATATATATATGCAGTGAAGCTTTAGGTGAAAAAGAACAATGATAGACCATAGCAATCATTTATTATGCCGTGTCTGTTGCAATAGAGAGATGTTTGCAATGGAAGGCGTTTGTAATAGGACTTGCCTGTAAGGGAGGAGCCCGAAAAGCCTCGACTTAAAACTTACACTCACTTTTTTCTACGAAAAAATATGTGAGTTCCACAAAAAAAACAAGAAATTACCTTCTCTCCTATTTCTTGTATCAGGATGATATTTCGAATAAATCTGAATAGAGACATGCATGTATAGACAATATACATGAAGAGGAAAAAAATATTTTCTTTCTCTTCCTAATATGTATAAACGAATCTGACGAAAAAAAAGGTCACGTCTATCTTATTGTATGGAATTTCACACGATCTTTTTTTCTCTTTGACTGCGAAGTTGTCGTATTTTTATGTTTATCGTAAATAAAAAGAGAAGTGAAGCAGAAAAGAAAATATAGAAAATGTTTATGTGTGCCTGTTATTTTTAATAATATCACTTTCAAGATGATTTTGAATCAAGACAATAATCGTATTGATAGAATAATTCTATAATCTGTACTAAAAACATTTTTCACCATAAGTAATAACAATATATGAAATTACTACATATTTAACATTTTTTTAGATAATGTAGTACATTTAAAAAGAACCAACATGATAGAACATTAGACAAAAAAAGATTCAAATGATTTTGTAATTTGATGAGAGTCATAGGTGAATCTAAGAGTTTTTGAGTAGGATAATGGGACGATTATACAAAATGGATACGGTCTCGAGAAAAAGAATACAATATTTAGGAAAAGAAACGTTATAGCGTAACATGAAATCAATACCAAATTGACAATAATTGGGATTCTTTCGTTCTCTATAGATGTGATATCGATGGCAGTATGTCTCTAATCGTAATTTTTTTAAAATTAAAAAGCAGTTGCTGAGACGAATCGTTATTATATTTCTAGATCTCAAAGACGGTCCAGTCGATCGAACTGAAATTTTTACCACAAATATAAGAACACTTAAAATAACGAGAGACGTACTCGAAGAAAGTTTTTTTCAAAAGGAATTTTATCGTTTTTTTTTCTGGAAGACTCTGTTTTTCCGTATGACTTCATCTTGCCACAGTAAAGTCCTCTCAAATTTTATCCAATTGGGATCGAAAGTTATGTTGAAGATACCTACAACTATATCTTAGCGGTAGTTTTGAGCTTTTCCAAAAATTCCATTTTCTTTTTTTTTATGAAAAAAGTCCCTAAAAGTTCATCGAAGAACTGATGTCCTGACTTTCAGAACTCTACAAATCCGGATAGAAAAATTAGAAATGAAAATAACCGATTTTACATCTGGAGAATACTTCGAAATATCTGTATTAGAAATTTGAGCTCGATCAGACAAAGTAGGAGGGAGTCGTATGTCGTACGATTGGATACTATGCAGAAAAACTTGATTTTGAGAACAATGCAAAATAAGTTTGAGAAGTGTATCGTTATACAGAAAAATTGAAAGTTCGTTTTTTAACGGTTCTATCAACAGCTTCTTATACTGATCTTCTATCAGACTGTGAGATTTTGACAATTTTTGGTAAAGCAGCTTTTCTTAAAAATTAAATAAAAAATTAACGGAAAATCAGACTGAGCTCATTCAAGAACAAATCGAAAGGTCCATATCTACTCTATCTTTAGAGTACATAAACAATATTTTTTTCATTTTTTACTTAAAAAGAGAGGGTACCGTTAAATGTGCCAGTATTGAACTTAAATTTCCTTAATTGAAATGTTACAAAATGATAAACTGTCACTGGAATAAAATGAATTTTTTTTTACAGAAATGGGAATGTTTATTGCATAATTTTAAAAGTCTTCGTGAAGAATATGGATTAATCTGTCATATATAACATTTTTCTGGTACTGGTCTTGGACTCTCTTTTTTTATTGTCTATAGTAGTTGAAAAAGAATTGACACATGCGATGCAAGTCTATCGATCTCTTATAGTAGCAGAAAGAATGAGGCTATTTTTTCACCTAACAAGGTTGATATTTTTATCGATTTGAAGTAAGAGAAGGCCTCTGGTGACATTCCATTTGTTCATTTTTGTACAGCTGACCAAAAGATTTTTGTATTCTATGTGGTTTCTTACAGAATTTCGAAAAAACTTTTTGTTTTTGATTCCATTGAAATTTATATGTGTTGGATAGAGTCAAGTGCGCTGATTACGAATATCAGTATATCAGGTGTTTAACATCTTTCAATAGCGAAAAAAGCTAATCGTTTTTCACGTGCCCATTATGTTTTATATTGATAGTGGAAATTTTATTGATGACGATAAATTACGTAATTAATATCTAATTGACTTATGAGAACGGTTATAGATGCAATTTACTCTATCAAAGTTTTGTCATTTTTCAACAATGTATAAGAGAATAGGGTTGGAGAAAATAGCAGTCACGACGAGTCACTTTTATCGCTCTATTATTATAGATGACATCCCTTTGTCTTTTTTTTTTCTTTTCGTTCTCCTATATCATCCAATAGATGAAAGTATGGATATCATCTAAAGTGGGAGACCGACAAAAGTGACTCGTTGTAACTTGCTACTATTTTTTCCGACCCTAGTATTGCCTGAACATTTACAGTAGCAGTGGCAAGCTTATCTTCTGATGTCAATAGTCTGAATTATTTCGGTGGTATTCGTCTTACTTGAATTCAATATCAATATAATTACACAGAAACCATTGCAGCACCTACACTAATATTTAGATTTGAGTGCACTGGCTCATGCTAACGTGCTTCGTTTTGGGACAATATTCATTGTCGAAGTTACTGCATCTGGCACCGAAGTGCTTCAATATCCTAGCTTTGGTATTTCAACGACAACACTAACTGACTTTATTAATCGTGCACAAACACATGTCCAATTGAAAGCACCCTACATCAGTATAACTACTGAGAATTTTTGAAGTACCCATATCGGGTACCATGTCGGGGTTTTCTCAGTACATGGGTATTCTGAACACTCAGTACTTTTTTCTAGGGCTAGTTGAATTAGAGATGATATCTTCTTTTTTTGTAGTTAGAAGTTCTCTGCTATGGTCGTAAGGATTATAATCAATCGTATAAGGTAATTGACAAGACATTTCATAGTCCATGAATAGAACACTAACCACCTTCATGCCATTTAAAAGTAATAAAATCTTTTTGATAAACATCAGACAAAGAGAAATATTCATGAGACAAAGAAATTATTCTTCATATTTTGTATTCGAATATCATCATCGTTGAATAGATACTCAGATTCACAAATCCAACGTTGAATCCTATCGGATCCAATCATCCGACAGAATCCTATAGGATTCCTGATGACGAAATTGTATCGGATTCTATCGGCTAAATGTCAATTGCTGAAAATTTTATAATCGCTCATTTAACCAATACTAGATTACGCATTTTGGATCTATCGGAAACTGTAGGATACAATGTATGATCCAGACACTACGGATTCCGATGTGATTCCGTTACCAGGAATCCTATAGATTTTGTCGGATCGTCGAATTTCGACAGGACCCAACATCAGATTGATCGAACTGAGTATACATTAATAGTTGGCTTAAGATCATGTAATCAATCATGAAATTTATTTTTCCAACTAAAATTAAATTAAATAAAAAGTTTTTATTTGAAAGAAAAAAATTTTAATTCAATCTGGATTTAGTTGACAAAAAAAATGCTAATTATATTTGATAGCAATATTAGGTGGACATAAAATAAATACTCGATGAATATGTGTCAATCTGACATATCGAAAAAGTTTGTGAAGAAATACAGTAATTATAAATGTCTTGCCTAATTTCATACAATGAGCTAAGATAGCGCCTGGATCTTCTCTATCGAGTTGTATTCAATTGTCAATACTAGCTGCAATTCGAGCTGTTGATTCCATAAAATTTCACACCATCAGCTATACAGATAATAATTAAAAAGTATTCAAGACAATAAATTGATTTCATACTTTTTGAATGAATAAGGAGCTAGTGAATAGTTACAAAAATTTTCAATTAGTGGATACTAATTATTGATTGGAAAGATATTAGGCATAGTGAATAATCTTGCGCATGATGAAGTTATATGATTGATGTCAAACGAGCTATATGTCAATGTTTTTCGATAGTCCACAATGAATCTTGCAAAAAAACATGTAAGGACATCGTTATCTCAAGGAAACAAAGCATGATTTACAATAAATATACACAATGTATCTATCACAAAAATATATACAAAAACAATTACTAAAATAATTGAAAAATCAAACTATCACACATATATAAAAAATATTGCATATTAGATTAAAGATTCTTTTAATCAACAAGAATTTATTATGTCGAAAGAAAGATGAATAAAATGCAATTGTAAAATAAGGATATTTTATTTAGAGAATAATTGAAACAGATATCATACATATGCATTGTACAATTTGAACAGAAGCATAATAAAATTACATATATCTCCTCCGAAAACCTTTGCATAACAACAAGTATTAGATTGTGTTTATTTATGGCTGGAAGTCTCATTAAACAGATTTGTATCAAATAGTAATATTCGAAAAAAAGATTTAAAAACAAGGACAAATAAAATTGTAATAATAATAAAATATTTTAATATTCATATCTTCTTAGAGGAGCGATTGGTTGATCTGATCTTTTAGTGTAGAATATAGATACAACTCATCAAAATTTACAAGATGACTTGAAAAATTCATATGTTTATATCATAAAAATACTATCGAGTTAATCACTTCTCAATTAATTTTATAATTTATAAATACAGAGTTAATTATTGTAAATATATATTCAAGTATATGTTAAGATAATTTACGACCAACTCATTTATATTAAAAAAAAATATCTGATTATATTTTATACATTTGAATTTATCACTGAATAAATATAACATGGAAATATTATCTCATATAAAATAAATAAGTATTCTATGGACTGCTAAATTATCAAATCAAATTAATTAAATAATTTTTTTTTCTTTCTTATTCTGTCAATTAGATAACTATTTCATTTTATTGAAAGAATGGATATATATATTATCTCTTGCAAAGGATAAACAAAAAGAAAGAACAGATTATCATCTTTTGTAAATTCTTTTATTTAATATAATGTTTTCAATCACTTGTTATGTGTTAACAATAGTTTGTATTATATAAATTTTGATATACATTATAGAAAAAAAATTTTCTTCAAAATTTAAATATTTTTCAAAGTATTAAAAACAAGATTAAAAATATCAGTTCGATTTTAATAAGAATGAGTGATACAAAATCTATTGAAGATACAACATCAACTGAACATGAAACATTAGTTGAAATGAAAGAAGGTAAATCTTATATTCCTTATCTATATAAAGACATTAATAATTAAGAGAAGAACATAAATAATATTCGTACCGTATATTTAAAATTTTTTCATGATTAATTCCTTTTTGTGTACTCAAAAAGTGAGTACACTCTAGAATCGGTCAGTGTGTCCGGCCGGCCGTCCGTTTACACGATAACTCTTCACAGTTACATTCGATTGAGCTAAAATTTTGTGTATAGAATTGTCTCATCAATATCTCGGTCGAGTTCGAAGATGAGAAGGATTCAACAAGAAATGGCTGAGTTATCGAAAAAATTGTCATTATTGACCAGACCATCCCTAAGGGGGGGTACAGGGATTTTTTCAAAAAAAAAATTTTTTCTCAGAATTATTTACAGCATGTATATATCGACTCAGTTTTTAATGCTGATTTCGAATGTGATATTAGTTTTTAATAAAATTGTAGTTTTTTAAGTCAAAGTTGCAGAAACAGGTACCAAAATGCACGAAATCTGTATCCTGAGGCCAGTGTACCTAAATATGTCTCGCGTGACTAGCGATTTTGGGGTGTTCCAGATTCATGATTTTGTCACTACTAAAAGAATATTAAATGAAAAAAGTCCGAACTCAATAGTCATTTACATTGGCGGATTATTATGAAAATACTAATGCCTCTGTGTATCATATATATATATATATATATATCATAGATTCATGAGGTTATCTATGACCATAATCTCGGTAGATACAAGCCAAAATCCATTCTGAAATAATTGTTTCTACCTAATTAATCCCATACCTTAATCCTTGAGTTTAATAAATTCATAGGTTAAACTGTTTTCTATACAATTGAGACATTCTTTAGCTGAAAAGGCCAAACTGTTTACGAGACAAAGTTAAAATGCCCAGCATACACTCAAGATAGTTAATTTATATTATTAAACTATCTAAAATATTCATCCTTGAGCGCACTAAGGAACTGCCCCTTAGGCCCTGCGGATACCCTCTTTTTGTGTACTCAAAAAGTGAGTACACTTATAGAATCGGTCAGTGTGTCCGTCCGGCCGTTTACACGATAACTCTTCACAATTACATTCTATTGAGCTGAAATATTATACACAGAATTGTCTCATCAATATCTCGGTCGAGTTCGAAGATGAAAAGGATTCAACAAGAAATGGCTGAGTTATCGAGAAAATTGTCATTATTGACCAGATCATCCCTGAGGGGAAGTACAGGGATTTTTCGAAAAAAATTTTTTCTCAGAGTCATTTAAAATATATATGAACCGGCTCAGTTTTCAACGCTGATTCCGAATATGATATTAGTTTTGAATTAAGTCGTATTTTTCTAAGTAACATTTGGCTAATCAGGGTCCCGAAATATATATCCCGAGACCAGTGTGCATAGATGCGTCGCACATAACTGACGGTTTTGGGATTTTCTAGATGCGTAGTTTTGTAACTACTAAAAGAGGTTATCAAATGAAAAAAAATCAAACTCGATAGCTATTAATATTGGAGAGTTATTATGAGAATACAGATATCTCTATGTGTTATATATCTATCATAGATCCATGAGGCTACATATGACTATAATACCGTTAGATCTAAGTACAAATCCAATCTGAAATAACTTTTTCTACCTAGTTTGCTTAGCTAAACACGAATCTGAAGTCAGTTTCTATAATTTCTAATGAAATTTTATTACTCTGGAAGTAGAGCCAATGGTCACTAGATTGGACCGCCTATAGTGTGGTTCATATTAAATTAGCTCTCTAGTTTTTCACTCCTTAGAATTTTTTGGCAAGAGATGTATCTTAACGAGATCTGTCTTGTAGAAAAAGAAGTCTAGGATCTAATGCATCACGTGAGAAAAGTTTAAAGTACCACCTCCCTGAAGGTAATATTTCTTTGAATTTACGCAGTTTTTGACTTATTGCACTTCTTTTATCTCATAACTAACTAACTTGTGTAGAATGCATTTAATGACTTAACTATTTTCTGTCGAATTGAGACGTCCTCGAGCTCAAATGGCTAGGTTGCCCACGAGACAACGTCGAAGTGTTGACCGTAGACTCAAGACAATTATTTTTTAGATAGTTTGATAAAAATCAATGTATCCTTATTTCTTCTTATTTTTTTTTTGCGCAGATGGATATATCACAATTATTGTAAGAAACTTTTCTATCAGAGTCGAATAAAACCCCACCTGTTACATATAATTCGATAGAGAATTTTACGAACTACAAAGTGATACACAATATATAGAGAAATAAGAAGTCTGAGTTTCCTATATGTTAAACATAATTATGCAGAAAATTATTTCGATGTTGACTCAAAATTAAGACTCTATCTTCTGATCATAGATTTGTTGCCTCGAGGTTTTCCGAGTCGGAGAACTCGAATTTGTATTGCATTTGTGTTAGAACCCCATCGATTGAACCGTAACCAATAAAAATCAAGTTATGACAACAATAGTTGTCTTAGGGTAAATGAAGACAAAGAGTAGAAATATAAGCTGTATTCGATCTTGAATCCTTTCGAACCAAACACAATCAAGAGAAATCACCCTCATAAAAAAGATTTCTCATGATAATTTTGGTGTCGAGACTATCTAAAATGACTCATCTATCTTATAAACTTTTTGTAGTACACATAACTTTCGGATAAAATCCGAAGTTTCCGCATTTATTTTCTTTCATAAATTTATATTGTTTATACTTGTTTCTTTTTTAAGATACTGATATTAATAAATGTAAATTCGGTGAAGAAACAAAAATGACCCAAAGTTATTTTGATGGTAAATTTCTTCATAAAAAATTGTTTTTTTTTAAATAGAACTATGATCTTCTATATCTGATGAATATATGAAAGATTTAGATGAAATATCTTTCGATATTAACCCTTTGGGGACGATTGCCTCCTTAAGGAACATGGTGATTCTTTAGTATTTTAAAACATATGGATTCTTATATGAGATTAAGTTTTTGTTATAACATTTATCAGAGACTCTTTTGGTATAGTTAAGATTATAATTAGATTATTTTTTCTGACAATCAATAGTGGATGATAAATATAACATAGTTGATTTTTAGAGAAAATTTTGCTAAAATCTAAAATCTAAAATCTTTGCAAGAAACCGTTCCTATCTCTAAAGGAATAATGTAACTTGATTCTATATATGTTGAACTTTGACACACTTTGAAAAATTTCTATAGACACATTTTAATAAAAAAGAATTTTATAAAATAGAAATTTCAGATTTATTTATAATGAAATACATAAAAAAAGAAATTTTATTTTTCTAAAATAATCCCATCCCTCAAGAGTTAAAATGATTTTTCTATACTTTTTTTTTAAAATACTTTATTAATTTTTAGAATTAATTGATAGTTGTGATGTTGAAGTCGATGATGTACCACGTATTACGAAAACAAATATTGGTAGTTATGGTGCATCAAGTTGTAAATTTTTTTTATTGACTGGAATTTACCAAGATCGACCTTTTGCTTATCTTGATCATGATGTAATTGATTATGAAGATGGTAATGTATTACATGTACTTTATTGTATATTAGATTATATAGCAAAGAAACTTATAGAAGATTTAATTATTGATTCATCTGAAACTCTTGCTGATCTGATGGATATTCATTTAATTCTTGGTGGTGGACAAAAGAAATCAGTTGATATATTACGTAATGCTTTGTCATTAATGATCAATCCACATATAAATGATCAAAATAAAGCTAAAGAATATTTTGATGATGTTGATGTTAATATTTTATATGATAAATTAATCAAACATATTATTATATTAAAATCTATTTCATATTTAATGTCCGATTTAGAAGAAGAAGAAGCGAAAAGTAAGATTTTTTTTTTAAAATTAAATTAAAAGTATTTTGAATATATTTCAATTATTGTAGAAGTTGAAGATCCAAGTGATGTTATTAATCCACCATCTTTAGCATTATACTATGATTGTGTTATCGATCGAGGTTATTTAGCTATTGAATGGGGTAAAGGAATTAATTTAATTCATTTGGCATATATGTTATTTGGTTTACGTTCAACAGATAAACTTAAATTAACATGGGATATATCATATAATCAAATTGAACAAATAAAAATAGTAATTGATAATCAATCTTCGGATCAAGCTCTTCTTGAAAAAACTCTTCGAGATATACCTGATGATCCATTATTTCATGCTATTTATATTGATTAAAATTTATCTTTGTAAGAATAATTTATTGATTTAGTTATTATATATATATATTATATAAGTATTTTTTTTTCTTTAAGATCTTCAAAAACAATATATGCTGATAATCCTATTGGTGATGATTGATGAACATTTGAAAATTCTTTTCTTTCTTTTATAAAAAAGAAATGTATTAGAAAAAAAGTTTAACTTTTATTATCTATGTTCTTGTTGTTATTGTCAGTAAGCACATATATATTTTTTCTATTTCGTTTCATCTTCATCAACTTCAACTTGATATTTTTTTTTGATTATTTCATCAATAGAAGAGATGTTGATTCATTTTTATTCAGAAAATTTTCCTCAATAATGAATTATTTGATTTCGAAGATAAAACTAATTCTATTTATCAAGAATCATTGACTAAAAATAATAAACCTTAATTATCATTGATAAATAATCTCTGATTTTGATTCATAGAAAATAATAATTCAATTCAATTACTTAAATTATTTTTCTCTATGAAATTATTCTATCAGAATGTATGCGATTCCTTGTTAAGATATCAAATCAAATGTATTAATAATTTTCCAACAAAAATTATTTTTTATATTGTCATATTTAGATATTGGTTTACTACTTGAATACAATGAATATCTTTTATATCTAATGATTCAATTAAAAACTACTGTTTAAATCATGTATTTAATAAAACTTTTACTAATATCTATTTCAAGCAAAAGAGACCTTATTATTTTGTAAATAACTTTTAGTAGAAGGCAGTTAGAAAGTTGCAATTGTTATTATTGAAAAAAAGCATTCTCGCGGGTATAAAGTGATGTTAAATTTGATCGTTTTAAATGTGGTCAAGCAAATAACATTTTACTAAAAATCTTTGAAATAGTTTTTAGAAAATTTTTCTATGAAAAATTTATTTCATTCATTCCTATTTAAAAGAGAAAGTCAAACTCTATTGCTCTATGTAAGATCAAGGTCGCCCATGTCATTCTAACCGGTCGAAAACCGTCGGTTAACCGCGGTTCTTTAAAAAACCACCAGTTCAGACGGTTAACCCACTTTTTACCCTTTTTTTATTGATTTTTCTATAAAAATAACATTGTATGATCTAAAAACATCAGATTCTACTTTGAAAAATGAATTTTAATATATTAAAACATATTTTATCTTTAAGTGCGACAATTTTCTGGATTAACTAACACTCGAACTAAGAATCATTTTTATAGCGGCATCTTTAATAAATATTTAAACTTGTAAATTAGGCCAAATTAGCCGATGTGGCTGGTACCAGCGGCTTAAACGCGCCGACAAATACAGTAAGGCGTGATTTTAACTCAAATCTGACGGTTTTCTAAGAGTAAAAAAATTCTAATGTGGTAACAAATAAAAAAATATCAACCGGAATATCGCCGGTTAACCGACGGTTTTCGACAGGTTATAGCGACATGAGTCTTTACCTTGTTCTATTCAAGAGTTATAGTGGCTTTCTAGAAATCCAAGATTTCGAGAAACTACTCTTGAATGATTCCAAAATAGATCGATATATTGGTAATAAAATCATGCTAAGTCGAGTCGTGAATTTTGTTTTCAATTCTACCTATGTAAACATCAAACGCAAGATATAGGCGTCCAGACGTGATTTTGTTGTGAACCGTCTTCAGACGCATCTAAAAATCATTTTTAGCCGCGTGCAATCACAATTAGATTTCCAATCACGTTTGCACGCGGCTAAAAATTGTTTTTTGATCACGTCTGAATGCGGATGCATATAAAATGCATCTATAGACGCAGTTATATGGAGTTTGTAGCCACGGCTGAACGCAGTCTTCTATGAAACCGCATGTAAACACGTTTAATAAAAAAAACATTTTAATGTGTCCGGACGGGGCGTAGGCTAAAACGGGCCTCGATGTGGTTAGACTAAGTTTTGAGTTGCAATTGGAGACGTTTTCTAATGCAACTACATTATCACGCAGTCGATAAAAACTATTTAGATGCGTCTGAACGTGGTTATATATAAAACAACGTTCGTACGCAATTTTCAATAAACTATATAAGAAAGAAATATGATTCTATAATTTTTATCATAGTCGAAGTTGGCAAGAATACGAAGAAGTTATATGTTGACGAAGATTAGACGATAAATTATTTGTTTAAACAGGTATGCGTGATATTCCTTTAATTGTATTTAGGATATGTAAAACAACATCAAATGTTTTATTATGTTGTAATAATAATGGACGATATGTCTCATTCAGTTCCTTTCCAGTAATATTTGGTAAAATAAATGCTGATAATTGACGATATTGTCGTTGATGAACAAGTGAAACAATACGAATTAAAGATAAATATCCGAATGAAATATCCGAACAAGTATATTCACTACAAGTAGATATAGTTATATAACAAAGGCAAAATAATCTTAGTCGTAATTATTTAGACTAGTTTTTTTGTTATTATTTCTTAGTTCATCAGTTAATTAATATGTATGACGGAATACAATTTTTTTATCTACTACTTTATAAATGAATTTCAATTTTTTTTCATTAATAAATAAATTTAATAGAAGAATTTATTTATTAACCCTTTCAAGACGAAGTTTTTTTTTCTTGGAAATCTCTTCTTTTCATGAGTTTATTGAACCTGACTTAAAATCTTTAGATAAAATGTTTATGGTACTCATAGAAACAGTTTTTCTCATCTGTTACACAAAAGACCAGTTTACAATTAGAGCATTCGATGGTTGATCGAACTTGCACTTCGTTTGTGCTACAGTTAGCGCATCTCCTTCGGGTTCCCTTGACAGGCAAATGCATTCCACTGTTTAACTGATCAGTAAATTGTGATGGTGGTACTGAGAATTCATACTTCTTTGTTGAAGTAGGTCGTCCAATGTTTTTCCACTTTGCGCCAGAACATAGAGACTTAGCCACGGAAACCCAATAATCCAAGTATGAGAACAGAGACAGTCACAGGGCAGGGCTGCCCTGCCCGCCCTGATGCCCTGCCCTGCCCTGCTGCCAGGGCAGGGCAGGGCAGAATTTTTTGCCCTGCTAACTTTTTTCTAGAAACATTAATTAGAGAAAGATTTCCATAGAATATCTATTGTTTATATCAAAAATAGTTAAAATAACCATCGACAAAATCTTATCTTAAACTTCATGCCGTCATAGCTTATCATAGTACAATTTTTCAGATTTTCATGTTTTTTGTTGATTCTGATATGTCATCAATGTTTGTCATTATACATTGAGTTTAGTTGATAGAAGCTTCAGTTTTATTTCAATATTCTATTACTCTCATATATGGATGTGTCTATCAAGACGTCCAAATAGCAACCACAGTTTTTAGTTCTTTCTCTCGTAGAACCCTATTAACAAACGCTCAAATTTCACCTTATGCGTTTCAATGCATTGCTTCTAATTTTATGATATTAAACAAAACTTTATCAACTGGATGTACAAAAAAATTAAATACCGTGGATGCAGCTCAAACAAAAGCAAAACGCACTTTCGAATGAGCAACAAGCAAAGGTAGAATCTATTATACGGTTTACTACCGTAAAAAAGCTAACCACATAGGGAATTAGTTATTCTACTAATCTAAAGCAGAATAAGCGCACAAAGTTTCTGTTTTGTATGATTCTTTCTTAAGAATAGAAATATGTGACAAAATAAGTAAACAAGGATTTGCTTTACGAAAATTATAAGCAGCATGGATGATAAACAGCCGAACTTATAAAACACTGGGTAAGGTGGAATACACCCAATGAGAAGACGATTGACATGTTTCAGCACAACTGTCACGACTATGGTTGATATTATTGTTGCTGTAAACCTCATTTTACTTATTGTCATCATTCAAACACCGAATGCCACGTAAAAAAATACGAAAAAAAATCACCTCTAGAGAGGCCAAAATCGATTAAAAATCCATTGAAATCATACAATTAAAGTTCAATAATTTAAGCATTAACAATCATAGCAAAATCAGGTTTTAATCGATTATTTCAATTATTATGATTATTACTGCTTAAATTATTGATTTTTAATTGTATGATTTTAATCGACTTTTAATCGATTCCTGAAATCAGTTTTTTTTACATGGGATGTCTCTTCCATATATTTTATTCATTTGTGAAAGATTGAGCATTGAATTCGATTAAGAATTTCTTTTAAAAATGTTGTTCAAAATAAACTTTGCTTCAAAAGCCCGAAAAAAGGATGTGAAAACTTGAAATATCAATAACGAGTGTTTTAGGGGTCACAAATGTCTGAACATTCCATTATTTTTGTGCAGATATATCTAATTTTGATCAAATCTTCCTCATTGTTATCTTGGTGTTCTCCAAAAATATCTCATAAAACTCTTCCAAGCAATATTAGTAAAAGACGAGTATTGTATGTTAAAATGACCACGATATTTTTATCAGGTCCTCAATTCGTTTAATTATGAAGCCTGTTTATATGCCCTGCCCTGCCCTGAGGGCAGGGCAGGGCGAAAAAAAGTGCCCTGTGACGGTCTCTGTATGGGAATTCATTCTGATGTAATTGGTTGTTGCAGATATACGAATTAGCTAAAGATGCATTGAAAAAGAAAAAGAGAAGGCGAAGCCAGTTCCTTCTTGACTTTCGATCCAAAGTGTAGGAGGATATTCTTTGAGGGTTACAAACTTGACGGATACCTCAAAATTGATTTATCAATACGACTTCATCTATACATTAGAAAAATCTGATTTTTTTACCACTTATATTACATATACAATGCTATTCATCTATCACCGTTTCAAATATATATATCACTAGAAATGAGGATTATTATGTACATCTTTGGGTTTATTGGACCAAACATGTGTCACATGGTATTTGTTTACATTTTGTAGTCGGTTTATATTTTATCCATTCTATTCTAGCGATATATGTGAATCAAGTCATTCTTGTTCTAGCTGAGATTTTATTTTCACTTTCCTTTGTTCTTCGTTTTCTCTAACAAACTTTCTATCGATAACAAATACATAGTACACGTGAATTATGTTTTCTTCACAAATTGAATGGAATTGTGCTGAATATAGATCTGTTCCAAGTGATCGTCAAAAATATTGTACTGATTGCGATTCGATGCTTACTTGGACACGTACTGGCTCGGGAAGATCTGGTTTGTACACTAATTATTATCGTCATCGTGACAACTACAGTTATTGTACACCAGAATTTGAAGAAGAAAAACAAAAACAAATGGAAGATATTCAGCGACGCTCTCAAATTGTAGATGATAGTAAGTAACATCGATTTTTTTATTTACGCATGAATATCTTAGCTCATTATCTGCTTCTACAATACTAGTCAAAAATAAATCGCTATTGCACTCTTCTAAATATTCTAGATCAATGTCCGTTGTCAGAATGGAAACGCACTGATATATCTTGCATACAACATACCGGACATGATGTCGAACAAGTACAAGAATTATATTCTCTCTGTGAAGAACCATTAATAAATTATTGTTCTCATAGAGACAAACTACTAGCGAACAGTACCACCACATCCTATTTATCTCCTATGAATTTGCTTGTGGTTACATTCTGGTATTTAAAACATTATCATTCTGAACTTTACAGGGCACGGCCAGCCATCGGTCCCCTTCGTTGGAGAAGGTTTAAAATCAGTAAAATGCAGAAAAAAAATTGATTACAGAGAGTATGATCTTGAAATGTTATTAAGTTTCTTCGGTATTCCGAGTTACTCAACCGACATATAAAACTAATATCATTTGTCTTTCTTACGAGTTTAAAAACACAAATAATTACGAAATTTCATTGTTTTTTCATTTTTTAACCTTTCATTTTTGTCAGAATAATGAACGAAATTTTCAATGAAATTTCTAAAAGAAGATGAACATAAACTAATCGATTTATAGAAAATAATATTCTTAAGCGCTACAGAATAAAAAAAGTTAGATTTCATTGTTAAAATTATCATAAAAATAGCACTACACTGTCCTCCGTGGAAAAAGAGAAAATTGATGAAATTCCGTAACATTTGAAATTCCGTAACGATCAGCCTTTTAAGTTGCCTTATTCGAAGGGATTGTCTTATAGCGAAAACGACATGATATTTTAAGAGTTTGTGAAAAACTGAGCAACTTTTGTATAGAACGTTCATTTATGGGTAGCTTAGTTTCGTAGAAAAATGCTAAATCTGAGTCATCCCTAAAAATGTTGTCCATTTTTTGAAATTCCATAACGAAGGATATTTTTCAAATAACTTCGCTATGGCTCGTGGTAATTCAATGAAATTTTTATTGCTGATAGAACTAGTTTATCTCTATATATGCTCAAAATTTCAGAAGCATTTCTCTTGTTGTTGAGGAGATATTTATCTCACAAGTCGAAAAAATGAAATTCCGTAACGCTTGGCCGTGCCGTACATTGCTTCAGAATTGAATATTAGTCAACAAGTGGTGAATTATTTCTTATCCGCAGTAGTGGATATTTTACATTCTTGTGTATATCCAGCATTTGTTTCTTTACCTGCTGATCTACCTAACAGAAGAACACCACATGGACCTCAACAAGATCATAAATTAATTGTTGACTTAACTCTTATTGCAATTTATGAACCGCATAGTTCAGAACAACGTAAAGAATATTATCATGCAAAAAGTCCAACAAATTATACAATAAAAGTGCAAATAGCTTGTGATTTTTGTCACCGAATAGTACATGTTTCTGAATGTTACCATGGAAGTACACATGACATTACAGTTATTCGAGAATCAGGATTGTTCGAATATATTGAAGAATCTGTACAAATTATTGGTGACAAGGCGTATATCGGTAAAGAATATGTAGTCACTCCAAGAAAGAAACCTCGTGGACGTGAATTAACACAAGAAGATAAAGATTTCAATCGTGATATTAATAGTGCACGAGCAGCGATTGAAAACATTAATCAACGTCTTAAAACTTATGCTATTGTTGATGGTTTTTACAGAGGACGTGTCGATGATTTCCATAAAATAACTAAAGTTATACAAGTCGTTGCTGCTTTATGTAATTTGAACTCAAATAAACATCCTATTCGTAGATAAACAAAATGATAAGTGGCATCTTTTTATTAATCGCTTACGAAGCTATATACTCATCTTCGGTTTTCTTTCAAACTTCTTCATAGGAATGGTATAGATTAACATAGACGATGTAAAGCACGTTTGGTACAATAAACACAAAGATGTGCATAATAACTCTCATTTCTAGTGATATTTAGATTTCAAATAGCAATAGATGAATAGCATTGTATATGTAGTATAAGTGATAAAAATATCAGATTTTTATAATGCATAGATGAAGTCGCATTGATAAATCAATTTTGGGGTATCCATCAAGTTTGTAACCCACAATTATAAAATAAGCGGTTCAGTGTAAGTTGTAGAGCTTTTCAGGCTACATCTTGTGGTATATTTCTTTTTTTGATACAAAGTATTAATTGATAATAATGCGAGATACAAAAGTACTATACTCGTTATAGTTTGCTACTACTAGCTACTTTTGAATAAAAATAGTTCTTATCGAAATTTTCTCATTATGATATTAGTTCAATACCGAACAAATAGCATAGAATGATAGAGCTTTCTTTTCTCTATCAGAGTATATAGAAAGAAAGTTTCTTAAATCATACTACAAGGGACTAAAGTGTCACTCTCACTACTTTTGGACTGACCTAAGTAAAATGTCGCGTTCATAATATGCATTGATCGAAACAATTACGACGACGATATATTGTACTTTGTACTACTGCTGCAATCATATTGACTTCCGATTGGTCATAAAAAAAGACCGACAGAAAGATTTTTGTGGGATAGACCCTTGAGCAACTTAAGGAGCTATCGATATCTATGACGAACAAATTTTGCATCTCATAGACTATTTATTTGAAATCCTCATCATACACGACTCCCAGGAACCTCTTTCCCCTAAAACTCAATTTGAATGTGACATGGATCACTCAGTAGAGCTACGAATGTTCCAATAGGGTATCGAGCTCGATAAACTTTTGATCCCTAATGCCCTTCCTCCGATCATCCAGTAGTATGAGTTTTCCCAAAAACTCGATTCGTATTGATTTCGGGCTAACTAATAAGATTTTGAGGTGATTCGACCCATAATTCGAACTCACCACTTCTAAAAACCTTCTATCTGACTCTTTTCCCAAAGCGCAAGTTTGGTCAAGTGGTTTCTTAGCAACTAAATTTCTATCGATTGCGGGCCAACCAATTAGATTTCGAGGCGAATGGATCGTAGATTGAAGCTCAGTATCCTCGAACATCTCGAGATACATGTCTTGTGCTTGGTCACAATGTGCTGCTCAGTAGTTCTCCGATACTACCGAATGCTACAATCTCATTGGTCAGATACATAGGTAGGACCTGTTGCAGCTGGACAATCGATGTTTTTTCGACAAAAAGTAATCGTTGATCTTCTTTTGGATGAGAGAATAGTTCCCGAAAAATTTCGTCGCATTTGCTTGTACCATGTCCAAATGCATGAAGAACAAACAAACCAACTTTCTTCTTTATTTATTCTATATTTCACAAAAAATTAATAGAGAAAAACAGATTGTTGACTATCAATAATAATCTCTAACGTCTATTTGTTAAAGATACATAAGAAATCCGAAATCAAAGCCACAGACAAAATCTTGATACATCAGTATGATTTCGACAATTAGGAAAACGAGTTTGAATCATTGAACGATAAGCTTGTACTTTTTGATAAGGAATTGCACCGTAAATATCAAGAAAGACAAAATGTTCCAATTGTTCTACTAATTGACAAAGATCTTGTTCAAAAACAGTGACCTGTTGAGCTAAATAAAAGAATTTTATACTTTATCTTATGAATTATTTTCATTTACAAACCGATCGATTCCGATGTATATAAAAAATTCAACCATCGATGAAGTAAAACCTTATTAAAATATCCTTCTGGTAGATCTGGTCGCACTTAAACAAAAAATAATACAAATTCGAATTTAAGACAAATAATTTTTAAATTACAAATGTTGTTCGAAAAAGAATCGTATTGAATATGAAATGTCTCAAAAGTCTCTTCTGAAAACTTTTTTCATATAGCTTTGCTAATTGATTTAACTTTATCAGCAAATTTTTTTAAAATGATTGTTGAATACAGTGAATTTTTATGTTTATGAACAAACTTCTAAAGTACTCTCAAAAGCTATCATAATTAATTGAAATACAAAAATTTAACTTTTTTTCATATTAGCAGAAAAACATTATGCAATGTTTCTTCTTTGATAATTTCAATTTATTGAATCATTCTGCTCTGTTAAATTATATAGATCTTTAAACAGTGTTTTATCCAGGATTTTTTGATACGTCAAATCTCAGCTTCAGAGCATGGGTCCCATTTGAAACTTATAGTGGATGATATTGGAGTTAAATAATGAGGTTTTATGAAAAAAGTTTTGTGATTAGAGTTTGCGAACACGAAATAATTTTTTTGCTTGCCCCCTCGGGAAATATTTTCTGCTGTTTATAGTATGGCATATTTGAGAATACCACAGTAGGCTACATGAAGTTCCATCGACAGATTTCAAATTTCATCGAAAAATAAGCATCCGTTCAAGAGTTATAACGTTTTGCAATTTTTCCAGATGCTGCAAAAATTTGAGCAAAATTGCAAAACGTTATAACTCTTGAACGGATGCTTATTTTTCGATGAAATTTGAAATCTGTCGATGGAACTTCATGTAGCCTACTGTGGTATTCTCAAATATGCCATACTATAAACAGCAGAAAATATTTCCCGAGGGGGCAAGCAAAAAAATTATTTCGTGTTCGCAAACTCTAATCACAAAACTTTTTTCATAAAACCTCATTATTTAACTCCAATATCATCCACTATAAGTTTCAAATGGGACCCATGCTCTGAAGCTGAGATTTGACGTATCAAAAAATCCTGGATAAAACACTGACTATACACCTATATAGAAGAAAAAGACTTCATAAAAAAAAACTTTTTCGAGAAAAGTGGTTGTTTTCCCATGGGTTCACCCACGGTTAATGTAAAGCCCATGAGATTGTTCCATCTCTTTCAAATTATCGAGTATGAAACTTATTGTTCAGTCCTGAGTGAACTGGCGTCGAGAATGTAGTAGTGCTATATCATATTGTAAAAACATCTTAGTGATATTTTTTTGTGAAGTCCGATAAAAAGAGCTATCGAAGGTATCAAACTAATTTTGTTGATGAATCGCTGATCCATCAAAAACAGAAATCGAATAATCAGCTTATTTGAGTTCAAATATATTAATTGTGTTTGTTATCCAATATTATAACAGATATGTGTGAAACTACTTAAAAATTTTGAAGAAGAGGATGATTCAACAAATCGAAATTATTAAAGAAGAAACCCTGCATAATGTTTTTCTGCGAACATGAAAAAAGGTATACCAATTATCATTTAAAAAAAAAATTGTTGATAAAGTTAAATTAAATATAAGAAGGGACTTTTAGGACACCTGGTATTATAAAAAAACATCTATATATATCTATCATTTTCTCTTTCTGATCATTTGATTTTATCTAACAAATGTACTGTAGAAATCCACAGATAAGGATAAATTTTTAAATGTAAACAATATTTTCAAATATAAATTTATTATCTTATCTTATTTTATTTTTGTATACTCAGATGACAACAATACAATTATTAAAATTAGGAGAATAAATTACAATATCATTTCTTCATCTTAAATTTTGTTTTTTACGAATATATAATCAATGTTTAGAATAGTCATACGAACAAATCACGAGAGCATTATTATTAAGAATTTATATATTCAATTAACTAATCTTTAAACATAGTTTAAATATGAAGTTTTACATGTAAAATATATAAAAATAAAATAATATACTTCAGTTTATAATAAAAAAAAATATATCTTCATATATCATAGGTATATTTAGAAAACAATCTCGGAATAACATAAGACTTTTTATTATGAAGTTCATATATGTTTTTCGAAGAATCGAGCGCATACAACAAATAAGTAACGAGTATTATAGTCTTGCACGTATTGAATTGTTTAAACTAAAAGTCGATTTTATTCAACTGATGATGATAGATCATTGATTGATTATTCAATCGGTTCTGAGTCAAGACTTTGCGCATTATGTAGACCCACATGAGTTATGAATACCTTGAAAAAGGTTCGGATAGCTAGCTTATCGCTATGGAGTACTGCACTTTTACAGTATTTTTAAATGAATACCGTAGTTCCCCTCAGGAAAACAGAAAAATTTATATTCGAATTTCGACTTGAAACTTTGCGCAGAGACAAGCCTTAATGAGATAGTTTATTGTGAATGTTTCAGATGTTTTCGTTTTCCTAATCGTTCATATATATGGGCGCATTTGATGCTCGTATTTAAGGATAGAAGAAAATCGAAAGATATCAAACTTTCACAGTAAAATATTCCTGATAAGACCTGTCTCTATGCAAAGTTTCAAATAAAAATTCAAAAGTCAGTTTTTCTGATGTCGTTGTGGGTGAGCCACGGTATTCACTTTTTAAAGAATAATGTAAAAGTACAATATCTCCTTAGCAATAAACTAATAGCCCAAATTTTTTCACGATATTCATAACTCATTAGGATCTACATAATGCACATAGTTCCGGTTCAACAGCGTTTGAACCGTTGGTATCCCTTCGCGTGAGTTACATTTAAATCATACTTGATACGAACATTAGTAAAGAACAGTTCCATGAATCGTGTAACAATTCTCGAAAAGTTTCAAAAAATTATTTTTATCTACTAATTTGTTCGAAGTGTATCTAAAAATAATTCGATACAAGAAAATTATTCTCCTTACAGGTGAACATTTTACGTGAAAAAATCAACTCTATTCTAGTTATCATGAGTCAGTTCCATTTATACCTATTATTAAAAAATATTTATCAAGATTTATAAATTCACTGAAAATAAATTAAGATTTCCCAGCACTTTTGAAATAAATTCAATCCAATTAATCCCTTAACTGACGCCGACGTAGATATACGTCATGAACTTTATTAGTGTATAAAACTGACACAATCAATCTTAATGCATGCTTTTTTAGATTTGTCTACATCAAAATAAGCATCAGATAGGTGAACCTTGTGATACTATCATTTCATGGTGATATGCTCTATAAATCTGTAAAACTGGATCGAAATAAATAGCTGTATGATTTCCAGTAGAACTTATTTCTCGCTTTTATGTCGACGATTAAAGGATTATAAAAATAAAATTATATCTACTCCTTTTATGATTTCCAAAAAATGATTAGATAAAAACACGGACGAGCAATTTGTTTATTTAAGATGCGTTCGCACTCATCGACTCACTATGAATCACTTTTTTTATCATTCTCTAGTTTAGAGGTGGACAAGTCAGCGTTTTTGTGAAACACGATCTGAAAGAGAGTGTTCAAGTGTATAGGAGTAGAAACTTGGACCCACTACTCCCCCCCCCCCCCCCCACAGACCGTGACTGACGCAACATTATAGACCGTCACATAGACTGTGATAGACTTGATGTCAAAGACTGTAACAGACTGTGACCGACAGATTCATTGGCCCCATCACAGATCATGGCCGGCAGACTTCATGATCCCATCACAGACCGTGACCGACATGTTAATTATTTAATTAACTGCTATCTAACTAATTACCCATGACAGACTGTGACCGACACTTTAATTAATTAATTAAATAGCGTCTGATTAATCAATTACTAGGTAATTCATTACTCATCAAAGACTGTCACAGACCGTGACCGACAGTCTCACACAGAATGGTAGATAGTGTTGTGAATAGTATATCAGTCCATAAGAGGCATAGAACTAAACTAGTTCTATGCCATTAGTCACAGTAGCTATATCATGTTTCATATTTTAAACCTGTAGGAATTGCGCGACACAGCTTTTTTATGTCAGTCAAGTCAATTCATTTTCTAAAAAAACCTTAAGTCAAGTCTCTGCTTCGATCAAGTTTCAAGTTATTGACTTGATTTTTTTGAAATTTCGTGTTTGACTGAAATTTTACATCGATCTCTGCTCACATTTTTAGTATAGTTAATATTTAAAATGTCTTTTTATATATTTTGTCCCTATGTTATTGAAATAGAAAATTGTTTTGAGAAAATATTTTTTTACAGGTAATGATGACATTGTAGAAGCTATCAATATCTTCCTTCTCAATCTGTTTAATGATTTCTATTTAATCGATTGATTAATCAAAACAAATATATTTGACTAGTTATTATCCTTGTTACTGAAATAATTAGGAATTTCATCTGTAATAAATACAAAATTATAAATTTTTGGTTTTTTTTAAATATTATTCTCTTCAA
Source organism: Macrotrachela quadricornifera (assembly GCA_022393335.1). Lineage (NCBI taxonomy): Eukaryota > Metazoa > Rotifera > Eurotatoria > Philodinida > Philodinidae > Macrotrachela > Macrotrachela quadricornifera. Next base: position 1,030,821 of record JAJEKB010021263.1, on the reverse strand, counting down.
CGTCTTGGAAAAAACTCTTGCGCTTTGCTATTGATCTTCGTGTTGTTATTTTTGGTGATTGTTATCAAGTGTAGCATTTATTTCAAGTATTGTTGTAAAACGATTATTGTTCAAATATTATTAACGAATAGAATTTTCATGTTAGAAGAAAAAGTATATGTGATGAACTTGACAAAAGAAGTGTCTGTGAAATAGTAATACTCGCTTCATTCGGATTCTTCACACAACAAGTCGTATCATCCATACACAGAACATACGCTTATATAAAAGAGATAGACAATGAATGACAGTCAAGCATAATGATCACAAGATCAATAGATAGAGATGGAGATGATACATTTCCTTATAATATAACGTTACGTTATATGAATCTAATGCGCTTTTTAGTTTCAAAAATTTGTCTTATGACTTGACTTGCCCATCTCTGCTCCAATTACTCAACATCATTTATGCGAAAAGAAAATTTATTTTCACGCACATATAAGAGATAGAATATAAAAAAAACAAATTTTCTTTCTTATAAATGACATTGAGTAACCATAGAAGGGCAGCAGTACCTTTTTGTAGCTCGGTAAATAAGTGAGCATCTATTATTTGTCCCAATCCTAGTATGTAAACAGACAGAATATTCCTAAAGACATGTTCAAATCCGACAAAATTCGACATTTTCGCTTTGACCCGACGGAATTAAATCAGAACTCGCTCTCGAATCAGATGACAAGATTCTATTGGTGAAGTGTAGTGAGGTTTTAATCACCAAATATTTTGAGAAAAGACATACTATCTATTGTATACTCTTTCTATTATAGAATATTCTATTAACATTAAAAAAAAAGGTGAAGAAGATATGTGAATTCTACATTTTGATCCATCAAAAACTGCACTGATAACTTTTTATCAAAGGTTTTTGATTAAGATTAAGTTTATTTTCTATCGAATTCACAGGTTTCAACAAAAAGTGAGAATTTTTTAAATACCCAAACCTACTTTTGATGTATCGAATCACTACTAACTAGAGATAAGCGTAGAATAGGACGGTGTGGCTGTCCTGCATCCTGTCCTACCACTCAGCAGGACAGGACTGAAAAACTTGTTCCGTTCTCATCTCTGCTACTAATGCAGCTATACTCAAATTTTAATTGAATTAATACGAAAATAATTTTTTTACTAAATTATCAAAAAAAAAGAAATTTTTCATTTGTATTCACGTAGAAATATCTGTCAAAGTATTGTAATTAATTTTTTCTTATTTAAAATAAACTTACCAGTTGTCCAAGGAAAATCGTCTGGTCGCCAAAGACGTAATGTTTGTAAACTAGGCATATACGTCTTAAGAAATGGTAAAAGATGTTTACCAACATAAGTTGATTCGTTTGATCCCATATGACAACTAGGAATATTAAATTCAACATATCGAACAGAACTTAATGTATTCTTTTTTAATTGATTAAATGCCTAAAAATAACATAATGAGAATAACTCTGTTCAAATACAGAAACCAAACAGGAATGAGTTACAAAATAAATTATATAGATTTTAAATAATAGAAAAAAAACTACAGTTGCAAGATATTTGTCAAATAGAACAGATGCTTACATATTCAATGACATGTAAAAGCCATTGGAATTTGTCAATTATAAGATATTTGAGTTGGACAGGCATTGAAAGAATATGAGCAAGTACTTTTGCTCGTTCTTTGTTTCGATTTATTGATTTATCATAAACATCTAAAATAAATTCTTATTGATATTTTATGTTTGAATAATTCATAAATTTCAAAATCTAATTTCACACAAAAATATATTAATTTCAATTATTTACTTAATGATTATATACATTATTAAAATACGAATTAAAGGATAAATCAATTGTTTTATTTACGTACAAAAAAAAAATGATAATATTCCAAATGAAATATCAGAGATGCACTGTAATGAATACAGCTTGTAATGAACTGTCTTTATATACAATCTCATGTAATAGGTTGTAATCTAATGTGATGACATGTATTTCGACACATGTCATTAAATGAATTCTACAAATTATAGATTTTTCAAAGATATATATGGGGTTGTCCAGTCTGGCCGTATAATCCTAATTGTTTTTTTTTTGTTATAGAATATAAGATAAATATGATTTTTTTTTACCAGTTATATAATGCTGATAATCTGTTAAGAATAAGAGATCTATATCATGTACAAAATCGAAAAAGTCAAGTTTGTTAAGAAAATCTTTTGATAAATATCAATCGATTCCTTTTTGAAGACATTTGACTACTATTTTGACTTTGTACATGATATAAATCCATTATCTTTGACAGATTATCAGCACTATATAGCTGATAAAAACCACCTCACCCTCATCCTCATCCTCGCTTCCAAACTCATATATCCCATCGTTTTTCAACAATAAATCAAGTGTTTAAGTGTTCTGTAAATATAAGGTAAAGCGTCTCTTGACTAACAATTGGTGAGTGATCTTACAGAATCAAATAGAATATTTTTTGACAAAAAATTCAATTTTAACCAACATAATTGACAGATATACGGACAAAATACTGAACAGTTTATTCTTTCAATGATTTCTATTTTATATTGTAAAAAACATTTCATTATATCTTTATAAAATTTAAAAGTATCAATCAAATTCACACTTACAACGTTGACGATAAAAATAATGTCCAAACGTAAGTTTTGTAATATTTCGAAATTGAATATCGGTCACTTTGTGTAATCCTGTTTCGAACGGTTTTTTCAATGATAATTGAACATCTGCTTCACCAAAATTTCTATAATGTTCTATTTAAAAAAAACAAAATTATTAATTTAAAACTACTATCGAAATTTTAAAAAAGGCAGGTGGGTATAATACTGAGATAGTAGTTCTGATTCTCTTTATTTTTAAATAAATGTTTTTAATATGGAGATTTGAGAAATTAGAACTATAGGATATTACAAAATTATGTTAGAAAAGTAAATTCGTATAACTTTATTATTTATTACAACAAATCAAATAATTTTATGTCATTTAGTGAACATCACCGTGAAACTTTTTCTGGATACAGACAAACTTTCCAAATAACGTTGAAAGTTAACACTTTTGACTGAAATATGAAAAATACATTTCTTTCGAATTTCACTGAAAAACCAACGTTTTGATCGTTTCAATTTTTGAAATATTCTGAATTTTTTCAGATATCCTTATAAAGAAATGTCTAGTATTAAAGTCCGTCGATATATCACAATAACATATTGAGAAATCGACACTAAAAACTGCAAAATTCAGAATATTCCAAAAATCGAAACGATCAAAAAAAAAATTATCCAAAACGTCGTTTTTTCAGTAAAATTCGAAACAAATGTATTTTTCATATTTCACTTAAAGGTGTTAACTTTTAACATTATCTCTCAGGTCGATCAACCCAATGTTGAATCCTACATTGTATTGTACAGTTTCTGATAATCCGATCCGATAGATACAAAAAGCGTAATCTAGTATTGATTAAATGAGCGATTATATAAATTTTCAGTAATTAACAAATAACCGACGGAATTTAATAGAATTCCATCAGAAGGAATTCTATAGGGTACTATAAGATCCGATAGAATTCAATATTGGATTTGTCAATCGAAAAAGTTGAGTTAGATTTTCTTTTTAGCTTTTTCAAAGTAAAATAAAGATAAGATGGTATCTCTACTCAGAATAAGTCACTAAAAAAGTGACATTTGTCAACTAAATTAATAAAAAACAAACGAGTTTTTAAGAAGTTTTTCAGATATAAATCACGACTCGAAAAAATTCAAAGTATCGAAACTAAGATCCAAAAAACAAAACTAAAATTACCGGACTCGGATGAAGGATTTTTCCGTGTGCTGCACGGCTTCAGTCTAATGGCACGTAGATGAATATTCTTTTAATGAAAGTTAATATTTTCTAAACTTTTTTTGAAAACTAATTAAAAAGAAATTTAGATTTATCATCACATCAATTTTCGCATTTTCACTGAAACAAATTTCTACTCTGTGTATTAATCTAAAAAATTTGAGATTTATTTAAATCAAATTTTAAATTGAAATTAGTTAAAAGAGAAATTTTCTATTTAAAATATTATATTTACAACTATTTATCTGACAAAATTAGTCATGATGAAATCATCTTTATATAATTTTCATTAAAATTTTCTACAATTAACAATCGTCAATGAATCTATATAACAAAATGTTAAAATTTGTTAAATATGATTCAATGTGTAATATTTCACAGTACATTCAACTAGTTCTCTTAGACTAGTTAATAATTTATTACAATGATCTTAGTCATGAACTAATTAATTATAAATGAGTTTTATGTGTAATCTCTTTTAAATAATTCGATCATCTACAGTTTAATTAAAATGAATCTGGTCTGGTCAAACAATTTTAGTTCTATGAATTGCACTAAAATACCGGATGTTCCAAAAGTTTTGTGATATTTAGTAATTTGATAATATCTCACCCCAAACAAATGTTAGAACCTTAATTTTTTTTCAAAAGATGTATCATGAAAATCTGTAAGAATAAATTCCTATTGACTTGTTCTAATGATGTCTTTTGTGTCTGAAATGATCAAATAAAATAGTACTACTAGATTTGATCATAATTAGTGTAATATTAATATTTAGAAGACCTTTTTGTTTAACAAATATCTCGGCTTGGAAAAATGATAACACCTTGATTTTTTTTCAAATAGATGCGCCGTCGAAAGCTCTTCCACAGCTGTGTCAAAAAATTTTTATTATCAAACAAAAGTTCTTTTTTAATATTTTTATGAATTTAAGTAAAGTGAAACAAAACAACTTCATGTGACGTGTTCATTTGTAAATATAGAATACACAATCAAACTAAATTAATAGAAATTTCTTCTTGCGGTATTTTTAGAGCTTTTTACAGTGCATCTTTTGAAAAAAAGACTAAGATTCTAACATTTGTCTCTGGTGAGATATTCTTAAATTACAAAATGTCGTCAAACTTTTGGAACATTCGATATAGATTCATTGAGTTAAATTATGTGAAAGAATATTTTTTACTCTATCTTTAATACGTAACTCTTCTTCTAACTATTTTTGATTCTTACAATTGAAATTGTTCGAATCTTTATTTTATCGAATATCTATTTCTTCAATTAATATGAAGATTAAAAATATTAAATATTTACCCATATAAACTGTAATCGAAGTGACATTTGGAAATTTTTCATCGAGTTGTTCAAGAAATTTATAAAGTGATGGATGAAAATCAATTGAAATATGTTCAATATTTGGCCATTGAAAAACATAAGAATCATTACTAAAATAAGAAAATATATTATTAGATTAAGAATCTATACAAATATATCTTACACTAAACCATTAAAACTTTGAAATGTAATATTTTTATTTGTAGAAAACAAATATTGATATGATTTTATTGGATCATAAAAATATTTAATATTTGTCCATTGACGATCAATAAAAAGAGGATGATATTTAAATGAATTAATTACATTTCCAATATCAATTGATAATAATTGACAAGGAGAAGATATATAAAAATCAAAATATATTATATTATTTATAATATCAGGTAAACAATATTTTTCAATAAAATTTGCATCAATAACAGATTTCCATATTATTTGATCTTTTCGATATAATTCTTCATTTCCTAGACGAAGTTTCAATTTTTGAATATGATTTAAATTATTAAGAAGCCATTTCAAATAAACAAATTCCAAATCATTTAGAATCAAACTTTTTAAAATAAAATATCGTAGATTTGGAATCTATAATTTAAAATAAAAAAATATAAATCATCTATATTAATCATATCAAAAACGAATATAATAGGAATCGAAAGGCTGTCTCTACTTTTTTGTTTTCAGTCGTGTTTTAAAACTACATAAGACTGATTTAATTCAATTATATGTTTAGATAGCAGAGATCGAACACAATATATTTATACGTTTGTTCAATTTGAAAATCTCTTGAATATGAAATATAATAAGAAAAGTTGTGTCACCCAATCCCTACGGAATTAAAAATGTGAAACACGTCGGAGCTGCATACACTGTACACCACATGTCTATATTTTGTTCAATTTAGTCCGTATCGTGATCTTTAATGCTTTGTTGGTCACGGCCTGTGGCGGAGAGAAGTGGGTGCAAATTTCTCCCCTATACATTTCAACACTCACTTTCAGATCGTGTTTCACAAAAAACTAACAAAAAATGTACAAAATGATAATAAAAATGCTTGGATGACTCTTTGTTCTGTAATAGAAATTGCTTCGTATGACTTTTATTAGAGATTTTGATGGCGCATCTTTTGAAACGAAAATCATGACGTTATCGTTTTCTTAGGGCGAAATATATACAAAAAATAAATGTATTCCAAACATTTTTATAATGTTAAATACGATGGAAATTAGAATTATCATGTATTTTATTACATTTTCAGTATGAAAGAAACTATCGAAAAAAAGTCAATAAGATTCTATCCTTACAGTTTTTGTAGAGCTTTTCATCGCGCATCTTTTGAAAAAAAAATTAAAATATTATCATTTGTCTATACAAAGATATTCTCAAAACAAACTATGATGCAAACATTTTGGAATACACGATATTTAATATTTTGACCAGAATATCATCATTGATCAATCAAATTCAAAATACTTTTATGAAAAAATGATCAACGAAAAAAGCTCTGCAAAGTCTGATAAAATGAAAAGTTTTCTAAATACTTTGTGATTGACTATTCATGAAAATATGCTATAACAATAACATCGTTTTGTACATTTTTTATTAGTTTTTTCTTAGTATTCAACTTTACTTTTTTTCTTATTATATTTCATATGCAAGAGATTTTCAAATTGAACAGACGTATATATATATATAGTGTTCGATCTCTGCTATCTAAACATATAATTGAATTAAATCAGTCTTATGTAGTTTTAATACACGAATCAAAACAAAGAAGTGGAATCAGACTTTTAACTCCTATTGTATAATAAGAATAATTCTAAATATGCAAAATAAGTAATCTCGTTCAATGTACAAAATTTTAAGTACTATAATTAAATTTTCAACATCAGAATATCCTATTGTATTCAATAATTATTTGTTCTATCTAATCATTTTATGTTAATATGATTTTCATGTCTAATCAATTATTCCGTTAAAATATTTAGAAATTCAACAAAAGAAATTGCATAAATATTCAAACGATATTTGATTTAATATTTATTTATAAATATTAATTTTTCAATACCGACATTTCAGGAAAAAGGAATTCTTTTTAAATTCTAAACGAAAAATAAAATAAAGTAACTGCTGACATTTTTAAATATATTTAATTTAATTCAATTTTAATCAAAAGATTGATGAAAAATGAATTTTTTCTTCATGACTCAAATATGTTGAAAATTGTTTTCAACGAAACAGTTTATGGCAAACATCTTTATCTATAATCCTTCATACAAAATGAAAATGAATTAAATAATGACTATCATCTTTTTATATGATTGAAATTTTTTCAAAATGATTTTCTACGTTCTGTCTTTAAATTTTTCATCACTCTACCAAGACAAAATTTTCTTTTTGTCAATAAATTTTTTTTTATTTCTAAATTATAATATGAATTTAAATTAATTTATGAATAAATCTATTTTCTCATCATATAAAAGTTTAAATAGATTTTTAAAATATATATCTCTAACTAAAACTCATGATAATAGTATCAAACAATTTAAATAAGTAATTAAACAAGAAATTTTTAATTTAATTTATAAAGGAAATTATTTTTCTTACTTTATTATACCAATTTCCATTTGATTGAATTAATTTTTCGATTAATGATATAGAACGTGGTTGAATATTTAATGTTTTGTTTAATTCTACGGTTAATTGTTCAATAGCAGGTATATATTCAATAAGAAGTTCAAGAAAATATGTGCATTTTATTCGAATATATAAACGGGAAAGTGTTATACAAGAAAATTGAAATTGATTTTGATATGAATTAGAGAATAATTTAATACATTCATTAATATCATAATTACCAATATCAAGTCGAAGAGAATTTAATTGACATTTAGATGAAAATAATTGACGTAGAAAATGTTTGAACATATTCAATAGTACCTCTTTAATTTATCAATAAGAAAAAATTATTATTATTGAGAAAATAAAACAAATTTTTATTTTACTAAATTCTTTTTAATGTTTGCACTAATACAAATAACGAATGATCTAAAAGTTCCTGCAAAAATATCGAACCCTATATATCTATCGTTTCAAAAGTTAGAAATCGAATTATTTTTTAGTTATTTAAAAGATCTTATCATGATATCCAAAAAACATAGATTTTATATATTCCATAGTATTTTGGCCTTTAATAATCAATCAAGCAAAATAAAGATACTCGAAAAAGTATTGTAAACTGACAATCAGAAATGTAATTAATATAACGATGTTCTTGCTTTCTGTCGGTTTAATCGAATCAATATCTATATATCGACATATAAGACTAGTACTAGTCTAGTTAATATGATAGAGCGAAAGAAAAACACTATATCAATTACATTTCTGATTGTCAACATTGTTATAAAAATTAAAAATGCTTTTTCAAGTATCTTTATTTTCTTGATTGATCATTAAAGGCCAAAATACTACGGAATATATAAAATCTATGTTTTTTGGATATTATGATAAGATCTTTTAAATAAAAAAAAATAAATTCCACTTCTAACCTTTGAAACGATAGAGATATAAGGTTCGAGATTTTTGCAGAAACTTTTGGATCATCCGTTATTTCATCTGTTTTTCAAATTAAATCTTTTCTTTTCTTATATATGAATAACTTGTTTTTACGCTTATGCAATTAAATCAAACTTATTTACGAAAATCAATATTTTCTATCAATGAATCTATCAAAACCCGAAAAAAAAGAATCAAATTAAACCAATGATAAATCAATTAACATCACCATTACTATAATTTTCAATCGTTAAAGCTATATCTTTAAATAAATATATACCGGAAAAAGCAAAACTTATGTAGTATTTTATGTTTTCTATGTATTTTTGTAACAGAACATAATAAAACATTGATTTTATTTTGAAAAGATGCGCCAAAGAATTGTCTACAAACTTCTATTCATCTTAATTTCAAAGAATAGAACTTGACATTTTTTACATATCATATAATGTAAATATGTAAACTGGATATACTTTCTACACACTTTTTAATAATTTATTTTTTCTATCCTAGTAAATATTTACTTTTTAAAAAACATTATTTATTGTTAAACAGTTCTCAAAATTAATTTCTCTTTCTAGGTGAAGTCCAAATAACACGTGAAAAAATGATTCAACTTGGAAAAGAATCTGAATAATGTCAAGAGGGATATTTTCATTGTAGCATCTCAAACAGACGATAATTTTTAGAGAAATTTAGATTGTAATCAGACAGTAATATACATTCAAATTATAAATAGAAAGTTTTATACATGCCTATTTATGATTTGAAGACATTCTTGAATAAATTTAAAAAAAAAATATGTGCAAAAATAGATCCAATTTATATATTCACACTATGTGATCTGTAAAGATGTGAGATTCCATTATTTTAAATTATAAACAATTCCTCGACGCATCCCTTGAAAGCAAGACTTTTATTTTATCAGGTAAATCTATCGCATAAAATATATATCTTTATACTTATATCTACAGATCTACATTTGTAGACATAGATTTTCATAGTTATATTCTTAACTCTATATCTATAATCTTTCTTTGATAAATTAATTAAAATAATTTTAAATTACTTTTATTATATTTTCTATTGACATTTGGTAATTCATATCGAAGAGCATTAAATGCATCCTTATCAAATGTTAAAGTAAATTCATCTAATTGATTTTGAATAAGTAAAGATAAATTTTGAATTAATGATACAGATAACCAACATCGAGTGAGAATAAGTGATTTAAGAAAAGGAAAACGAAGAATTTTTTTATTATTATTCTGAAAAAAAATCCATTGATAACTAATATTAGAAGATATTGAATTTGTTCCATCAAAAGACATACGTTGAATTGATAATAATGATGAATTATTAATAAATGATAAGAATTTTAAATTTAATTTATCATAAGATAAACCTGATTCTTTAATAATAATACCACTATTTTGTTTATTATCATTTAATGAAATAATTGAACAAATTATATTATTTATACGATTATTTAATGACCATAAATTTAACATTTCAAACCATGATAAATAAGAAAATATAATAATAAGAATTTCATTTGGTAATCTTTCAAATGTATATATCATTTATATCTGACAAAAAAAACAAAAACTTCAGAACATGAACATTATATTTTCTTTTTTCTTTTTTTATTACATTTATTAAAATAAATATCGAAATTAAAAAATTTTATTTTTCAAAAACTATCAATGTAACTCTGTTCATTCTGTCTGTCTATAGAAATTCTGTAAAATAAACTCCGATTTTACTATGAAATAGTGAAACAATAATAATTATTTATAGGATTTTAGTTTTTATTTTATACAAGTTCAACATATTGAAAATAAGTCTAAGAAATTAATTAATTTTAACACTGTTGTTGTTCATAGTTCATCAACAATATCAATGCAAACTCCTTAAAATTCAAGAGCTAAACTAAAAAAAACTATCATATATCTAATTAAATAATCAATCATATATTTACTTCTTTAGAAATTTAAATATCTAATCAAATTATAAGAGGTAGAAATTTATTTTTATTTATTAATTTGTTACCAGAAAATGATATTTTTTAAATGACAATTTCACAAAAATATTCCTCATTACTCAGATTCACAAATTCAACGTTGATCCAAGAGGAAAACATCGGACTTCCCGACTGAATTCTCCGTTGTTTTCCCCTTGGTTAAATCCTATCAGACCTTATAGAATCTAACATCCGACAGAATTCTATAAGGTTCCTAATGACGAAATTCTATCGGATTCCGTCGGGTTAATATCAATTACTGCAAGTTTTATAATCGCTCATTTAACCAATACTAAATTACGCTTTTTCGGACCTAACGGATTGATCGATCTGCATAACACACAACTAATCATTTTCATAAATTATATATATATATATATCTAATAAACGTTATTGATTTTATAAAAAAAAAGAATACTTAAATAAATGTTAAAAGATAAATCAATTTATTTTTCTATCAGTTAAGAATTTTGAAAAGTTGACACTATGAGAAATATTGACATATATCATTCATATCTCACACAGAAAATTTTACAAATTTTCTTTCATCTATTAAATGTAACGAAATTTTATTTGAAAATTAATTTCTTACTTAATTTTGAATATAAATGCAAAAAGACAGATGTTGGAAAAAATTATCTAGATAAATAATAAATCTTTTATATAATTATAATTTATTTGCATAATATAGAAAAGCTTGTCAACGCAGCCCCTTTGGGGCTGAAATGTGGAACTCACATATTCATATAAGCTAAGAGCTGTGTTACTTGAAATTCTGTATGATATTATTACACTACATTGATATATATATGCAATGAAGCTTTAGGTGAAAAAGAACAATGATAGACCATAGCAATCATTTATTATGCCGTGTCTGTTGCAATAGAGAGATGTTTGCAATGGAAGGCGTTTGTAATAGGACTTGCCTGTAAGGGAGGAGCCCGAAAAGCCTCGACTTAAAACTTACACTCACTTTTTTCTACGAAAAAATATGTGAGTTCCACAAAAAAAACAAGAAATTACCTTCTCTCCTATTTCGTGTATCAGGATGATATTTCGAATAAATCTGAATAGAGACATGCATGTATAGACAATATACATGAAGAGGAAAAAAATATTTTCTTTCTCTTCCTAATATGTATAAACGAATCTGACGAAAAAAAAGGTCACGTCTATCTAATTGTATGGAATTTCACACGATCTTTTTTTCTCTTTGACTGCGAAGTTGTCGTATTTTTATGTTTATCGTAAATAAAAAGAGAAGTGAAGCAGAAAAGAAAATATAGAAAATGTCTATGTGTGCCTGTTATTTTTAATAATATCACTTTCAAGATGATTTTGAATCGAGACAATAATCGTATTGATAGAATAATTCTATAATCTGTACTAAAAACATTTTTCACCATAAGTAATAACAATATATGAAATTACTACATATTTAACATTTTTTTAGATAATGTAGTACATTTAAAAAGAACCAACATGATAGAACATTAGACAAAAAAAGATTCAAATGATTTTGTAATTTGATGAGAGTCATAGGTGAATCTAAGAGTTTTTGAGTAGGATAATGGGACGATTATACAAAATGGATACGGTCGCAAGAAAAAGAATACAATATTTAGGAAAAGAAACGTTATAACGTAACATGAAATCAATACCAAATTAACAATAATTGGGATTCTTTCGTTCTCTATAGATGTGATATCGATGGCAGTATGTCTCTAATCGTAATTTTTTTAAAATTAAAAAGCAGTTGCTGAGACGAATCGTTATCACATTTCTAGATCTCAAAGACGGTCCAGTCGATCGAACTGAAATTTTTACCACAAATATAAGAACACTTAAAATAACGAGAGACGTACTCGAAGAAAGTTTTTTTCAAAAGGAATTTTATCGTTTTTTTTTCTGGAAGACTCTGCTTTTCCGTATGACTTCATCTTGCCACAGTAAAGTCCTCTCAAATTTTATCCAATTGGGATCGAAAGTTATGTTGAAGATACCTACAACTATATCTTAGCGGTAGTTTTGAGCTTTTCCAAAAATTCCATTTTCTTTTTTTTTATGAAAAAAGTCCCTAAAAGTTCATCGAAGAACTGATGTCCTGACTTTCAGAACTCTACAAATCCGGATAGAAAAATTAGAAATGAAAATAACCGATTTTACATCTGGAGAATACTTCGAAATATCTGTATTAGAAATTTGAGCTCGATCAGACAAAGTAGGAGGGAGTCGTATGTCGTACGATTGGATACTATGCAGAAAAACTTGATTTTGAGAACAATGCAAAATAAGTTTGAGAAGTGTATCGTTATACAGAAAAATTGAAAGTTCGTTTTTTAACGGTTCTATCAACAGCTTCTTATACTGATCTTCTATCAGACTGTGAGATTTTGACAATTTTTGGTAAAGCAGCTTTTCTTAAAAATTAAATAAAAAATTAACGGAAAATTAGACTGAGCTCATTCAAGAGCAAATCGAAAGGTCCATATCTACTCTATCTTTAGAGTACATAAACAATATTTTTTTCATTTTTTACTTAAAAAGAGAGGGTACCGTTAAATGTGCCAGTATTGAACTTAAATTTCCTTAATTGAAATGTTACAAAATGATAAACTGTCACTGGAATAAAATGAATTTTTTTTTTACAGAAATGGGAATGTTTATTGCATAATTTTAAAAGTCTTCGTGAAGAATATGGATTAATCTGTCATATATAACATTTTTCTGGTACTGGTCTTGGACTCTCTTTTTTTATTGTCTATAGTAGTTGAAAAAGAATTGACACATGCGATGCAAGTCTATCGATCTCTTATAGTAGCAGAAAGAATGAGGCTATTTTTTCACCTAACAAGGTTGATATTTTTATCGATTTGAAGTAAGAGAAGGCCTCTGGTGACATTCCATTTGTTCATTTTTGTACAGCTGACCAAAAGATTTTTGTATTCTATGTGGTTTCTTACAGAATTTCGAAAAAACTTTTTGTTTCTGATTCCATTGAAATTTATATGTGTTGGATAGAGTCAAGTGCGCTGTTTACGAATATCAGTATATCAGGTGTTTAACATCTTTCAATAGCGAAAAAAGCTAATCGTTTTTCACGTGCCCATTATGTTCTATATTGATAGTGGAAATTTTATTGATGACGATAAATTACGTAATTAATATCTAATTGACTTATGAGAACGGTTATAGATGCAATTTACTCTATCAAAGTTTTGTCATTTTTCAACAATGTATAAGAGAATAGGGTTGGAGAAAATAGCAGTCACGACGAGTCACTTTTATCGCTCTATTATTATAGATGACATCCCTTTGTCTTTTTTTTTTCTTTTCGTTCTTCTATATCATCCAATAGATGAAAGTATGGATATCATCTAAAGTGGGAGACCGACAAAAGTGACTCGTTGTAACTTGCTACTATTTTTTCCAACCCTAGTATTGCCTGAACATTTACAGTAGCAGTGGCAAGCTTATCTTCTGATGTCAATAGTCTGAATTATTTCGGTGGTATTCGTCTTACTTGAATTCAATATCAATATAATTACACAGAAACCATTGCAGCACCTACACCAATATTTAGATTTGAGTGCACTGGCTCATGCTAACGTGCTTCGTTTTGGGACAATATTCATTGTCGAAGTTACTGCATCTGGCACCGAAGTGCTTCAATATCCTAGCTTTGGTATTTCAACGACAACACTAACTGACTTTATTAATCGTGCACAAACACATGTCCAATTGAAAGCACCCTACATCAGTATAATTACTGAGAATTTTTGAAGTACCCATATCGGGTACCATGTCGGGGTTTTCTCAGTACATAGGTATTCTGAACACTCAGTACTTTTTTCTAGGGCTAGTTGAATTAGAGATGATATCTTCTTTTTTGTAGTTACAAGTTCTCTGCTATGGTCGTAAGGATTATAATCAATCGTATAAGGTAATTGACAAGACATTTCATAGTTCATGAATAGAACACTAACCACCTTCATGCCATTTAAAAGTAATAAAATCTTTTTGATAAACATCAGACAAAGAGAAATATTCATGAGACAAAGAAATTATTCTTCATATTTTGTATTCGAATATCATCATCGTTGAATAGATACTCAGATTCACAAATCCAACGTTGAATCCTATCGGATCCAATCATCCGACAGAATCCTATAGGATTCCTGATGACGAAATTGTATCGGATTCTATCGGCTAAATGTCAATTGCTGAAAATTTTATAATCGCTCATTTAACCAATACTAGATTACGCATTTTGGATCTATCGGAAACTGTAGGATACAATGTATGATCCAGACACTACGGATTCCGATGTGATTCCGTTACCAGGAATCCTATAGATTTTGTCGGATCGTCGAATTTCGACAGGACCCAACATCAGATTGATCGAACTGAGTATACATTAATAGTTGGCTTAAGATCATGTAATCAATCATGAAATTTATTTTTCCAACTAAAATTAAATTAAATAAAAAGTTTTTATTTGAAAGAAAAAATTTTTAATTCAATCTGGATTTAGTTGACAAAAAAAATGCTAATTATATTTGATAGCAATATTAGGTGGACATAAAATAAATACTCGATGAATATGTGTCAATCTGACATATCGAAAAAGTTTGTGAAGAAATACAGTAATTATAAATGTCTTGCCTAATTTCATACAATGAGCTAAGATAGCGCCTGGATCTTCTCTATCGAGTTGTATTCAATTGTCAATACTAGCTGCAATTCGAGCTGTTGATTCCATAAAATTTCACACCATCAGCTATACAGATAATAATTAAAAAGTATTCAAGACAATAAATTGATTTCATACTTTTTGAATGAATAAGGAGCTAGTGAATAGTTACAAAAATTTTCAATTAGTGGATACTAATTATTGATTGGAAAGATATTAGGCATAGTGAATAATCTTGCGCATGATGAAGTTATATGATTGATGTCAAACGAGCCATATGTCAATGTTTTTCGATAGTCCACAATGAATCTTGCAAAAAAACATGTAAGGACATCGTTATCTCAAGGAAACAAAGCATGATTTACAATAAATATACACAATGTATCTATCACAAAAATATATATAAAAACAATTACTAAAATAATTGAAAAATCAAACTATCACACATATATAAAAAATATTGCATATTAGATTAAAGATTCTTTTAATCAACAAGAATTTATTATGTCGAAAGAAAGATGAATAAAATGCAATTGTAAAATAAGGATATTTTATTTAGAGAATAATTGAAACAGATATCATACATATGCATTGTACAATTTGAACAGAAGCATAATAAAATTACATATATCTCCTCCGAAAACCTTTGCATAACAACAAGTATTAGATTGTGTTTATTTATGGCTGGAAGTCTCATTAAACAGATTTGTATCAAATAGTAATATTCGAAAAAAAGATTTAAAAACAAGGACAAATAAAATTGTAATAATAATAAAATATTTTAATATTCATATCTTCTTAGAGGAGCGATTGGTTGATCTGATCTTTTAGTGTAGAATATAGATACAACTCATCAAAATTTACAAGATGACTTGAAAAATTCATATGTTTATAGCATAAAAATACTATCGAGTTAATCACTTCTCAATTAATTTTATAATTTATAAATACAGAGTTAATTATTGTAAATATATATTCAAGTATATGTTAAGATAATTTACGACCAACTCATTTATATTAAAAAAAAATATCTGATTATATTTTATACATTTGAATTTATCACTGAATAAATATAACATGGAAATATTATCTCATATAAAATAAATAAGTATTCTATGGACTGCTAAATTATCAAATCAAATTAATTAAATAATTTTTTTTTCTTTCTTATTCTGTCAATTAGATAACTATTTCATTTTATTGAAAGAATGGATATATATATTATCTCTTGCAAAGGATAAACAAAAAGAAAGAACAGATTATCATCTTTTGTAAATTCTTTTATTTAATATAATGTTTTCAATCACTTGTTATGTGTTAACAATAGTTTGTATTATATAAATTTTGATATACATTATAGAAAAAAAATTTTCTTCAAAATTTAAATATTTTTCAAAGTATTAAAAACAAGATTAAAAATATCAGTTCGATTTTAATAAGAATGAGTGATACAAAATCTATTGAAGATACAACATCAACTGAACATGAAACATTAGTTGAAATGAAAGAAGGTAAATCTTATATTCCTTATCTATATAAAGACATTAATAATTAAGAGAAGAACATAAATAATATTCGTACCGTATATTTAAAATTTTTTCATGATTAATTCCTTTTTGTGTACTCAAAAAGTGAGTACACTCTAGAATCGGTCAGTGTGTCCGGCCGGCCGTCCGTTTACACGATAACTCTTCACAGTTACATTC
>JAJEKB010021263.1:947289-1013230 GCA_022393335.1 Macrotrachela quadricornifera | reverse complement strand
TGTTGGAGTTGAAAAATAAAAATAAAATTTTCGAAAAAAACGACAAAACTTTCTTGCCGACCCAATATTTTATACATTTGAATTTATCACTGAATAAATATAACATGGAAATATTATCTCATATAAAATAAATAAGTATTCTATGGACTGCTAAATTATCAAATCAAATTAATTAAATAATTTTTTTATCATCAAATAAACGTTTTCTTATTTTTAATTCAACAAATTTATATAACTGAAAACAATATTAATCTGTAAATAGAATTATTACAATATTTTTCTTTTTTTTTTATTCAACCGTTAATATAAGAACAACAAAAAAGAATAAATAAAGAACAACAAAAAAAAAAAAGAAGAATGAATATGAATAAATGTCCTGATGATTCGAATAAGATTGTTATTGACGAAGTGCTAAAACGAAAAGAGTATTTATACGAATCATAATAATCGTACTAACGTCTATTAACTTCGAAAAAATCTTTCTAATATGTTTCGTAGATCTTTTTTATTTTTCATCTAAACAGAATATTCTTAAAAATCTTTCTTTTAAATAATGAAAAGAAATTTTTTTCAATTCTTTTCGATCATTATTAAAATCTCTTCTCAAATTCTAATTAATGATAATAATCCATTATTGGATTAATTAAATCGTTCACTTATTCAATGTACAAATTATTTTCTATTTAGACTCTACAGGTTAAATTCACAAATAATGATAAATAAATGAAAATTTTCTATAATCAATATTGACACTGAATAAAAAATTCTTCATCAATTATTATATATAAAATAAGATTTTATTTTTACTTTCTTATTGAAAAATAAATTTAAAAAAATAATACAAATGAATTATTCTTTGAAAGGATTCTCAATACAGTATAATAAAATACTTTTACTTCTATACGATCCACTACACATTTTTCTACTCAATTATCATACAAACTTATTTTCGAACTAGTCAAACTAATTTCTACATTAAATCAAAGAAAGAGTCAATTCATTAGATTTACTACAAATATATGAAATATATATTTATCTGAATACAGAAATAGATCATTGAAATGAAACATCTTTTATAATGATTATCTTTGAAAATCTTTATTTTTTCTATTATACTAAATAATACACTTGATCATTTTTTAATAAATGATAAGTTACCTTCACGAAGAGATACAAGTTCACTATTCATTGTAAGACGTAATTTCATCTAGAATAAAGATAATAAATCTATTGTTAACATTAACTTTATTCAATAAGATAAATATTTTAAGATTATGCAAAGTATATTATTCTCATGTCTATTATCAAGTCAAAATAATACAATCTTTCATCACATTAGTAGAGTCTAACTACAATTTAATTAATATAAAATTCTCTTTTTATTAATTTAATTAATCAGATTCTAAGTTAAAGATAAGACTTTATTCTTATTTTCAAACCTTTCTTTTAATTTCATCTCCAATTGTATCAGTTGTATCAGGTGTATTATCTTTGCCTTGATATAACGATTGCATTGATACTATTAATTCATTAATATTATTATCAAGATCATCAATAGCTTTAACCAAATTAGTCATCTAAATAGAAAATCAATATTATTATATATATTCAATTGTTGATTATCATTAGAAAATCTAATTATAATAGAACACTTATCCGAATCATCTTACCATATCTATAGCCATAATGTAGTCGAAAAATAATCAATAATAAATGACATTTATATATATATATGTCTCACCTTTCAACTTTATTACGTCCATCGTTGATATTATTAAGAAAAGAAAATGATAAATGTTTCATATGGACGGGCATTGTTTTTATTTTATTTTTTTTTATAAAAGTTCATGCATTTGTTATAGAAAATATTCTTACTCTTTGCTCCCTAAAAATAAATACATTCATAAACATAGATTTATCAAAGGATAAGCTTACATAACTTTTTTTCTTTCAACACTAATATTTGATGCAGTTGATTTACTTGATACATTTGGATCAAACATAATAAAAATGTTTATTTAGATCGATTATATAATAAAAATGAATTTGTAAGACTTTGTCTATACTAGAAAATTAAATTTCTTCATAAATTGGTGTTCCGCCTTTATTTATAAGTAAATACACTAATTAAAATTGAAAATCTAATGTCATTTTGGTTAGTTGAATTAGTAGACATAAATTAAATATTAATTTTAATTAGTGTATTTACTTAAATATACTTTTGAAAAACATATTAAGTTAATACGCTTTTTAAAGGTCTATTAAATAGATTTTAACTTTTCGAGCAAGCACGTTTATTAATACACAAATAACTCTTTAAATATAGACCAGTTGTAAAAGAATCGATAGTCTATTAAATGATATTTTATGGATAAATTAAACTTACCAGTCAACATTGGAAATATTTTCCTTTAAATGTATCAGTTTAAACACATTTAACTGTAACACATTTCTACGATAGAAAGTGTCGCTGTTGTTGTGTCTTAATGATTATTTTTATTTATTTGTAAATTCTTTTTTTTTGTTTTGAATTAATCTTTTGAAAAATATTTTTTTATTATATTTGAAGATTTTATAGAATGTTGTATTGTGTATTATAAAGAAATCATATTGGAAAGTTTTTTGTTAATTCTATTAAATGAAATGAAAATATTGAAATTGTATCAAATGCAAAGAAAAAATTCGACAAAGTTTATTTTTATCTACTTTAAATGATATGACGATGGGAGTTATTATCTAAATACTTATTTTTTCAAATAGAATATTCGCTTTATTGTTGAAATTCCCATTGTAAATATGTCTAATTAACTTAAATGTATGTCAACTAATCAGATATTGCCAATAAGAATGAATTACATCGAAGTCTTAATATCAGTTCTATTTATTGATTAAAATATAATTATTGAATAGATGATGATTATTTGTTGAACTTGAATAAAGAGTTGCTGTTATCAACTTGATTGTCGTAGATCTTTCTTTTTTCATTTAATTATAATTAGACAAATTTTATGGGTAAGAGAAAATATTCTTTCAAGCTTTGTAATTCTAATATTAATAGTCTTGATTTATCTATTTTATAATTGAGTATTTCCAATTTATTTGAACATTATAAAAAATAATAAATACGAGACATAACGTGAAATATTTGCTTTCATATTTAGAAAATGAAATTCTTTCGATTATGAACAGACTGATATTGATGATGATGATGAATAATTGAACTTGTATTAATATAATCAATAGTTGAATGATATCACTTTTAACTGAAACTAATCTATATAAATAAGTTGTATCAATAACAGTTCCTATTAAATTAATAAAACTCGATAAATAGGAAATAGAATTTGTTGTAAAGATAAAAATTAATAAAAGTTTTATCAATGAATGAATAATGAAAATGTGTCGTTAAAGCTAAATACATTCTTCGGTAGAAAAATAATTTATATTAAGTTAATAGTATAGGCAAATGTAATTATAATTGATTATTGAAGTATGTGAAAGATAAAGTTTGTCATTTAGGTAATGAATTTGTTTTAATATGACATAAGTGAGCAACAATTTTCTTCTTAATTTATTTTCTTTTTTTTTCAGGGGTAATTGACAAATTGATGATACATATAAATAACAAATATATAGAATATAGATTGAATAAAAAGAAAGATTACCATAAAAGGAAATAAAAACATACAAAGATATTAAAACAAAATGAGTAAGATGATCAAATTCAAAAATTTATGACATAGATAATGTACTTTTAAAGACGTCTTTCATGTCCGGACAACACTCACCTTTATTCGATTATCTCAACTCATGTTTTCGTATAAATGACTGATACAAAAAAAAAAGAAAAAAAACTAAAAAGAAAATTTCTCACTATTTGTCTATTATTTAACTATTCTTTTTCTAAAAAGCAGCTGGCATATAACCATAAGGATCAACAAATGCACCAGCTGATGATGGATCATAAATATTTGGTTATTGATCAGGAGCAAATGCACCTTGTTGTTGAAAAGCTCCACTATTTGGATCAAAATATGGTGTACCTCCTTGTTGTCCTACAAATGGATAATAAGATTGACCTTGATTTCCTTGAATTAATCCAACTTGTTGTGCTGCATTTAATGGCATTTGAATTGGAGGAAGAATACCAGCAAATTGTGCACCAGCACCTTGTCCTTGCATAAATTGTTGCATTTGATACATAGCTGCTGCTTGAGCTTGCATTGCAGCCGGAGTTTGGGTGGTAATAACATTGCTTGTTGCACTGGATCAACACCACCATAAAAACTTTTATTTGGACCAACATATTTACTTACTTTACCTGGTGGACATACTTGACCATATATATCAATATAAGGTGAACAACTTCCAACATATGGAGATGGTGGAACATTTACTGTCCGACCATTTTTTGATAATGAATGATATTCATATTTATCTACCTTTCCATTTTTTTCACGTTTATTTCCAAATAGACCATACATGTAAAAGCCGAAAAGACGCTTCAACTATTCGATTATTCGGATATTCGGATATTCAACTATTCGATTATTCGGTTATTCGGTTATTCGGATATTCAACTATTCGATTATTTGGTTATTCGGATATCCGATTATTCCAAATTTGTGTAATCTAGTATTGAATTTTGCGAGTATTCAATTATTTAGCTCTTAAATTGATATTTTAGGTTATTGATTTCTTTAGCTGTTGTTTCAGATAGTTCCACTTTTTCTAGTTTTAATTTCGGGTTAACATCATTTAGCATTACTTAAATCTTATCGGACTCTTTCTATATAATACAAATTCAGCTGAAAAGAATTTTATGCCATTATTCTGCATGTTGGTGTGTACGGTTTTTGTTGGAGCGATATCAGATTGTCAAAAAAATAGATCATAAAACGTTTACGTTGAATGAAGGGAGACGAGTATCAGTATGTGGTATAAGTTTTCAGTAATTGTAAAGTTAATATTCGTTCTAAGTTTATCACTGAGTTATTGGAGAAACTATTAGTTCTACTTACATTTTTCCATGATAACAGTGTCACTCAGCGGAAACCTTTTGTCTGTTGTCCACCCTCAGCCTCACATCCTCACTGCACTCCACATCCTAGGGGCTCCCTCACCCTCACCCTCACCCTTTTATTTTCGAGATCTTAAGATTTTAAGAAACAAAAAAAATTTGGCATCTCTATTAGGATACGAGTATTCTTTGGGAACTTCAATATGTCAAAAAGAAAATATGCCTTTGAGCTGGAATTTTCAGAGATTTCTACGGACATGTAATCTATCTTTGAGCAAATTTTGAGGGAAAAACACCAATATTCAATTTATAGGTATATATGATAATATGGGTTAAAACCCCGTAAAGTAGCCATAACTTCTGAACGAAGACATATAGGTGCTTATCCTTTTGGAGCTTTTCATCCTTGATTGTGATCTATCTTGTGGAGTAAGTTCAAACTCAAAAGTGATTTACCGATTGAATCGGTATCCACGTGGGCAAAGTTTGTGAAACTGGCGCTTACTGAATTATTCAATACAGTAGTTACCAATAGATGTTGCCAGATATATGAGAACGAGTATCGATCGCAGAAGCTTCTTATACCATAGTTAAATTCAAGAAGTCTTCAATAGGAACGATTTATTTGAAGAAACTTCACTAAAAAATTGAATTAATTTGTTGCCATAATTTTAATCGAAACAGCTTTTTTTGTATCAGAAGAGAAGTATAAAAAATGTTCATAAGCAGTATTTCATATTAATTCAGTTCATTAATTTGCAGTGTAGTTTGGGATATATAAAGACCGTAGAGATCTTTTTCATTGTTATATTGGATATTATCTGTTATATCGATTGATTTTTAAAATCATCATTAATAAAACAACAACTTCGAGATTAACAAAAATATTTCACGATGAATCAAAGTTTGCTGCAATTTATGTAATAGTCGAGGAATAGGCATATGTATTACTACCGTTATTGGACGATTCATCGTGATGTCTCATGAGGAAGCCGTGTTTTTGTTCAGAGAATTTTTTTTGTGAGTTATCATATTTGTTTCAATTACAATATATTTTCTCTTCGTTTGAAACTATTCGTATATTTTAATGAAAAACTAGAATGTTACTATCAAATGTTGCTTACAGTAGCATCATGTATAACTTTGCCGTTGGGAACAGCGAATAATTGAAATTCGTACGTGTTTTTTTGATTGAGTTGGGCCGGTCGGCTGGTATCTATGGGTCAACCAGCGAAAAATCGGCTCGTTTAATATATTAAGTGATTAGTGAGTCCTTTGGAAAGAAACTCATTATTAACCCATTCAGCACGATTCGATTTTATGACAGTGTGATGTCGACCGCCAGTGGCCGACATCACACTGTCATAAAATTGAATCGTGCTGAATAAGCTATATGAAGGTATACAATTTAACATTCAATGATTCTTCTAGTTTCTAAGAAAAAGAGCAAAGATTTTCAATCAAGAATAAAATACGGACATTTTCAAGGCTGTTAACCTGGTAATTCCCAAGAAGTCATGTTCAACATCATCTGTGTTTTACTTTGCTTTAGTTTTCTCGATAAAAAAAATGAATATCTCTTCGAAAATTAATAATATGCTGTTTTTTTACATGAAATCTTTATTTAACAGAGCTTAAGGTTTCTCTCAGCTACAATAAGACTAATGATACTGATAGATGATTATAATAAGCTAAAAAAAGCTGTTGTTCATATAAAATGTATTTTATAATTACTTATCTTACTTCATACTTGGGTATTTTCAGTTCATTCAGGTTCAGATTTTTCATAACTTTTATAGAAGATAGAAATTGTGCCTGTGGTTTTTGAAACGAAAGTCTTGAGTGGCAGCAAGGTGCTCTAAAGATATTACAGAAAAGTACGCAAATGAAACTAAGTTTACTATCGTATAACTTCCCAAGTTTTGATAATAATAATGAATTCATTCAGTATAATACAACGTTCTTATGATACTATAGAGAAGCATGAGCACGGAATTCGAAGTGTAGAATATACAAAGTAGTGCAAATCTATACTCTGAAAACTTTCAGCCTTTATCATTTGCATTTGTAGGTTGTTGGCACAATTACAACATGCAGGCTTCTCATTACAGAGAGAGTCAATTAGATCGGAACGGACCAAACATAGGATATCTTACATCAAGATTCGCATATCTCCGGGTAGAATTCGTTCGTAGAGTAGACGAAAGCAAACAAAGGGTGGACCATGATAGAACTGGACGAGCTCTATCGAATGGACAGCTTTTTAACTCAATTACATTAATGTATCAAAGAGAAAATCCCTAATTAGTAACTTAATACTTTATTAATTTATTCAAGTCGGGTAGGATTGATTCAGAAAGCGGATTAAAAACAACAAATGATGGATCAAGATAGATCTCGATGAGTACTATCGATTCCACATCTCATTCACCAGTTTTTGATGAAGGAACGCAGAGAGAAATGCTAATTACTGCTCAACATCCAAAAAATTCTCATCAGAATTTCCATGATTGAATAGTTTTCTGTAATCAATAGAGATGCAATTTTAAAAAAAGGAATTAATAACGAAAGCCGTTGGTTTGCTGATTATGTTTGACGAATAAAAATTCAAGTATGAGGAAGATGACACAATTTGTCGGATTCAGAGAAATAGTTGCGAAAAATATATTTTATAATAGTTTTAACAAATAATTTTTATCGAATACTAAAAGAAACTTTTTTTGAGAATTAAAGAGAATTTTTCCGAAAAAATTGAAAGCAAAATTATCTTGGAAATTTTTATAATGCATTTTCGAGAATATAATGTATTTGTATGAGGAAATTTTTCGAATGTTTTTTATTCGTCAAACATAATCAGCCAACCAAAGGCTTTCGTTACTGACTCTGCTTTTTTCGAAAATTGCATCTCTATTGATTACAAAAAACTATCCAATCATTGAAATTTTTTAAACCATTTTATTCAAGATTTGTTTCTAACAAAAATAACTTTATTGTAATTTATAGAAGACGTAAGATTTTAAAGAAAAAAAAATTTTGCAGTGAATATGACAACTGTGATTTGTAAACAATTTAAGTTTTTATTCAACGATTGTTATTATTCTTAGTGAAGTTTATATCATTCATACATAACGAGAATTATTATTGTTAGCAGCAGGTTTTTGATCGTTTGCAAAAATGAACTATGTAAGAAATAAAGATTGATAGAGTCATATACATATGTATTTTAGGAGCAAGAATCGTAAAGAAAAAGAAATATATAATAAAAAAAATGATACAATTATATTTATATTTTACGAGCTAGGACGTGAAAAAAAGGAATGTGTTACCAGAAAGATTCATAGAATTAAACGTATGTAGTACGGACAAGAGATTTATATCAAATGTAACTAATTTACATTCAGTGGATCTAAACCAAATTGATATTTTTTACACTTGTATTTATTTATTTATTGGAAGAATTTGTTCGAAGTAATGTATTTTAAAGAACAAACTTCATCACCACTTGTAATCAAATTGGCTTATCAAGTTATGTCTCGAAGTGCAGATGCACAATATTAGAGCCAATTACTTAAACCCTATTGACAATATTTACAAGACCCATATTTAATTATTAATTATCTTCAGTAGAACAAATACAATAAACATTCTGTTTAGTCATTCTTTTTTCATTTCCATGATACGTATAAGTCTTCAGACAATTAAAAAGAAATAAAAAGAATATTAAATGATAAACGAACCATTTTAGGTAAAGAACAATTATATTTAGATCTTTTACATTAAACGTAATTAAAGAGCAATTTGCTTAACTGATTTATCTGATGTTGCTAATCTCTTATCATTATTTCTTTAAATAATTTTTTTAACCTAAAAAATGTTTTTGAACGAAATCTTCTATGAAAAAGAATAATGGAAAATAAACTGAGTATAGTAATGAAGTATTATGTGTTGATATCAATCAATTAAAACTAAACTTAAATTCTCAATGTTAATTCAAGGATTAAATGTTTTACATTTTTCAAATGTTGTTTCGATTAAATCAATTGTCGAAAAATTTCTACCTTATAGAAATGAAATTGTTTGTTTATCAGATAAATGATTTCATTTAAATTTCTTAGATCAATATTGATTTAACTTTTTTTCATATTATTTATCGCTATAGAAGTTCTTTGAATGTAAAATTATTCCTGAATTTATAAGTCAACAAAAGAATCAAAATAACAGCATAATTAGTAATTTAAGAATAATATCAAAAAAAAAGAATACTATCGAGCATAAGAATAATAGAAAAAAAAATAGACAGTTGCACGATAATTTGTATAATAAAAGAGAAAGATGTGCATGTGAAATTAAAGATTTTAGTATGGTAATACTCCACGATTGATATAGACGTGTATATCTAGAAAGAAACAAAAAATGATAATTAAATTGATTTATAAATAATAAGATAATTTTACATTCAAGTTGTTTTAATTCAATATTAATTTCACCCAATTTCATAGATATGTTCTGTACTATATCAAGTAAAGCATTCCATTCTTCTGGCTTTTCGATCAAAGAACATGACATTAAATTTGTTCTAGCCGTTGTCAGATCATTTGTTGTTTTTACTTGTTCGTTTTTAATTACCACCAACTAAAACATAAAAAAAAACTTTTAATAAATAGTACGTCGTACATGTGAAAAGAAATTATAAGTATTTCATATAAAAAAATTCCTAATAACGTATTGCATACTTGTTCGATTATAGGCGATATAGCCATCTTCTATTCTAATTAAACGTACGTTAATTTTCTGTTTTTTCACTCTCATGCGTTCATTATATAGGGCAACTGCTTCTTATTTAGACAACGATCTTTTACTGTGCCCGATGTCGTCCGCCAGAAAAAAAACAATTATACGTACGTACAATTTGTCTTCGCTTATTTCCATCCATATTATTAAAATGATTATGACATGTGTAAAGATGAGGATACATTGATGTCATTGTTACCAATATCCAATAAATAAAAAGTTTATTCAATTAACCAAACCAGCTTAAATGTTTTATTCGAAAGGATATAGATAGACGTAGATGTATCACTATCTGTGCACTAATATGATTTTATTTAAAAGTTATGTATATATATTTCTTCTTTTCTTTTTCATGGAAACACGTGTAGTATATGTATGTTTTTCTTAGCCTTTATTCTTTCAAAGTTAAGAATAGATAAACAAACAATAGTGAATTCGCAGACTACAATGTATGTCATATTGACTACAAGATGAATAAAAACTAGTTCATTTCTATTAAAAAAATGACTACAGAGCTTTCGTATGAGGAAAAAGTCGGAAAATAAGATCAACTCGACATTTGTCAACTTAGTTGCATATAATATTTCTTTTACTAATCTTTTTAAAATAAGTTCATCACTAGGCGAGCCGTTAAATGATTTAATGTTTTATCGTTATAGAAATTTCATAAAACAAGGATCGATTTTCGGATAATAAGTACTGTATAAAAAGTTTTAGTACATTCTATAGAAGATCTTTATCATTTTAATGAAAAATAATCATTATTTTTGAAAATTTAGTATTTTGAAGAAAAGACGATTTGTCAACGTTAATGAAGATTATTGAACTATTTTATTTATTAAACTGAACATCTACTATGTTTGTTTTTTTTATATAAATGAATGTTAGAAAGAAGATAAAAATAACTGTTTAAAAGTTCACAGGTGGTATATAACCATTCTATCGATAAAACTGAAATCCTGTTTGTGGTTGTTGTTGAAAAGGTGATCGATCAGTAAATGGATTAAAATCATTTGATCAGATAGGAGGGAAATTAGTTGGTGGAAATTGTTGAAGATAAAATCGATTATAAGGTGTTGATTATGGATTAATATATTTACTTAAATCATATTGAATATTTGATGAAAATGAATATTTTAATTGGAGACAATTTCAAAAAAAAGCTGTTAGCGCAATCCCCATGGGATTAAAATGTGAAACACGACATAACTGTTATATTAGTTTTTAGTTAAGTTTTTCTCTTCCTTATATAATTTTCTATATATTAATTTATATACAGAGTGGGCCAAAAGTAAGAGGGCAAATTATTTTTTCGTTTTTTTTCTTTATATATCGAAAGCTACGCATTTCATATTTATATCACATACACTAGACGATACTAGTCAGGGATATGACATAAAATCAGCTTCTGGACCTAGTAGTTTTTTTACAAACTATATAAATATGTCCTGATTGCTCTTATGTGGTTATATGAGAAATTCGATGTTTTTCGTGTTACATCCGATTCGATCAGATTTTGAACTCCTTTAGAATGAAAGAATATAACATTCAATTGAATCGAAATTGTCTCTCAGACTGGAATAAGTAGACAAGAATATGAAAATCGAATGTAACACGAAAAACATCGAATTTCGCATATAGTTGCACAGGAGCAATTAACAAATATTTATGTGCTTTGTAACAAATGACTACATCCCGAGCAGGGTGACCAGATCTTCTGAAAAGTCAGGAAAGTTTCTGAATTTTGAACTTCTTTCTGATTTTCTTCTGATCTTCTGATTTTTACTGATTTTGGCGTATTTTTCTGATTTTTTTCTGATTTTAGAAAGTTTTTCTGAAACTTCTTAGCTCGCAGCTTTTACAGTGACATCAAGTATGACTGTAATTCGATAGCATCATAGATGAATGTAACGCCATCTTTCATTTCTATTAATCATTTGCAGTTTCCAAGTTATATAGATAACTAATAGGTTGAACTTTTTGTATAAATTTTTTCTTTTGTTATATTTTAATGATCTTATTTTATCATATATTAAACATTAAATAGAAAATTACCTGATGAATGACGTTATTATGATCGAAGATGAAGAAAATAGTTGTGAAGTACCAACTGTACCAACATCTTTTCTAAAAGAAAAGAAAAAGAAAGGAACTTTTCGTAAAACTTGGTTATCAAATAGTGAATATTCGTTGTGGTTAGAACAAGTACATCATGATTCAACAAAAGCACGATGTAAAGCTTGTCTTAAAACATTTTCAGTACATTGTGATGGAAAATCAGCTATTACTAAACATATGAATAGCAACGTACATAAAAAATCTATGCAATCATTTACAAATACATCTTCATTAACACAGTTTATGACTCCAGAACATGAATTAGATAAAATTTCAGCAGCTGAATGTGTGCTTGTTTTTCACTGTGCACTGTAAAAAAAAAAGGAATTTTACCGAACCAAAAAAGATATCGGCTGGTCGGTACACCGTCCGATCCTTTTTTGGTTCCATGAAAAGAAAGTTTCGTACCAAACTTTCGTTCGAGAAATGACAAAAAAGGTTTCGTACACGAAGTTCAGTACGAAACTTCTATCGGAAAAAGTCAAAAAGGTTTCGTATCAAAGGTTCAGTACCAAAATTTTTCAAAAAACCGAAACAGGGTTTCGTAGAAATGGTTTCATGCTGAACATTTTATTCCAGATTGAAAAGAGGTTTCATACTAAACATTGCACATCAACTTAAAAAGAAGTTTCGTACGTGCTTATTCGCACTGAACTTTTTATCACCTACCCAATAGCTGATGATGGAAGCAGCGTCCGAAGTAATGAGTCAGTTTAGTTTCCATTTTGCATTCGTGAGTTGATCTTATTTAGATATGAAAAGCTACATAGAATTCTTACACAAATTCTATATAGCTTTTCATATCTAAATAAGATCAACTCACGAATACAAAGTGGAAACTAAACTGGTTCATACCTATGAAGCTGTTTCCATCATTAGTGAAATATAAAACTTAATCGCCAAATAGTGTCTCGAATTAATCTACAATAAAGAGCAAATCAATTAATTTTATATAATAAAATAAACTTGCCCATACAGCTCATATGTGCGTCGATCTAAACAGAGAAAAGAAATATGTTTATTTTCAATAGTGAAACTTACCCATAATTTGATACAAAGATGCTTTTGAAATGAAACGCGAGTTAATTTGAATTAGATGATAAATCTATCTGCGAGTCCCATATTAAAGTCACTCTGTAACAGAAAAGAAGTTTATTTATTTTGGTACAACAAACTTACTGATTAATTTGTAGATTTTCGGAAAACATTAGGTTCAGCAGTGTTGTCACCGAACCTAAAACTATATACAATTAATTAATTAATTAGGATACTAGTTTATCAAAAAAGTTCTTACTTAATTATGTGCATTCGGATGTGCAGGATATTTTACACACTTTGACAAGACATTCGCACAAATACTTAATCTTCGAACATCTTCTATATGATGATAATTTTTCATGAATTCATTCGTATATGAGTGATGAGCGCGCCCATTGTACCGTTCGACGAAAAAAATCGATAAAAATAAAGTTAATGATAAATGAAAACTAAGAGTTGTGTTTGATAGAGTGATGTCGATTAGGTATAAAAATGATATTTTCCCAACACTTCCCTGTGTTGTGACGAAGATTTATGATGTTACAGTCAATTTCTATATATTTTACGCATGTGTCCAGCAGTTTTAGTGTGTAAATTGCTCCCAGTAAAGTCATTCAACACTTTGCCAGTAAAACTAGTTTGTATGTCAAAATACTTTCCCTAGTATTTCTTTTTGATACTTAGTTAAATTTATTTAAACAAACTTCGTTTAAATGAAATATCGAGGGTTTTATCGTCGATGTACACTTTTTATCACCAAATTGTCGATCTACATTTTAGTAGTAAAACTGAATTTTCTCTAGAACGCAGAAAGATTTTTGCTTGATTTTTTGGAATATTACCCTACTCTAAGAGGTGAAAAAAGAATAAAATTTTTGTCGCAAACAGTTTAGTTTTCAATGAGTTATAGCAATATCAAAATTGAAAATGTCGATCTACAACTTGTCTGAACATGGTGTTTTTTAACTTTGTGTAGACTTTTTCTCTTAACGAAACTTATGAAACAAACTTCGTTTTCCTGTCAAAATATTTTCCCTTCATTTCTATTTGATAGCCAAATAAATTTCTTCAAATTAAATTTCTTCAAACGAAACACCAACGATATCAATGTCGATCTACACAAAAATTTAAAGTGTCTTAACGCGCATTGTCGATAGCTTTTCATTCATAAAACTTTGTCCAAGGTAAAAATTAATACCAGATTCTGAAACCGCTTGACGAGTTCTACAATTCTAGCTAAAAAAAAACAATTGAAAAAAATTGCAATCGAATATAGAAAAATTGATCTTAGTCTTCAGGGCAGCGTTAAAAGCTAGATATCTGACACTGTTGCTGCGATTTTTCGTAAACTGAAAGAGATGAAGACTTACTTTTTTCAGATGTGAATGGCTGTTTCTAGACCAATAAAACAAAAAAACAATTATTAAAATCGATTGAGTAGAACTGGACTTATAGCCATTTTCATTTTCGGAATACAACGGTACAATGGGCGCGCTCATCACTCATATATATACAACCTACACTGGCAAAACAAAACGGTGAATGAGTAGTGGACGAAAAAGTTCCGTAGGTTTTCAATAGATCCTTCAGGGTACTTCAAACGTCTTCTGCATGGCAATAATTTTCTGTGAGCACATTCGTATATATATATATAGGCTGTGCCGTCAAAGCAAAACGGTGAATGAGTAGTGAACAAAAAGGTTCCGTAAGTTTTTATCCCATATTTAAGGGTACTATAGGTAACTTTTTGAGCGCTATCACGGCGTACCATTGGTAACTTTCTGAAGGCTATCTCGGACTACTGTTAGTAACTCTTCGACGACTATCTTGGAATACTATTAGTAACGTTTTTGACGGCTATTCCAGGAGTAATACGTGCAACTTTTTGAGACCTACCAGATAGTACATCTCGTAACTACTTGAGACTGTTTCGTTGCGGAATCAATAATTTTTAAAATGTATGTTTAGATATTATCTCTGCCTTCATATAAGTTATCTAGACATAGTTCATACTAGACTAATTTGAGTTAGCAGACTCTTAAAAAAATTCGTGTTTTATCGGATTTTGAAGATTTGGTACTGTTTTATGAGACGATTTTAAGTGTTGCGGCATGAAAATTGTTTAGTAATTTTTATACAGGACCCTTCAAAATGCTAAAAATTGAAGAGAGTTTTGAAGTTTTACTATGAAACTGTTTGGAAGTTCCATGCACTGTGTACTGGAATTTTGGTAATTTTGTATCTTTTGCTCAAAATCGGTGAAAGTCTTATAAGACAACTAGAAGCACCGTATATCTTACACGAATCAATCGGAAGCTTTGTAAAATATTATAAGGTTTAACATAAATTAAGTGGAATTGTTCATAGTTTCGTAAATGATATAATGGTTCGGTACATCTTTTACGAAATCATGAACAACTCCGCAAGTGTTGCAAAGATTCTACCCATATTTTACGAAACCTTTGATAGTTTCAAAGGTCATATAATAGTTTCGTATATTTTATACGAAGCCATTAACAGCTGCACCAATTTTCTGATGATTTAGTACACATGTTACGAAACCGTCAACAGTTTCGTAGGGCATCTAAAGGTTGCGTATAAGTTCTACGAAATCGTTCATAGTTTTGTAAATGTTCTAATAGTTCCGCACATATTGTACGGAACTAACCATGGTTTCATAAATGATAAACCAAACCATTACATCATTGATAAAACTATGAACAGTTTCGTGCAATATATGCTGAACCTTTTGATGCTTTACAAAACTTTTGATAGATTCGTACACGGTATACGAAACGTTTAATTGTTTCACGAAGCTACCAGTGGCTCCGTAAAATATGAAAAAGTTCAGCGTACATTGTACGAAACTGTTCATAGTTTTGTAATTGATGTATTGGTTCAGTATATCTTTTACGAAACCATGCCTAGTTTCGTACAATGTATCCAGAACTATTAGAGCATTTCCGAAACTATGACTGGTTTCGTAGAATATATACAAAACGTTTAAACACTATGCAAAACCGTCAATAGCTTTGTACAAAGGATACGAAACTATCGAAAGTTCAGTACGTGGTGCATGGAACTTCTAGAGGGTTTCGCAAACAAACTTTGGAACCTTCTGCAATTTTCGGAACTTAAAATGGTTCTTTATAATAATTACGAAACGATTTGTATGCCGCGAAACTTAAAATCGTTTCGTAAAACTGTACCAAACCCTTAAAGTTCGGTAGAGCTCCTATTTTTTTTACAGTGTGTGAAACACGGTCATAGCTATCGATCTCAAGAGTGTACAGTTGATTTACTTAAAACAATATTTGATTCATCATCATTAGCTAAATCAATCTCATGTGGTCGAACAAAAGCACGAGCGATTTCGTGTAATGTTCTCAGTCCTTCTTTCACCAATAAAGTACTTAATGATTTATAAAAATCAAGATTTTACTCATTATCTGTTGATGCATCAAATTGAGGTGCTTGTAAAATATTTCCATTTGTAGTTCAATATTTCAGTGAATTAGGTGTTAGTCGAGGTAATTATTCCATGTCGTTTAATTTTTTTAATTTTTTTAATCACGTTTAATCAAGTTTTATTTGATTATATAGGACTTATTGAGTTTATTAATGATCCAAACGAAGCTGCTGTTGATATTGTCAAAAATATATGTAAAATTGTCGATGATTATAAATTAAAACTCGAAGATTTAACTAGTTATGGTGCTGATAATGCAAACGTTAATTTTGGAAAATATCACTCAGTTTTCAAATTATTACAAGACAAAATACCTCATCTTATTAAAGGTGAATATATAAAAGTCGTTGTGTAATTGTTTTATAAAATTTTATTCATTATACGCATTTCTGTATTCGTATTTAGGTAATTGTTTTGCTCATGTGCTGCACAACTCAGTTAAATCAGGTCATGAAGTTTTAACTGTTGATATTGAAACAGTTCTATGCAAGTTATATTCTTATTTTTCACGATCATCCAAACGAGTGGAAAATCTTAAAGGATATTTTGATTTTGTACAAACTGATTTTAATGTGAGTTATTTGATCAGAAACTATATCAAAATTAATGAAAGCATTTATAGAACTTTATTTTTTTTAAAGGTTTTGTTAAGACATATAACAGTTAGATGGTTAAGTTTACTTTTATCTATCAATCGTTTGCTTGAAAATTTTGATCCATTAAAATTGTTCTTTTTCAATGAACCATCAACAACAAAAGCACAACAATTGTTAAAGTCTTTCTTCGATAACGATGAGGGACTTTGCATTTTATACTTTCTACAGAATGTTCTAGCTGAAATTCAAAAAGCTGAATTACAATTACAACGTTCCTATGCAACAGCTGTTGATCTTCATTATATTATTACTAGTTTAATCAATAAATTATATCAAAAATTGTCTGACAAATATTATGGCAACAACACTCGTGTAGTGTTAAATTATATAAAGGAAATTGATGAAGCTAAAAGCGAACAATTGATGAAAATGTTTGGTTTATTTGTAAATACAGTTATTGAATATATAAAATCTTATTTTGAAAATGATAAAGATTTTTATGAAAAACTATCATTTTTTAATGCACAATCAATTGATTTTCTTACTTGGAAAAATGTAATTGATGTTGCTGACGTTGTTCACATACATGATTTGGATAAAGATGAACTATATAGCGAATTTTGTGACATAAAATGCTTATTTAATAATTTGAAAAAGAAAAATATTAAATTAAGTGACCAAGTTAAATCTTATATTTCAAGTAAAACAATTCATTTTTCTACATTAAAAATTGATAATCAAAATGTTACATGCGACGACAATGATTATGACGACAATCTTTTATTCTTAAACAAACAAGATGAAGGTTTTATAAGATCTGATCATTTGTGGGCATATATATTAAACATCAATTCTAATTCAACACCAAACTTCAAAAAAATAATATCCTATATTTTTTCTATTCCGTGTTCAAATTCTTTTGTCGAATCTATCTTTAGTCATATGAAACATCTGTGGTCCGACTATCGAAATCAAATGAATGTAGAATTAGTCAGTGCTGAACTTAAAATTCGAGTGAATGGAAATTATTCATGTGAACAATTTTTTAAGTACATATTATTCCAGAAAGATTTATTGAAACATGTTCGAAAAAATGAAAAATATGAATAATTACATTGAAATGATGTTACAGAACTTGTTTTTTTTCGTTGAATATCATAATATACGTAATGCATATATGTTTGGTTTTTTTGTACTTTTTTTCGTGAACATATTTTTAATATAGCGAAAGAGTTTTATATTGAATGGATCTTATTGATTTTTGTATTAGTTAAACTACATATTCGTTTATTGTGTTTGTTTATATTAGCAAAGATTTGAAAATAAAATATAATTCATTTAACACAAATCCAATAGAGTATTGGATACTAGTATCTTAGCGTAATACCAATTAATTTGTAAAAAATAGAACTTTCTGATTTTTTTTCTGATTTTTCAAAAATAAATTCTGATCATTTTCTGATTTTGGGGAAAAAAATTCTGATTTTTCAACTTTTGATCTGGTCACCCTGTTTGGTATTGATATAAGAAAGTATACGAAATACCATCGTTTTATATGTATTTTTGATAGGTTAAATATAGTCAACCAATTAACTTCCTGTTAGTTATATAAATAATAACATCTGAATAATATTCATTTAAATGCATTATTTTAAAATGAATATTGCATAAAGAGATATAATATAAATATAGTTAAGTATTTTATTATATGAGATCATATATGAT
The DNA here is from genome assembly GCA_022393335.1 of Macrotrachela quadricornifera. Taxonomy (NCBI): domain Eukaryota; kingdom Metazoa; phylum Rotifera; class Eurotatoria; order Philodinida; family Philodinidae; genus Macrotrachela; species Macrotrachela quadricornifera. Next base: position 994,473 of record JAJEKB010021263.1, on the reverse strand, counting down.
AATAAAAAAGGGATAAAAACAAATAATATGTGTTTTATAATATTGGGTAATAAAATATTCTTCTTGTTTATTGAAAACCATTCGCGTATAAAAAGTCTCACGAAATATAGTTTAGACAAATTTAGTGATAATAAAGTTAAGTGAAAAGAGTTGTCATGTATATTTTTTTTCATATGTTCGGTGCATTACTAGCGTTTATTTTGATGGGAGAATATCTTCAGTTGCACATTTTAATGCATAATGAGCCAGTAAACGAGTTGTATCGACAACAGGTTTTTCAAGATTATTTTCGTTATAGATTAGAGGTAACTCTGTACATCCAAGAATCACTGCATCGCAATCATATTTTCGTATATCTTTTTGAATATCTTCTACTGTAGTTGAATTAATCTTTGACGGAATAATTTCTTCTATTATTAAACGTTGAAGTTTGTCACATTCATCAGATGTAGGTATAATTGTAGTTATGTTTTTCGACTTTAGAGCTTCATTATATAGTCCTCCTTGCATTGTATGTTTAGTTCCAAGAATTAGAACTTTTGAGAAACCTCTTCTATGACATTCATCAGCCACAATTTTGATTAAATTAACAACTGTCAATGGTGAATTCTGTTCGATGATATCAATGGCATAATGAGGAGTATTTGATGGAATAATTATGAAATCGGCACCAACTTTTTTAAGTAATTTAATTGATTCACATATTTTATTACCCAAATTAATCCAATCTTTTCGACGGATGCAATCATTATATTGATCAAAAGAAAATGAATGCATGGTAAATTCTGGATGTTTTCCTGATGGATCGTTTTTTGCTGCTTGTGCAACAATTTCGTTTGCACATAAACATGCACCGATTGTTGTTATATCGACAATTCCTATATGTTTCATATTTTGTAAATGGAAGATGATCTCTAGTTGACGAATAAGTGATTTAAGTAAACACCAATGATTTCTAAAAATTACAGATTAGAAAATTCATGCATAATATTCAAAAACTTTGTCCACCTATGACTAGCACGTTCCATATCTTCGTTGCAACGAAAAATATGAACAAGTAGCGCTCAGCTCTTTCTCGTGGAAATCATGTTTCTAAACTATCATCAAGCTAGTCATACACAATTAAAAAAACCCAGAGTCAGATTCAACTCTCCAATCCTCGATTGCTTTTGATTAAGTTTTTTTGAAAAGGATCCTTTCTGTTTCGACACCATTATTCGACAAATAAGTGAATTGTGGAAATACAAGCAAGCAAGTAGACAATTCATGTTTCCTAGACTCTTCTCTACGAGAAAGAGAATATATATATGTATATCAATCGAGATCAGGAGATATCTATAGAGAGTGAACAGAGAGAAAGAAAAATTGCGCGAAGAATACAAAGAAAAAGATAACACACTGTACGAACAAGAACAGTGAGTGGTGTGAGAATAGAAGATCATAATGTTGTTGTAAATTCCATTGACCATTTCATATCAACTTGATATGATCTTTGATGCGATTTCATAAAAAAGCATGTGACTCGTCATCTTTTATCTACCTTGTTTTACTGAGTAATGAACTCTTTGATTGTATCTTGTGTAAAATAGTGACGGAACCAGAAGGGAGCTAGCGATAGCTGAGCTCCCTCTAGAAACGGTTGAGCTTCCCCTAGAAAATTTAAGCTCCATTTAGGTTGTTAAGTTTTCGTCACTAAAGAGTTGCAATGTATATATAGTATAAGTTTAAAGAACAGGTTGTCCATTTTTTGTTGAGCAAGAACTACTCTTTTTCTCATTTCTTCCGTTTATATGTCATGAGTGACACTTTTGTGTCATGGATGATATTAATTGTAATAAGTTAGCGGAGGATAATTTGTCTTAATTTTATTCACGTTTAAGGATAGACTAACAAAAATAAAAAGATGTTAACATTGACGAGAGAACAAATAAAGTTTTACTCTCGCGAAATATATTATTGATTTTAAAGGAGAATTTTTTTTAAAATATTAAATATTAGTATGGAACATAGAAATTCTACTAAACGCAATGCTGCTCTTGATAGTTTCGTTGCATCTAGTAAAGAACCTCGAGATCAAAATGATAATCCAAACTTTATTGCAAATCAATCATGTTCATCGTCTGTATCAGCATCATCTTCTCCAATCACAACGAATACTTTAACCTGTTCAACTGAGGTGGGCACAATTTATGCTACAACTTCATCTTTAAACACTGAAAATTTGCCACTAAAACCAACATCTTCATCAAAAATGAATCATGCTGGTGTGAGTCAGACAAACCAACATCCACCCTCACAACCTCGTTTAGCAGCTTATACAAAAGAAAAGGAAGATAGATGATTTCCACAGAAAGGATACATCAATCGTCCTTTGCTGGAAAATTCAATAGCATTAGAGGCAGTAGTTTTTTTTATTATTATCATCATTTTTCTTAATACAGCACATCAACACGAATTCAACGAGATTTATTACAATAGATGGTTTTAACAAATGGAAATGTGTTTGGGGGTTATCCATAAGGAACATCTGTGAAAAAATAGGATTTTTCGACCCTTCCCTCCCTCCTCTCCAGAAATGTTCTTTTTTTGCTGACCTTCTCCTCCTCGTGGACGTCCAGTTTCCCAAATTTTTTTATAAAGAATCCTTCCGCTGTAAAATACTGTTTTTTTATCAAACGACTCATATGTGTTCCATATATGTACTATATTCAAACATAGACGTAACCAAATGTTAGAAAATTTTGATGTTTTTGCACTCTAATGCTTGTATCCTTTCAACGATAAAAGCAAACTCTAGAAATTTCTTATTATAGATGGAGATCATTTACTTCTGTTAGTGGTAAAAATTCCATTGATCTCTCTTTTACATAGCTGACTTGTTCAAAAAATGGAACTTTTTTGGAAGAGCTCCAAGTTTAGCATGTTACTGAAAAAACGAGGCAGCATACAAATAAATCTTTTATATAAAAGGTGTCCAGTTTTCGACAACTTTTCAGAACATCAGACACTTTCTTAATGATCATAAATGCATAGAATAAACAACTACAAGCACTTTTAGCGAAGAAATTTCATCTGGTTTTCGCATTTTTACGAGGAATATCTATGGAGAGAATATTTCATATTATTATGACAACAATTCATTCCTTTTTTTTTCCATCAGAAGTACAGAGACAGCTTTGTCGTTCAAGAAATTCAGTTTTATTATAACAACGTAATCATATTAGGACTTTCGTTGATTTATCAAGCGAAAATACAATATAACACGGAGCAATGCTATACTCTTTTCTGAGAAATTAATCAAAAATCACGTTGTTAGATACATAGTAGAAGAAACATGGAATCTCTATCAGTCATTGACTGAACATCTTGGGTTTTCCATATGTTTAATAATTCGTTATTCTTGTCCATTCGATTGCAGAAATAGTTTTCTTGACTTTTGTGGGTTCCAAGTTTTTTTTATGCAATATTATCGATGATCGATAATGCTGACATAGAATTTTGATAGAGTTTTCTCTTAAAATGCTGCCCAAAACAGAATTTTACTCAAAATTTCGCAAAAAATGGCCAAAACAAACAAAAATCTTAATAAGCGTTCAGATGCGTCTTATTCCTCCTTCTCCTTTCTCCAGAAATATCCGTTTTTCGCTAACCTCTCTCTCCCCTTTGGCTGGACGTCCTTTATGGATGACTCGTTGGTACGTGATAGAGGCTTTGAAAGGCCGTTAAAAGTCATAATATTCAATATTGTCAACAAGTTTATTGAATATCAATCATGTTAAAAATCGAATACGACTGTACTTCATATTGCCGAAAAATCAAGAGCTGACACTAGGATGGAAAGGACTACACCGAGCTCTAAAGCTATCGAAAAAACCTGCATTAGTGAAGACATTTTGGATAATGAAAATGGAGCTCAGCTCCCCCTAGATCGAAATCCTGGTTCCGCCACCAGTGTAAAACACTGCAGAATCGCATCGCTTGCGTCCAATAGAACCTCAATAACAGTGATTCCATTTATGATATTGTACCGTTAAATTTAGTTTTCAAATATTTCGATATGATTGGTATCACTATACCGCTTAGTAGACGAAAAACCGAAAGTATTACATTAGGAATCGGATAGTCAAAGTGTCGAAATGATTTTTAGACCTTACATGTGTGTATATTGTTTGGAAAATTATTCTATGTCGTCGATTATCGAATAATACGAGAAACGTATCAGGACTTATCTTACTCTTTCCAAACACTTTCGACTGGAATCGATATTTATGTTTCAACAAATACGAAATATTCCAATTTAATCCTTTGACTGGTGGTGGATTATATATGCACCTCTTTTTTTTTCTTCCTGTTCTCTCGTACCCCCTCCAGCCTTTTCCATTCAATATTTGTCCGTCAAAGAGTTTAAGAATAGTCATGAGACGAATAAAAGGGCGAAATCATCGTTTGACTTTATCCGTTGTCGAAAGATTTGTTGATGAATCCATTGATTAGTATTCGTATCTTTTATTCTGCATCTCGAAAATCTGTTTTTTGTAACAACAGTGAAAATATTTGCACACAATTACAAGATTCTTACTCATTTAATATTCTTTCATGTAAATATGGACTTTGTGCTGTTTACTTGAGTGATTGATAAAAACTCGTTGACGACTGTTTTGAAAGTGCGTCATTCTCCTTTTTGTTTATTGCAATGTCTTCTACGTGAATGAAAGTAGTTACTCAAGTGTTCTCTGCGTCAACATCGCTTTTTTTGCACAGAAGAGTCAAAAGAATCTATGTGCATCAAGTCAATTTTCGTTTGATGCTTCTGAAAATTCATGTAATGAAACGGTAACATGTATTTCATCCTTTTAAAGAATAATGAAAAAATTTTAAATATCCATCTTACCTTTTCGCATGGTAAAAGGTGGAAGAAAAACTGCGTACTGGCGTACAAGATATCACGACACATATTCATGGATGACATATGTGATAAAGATTCACATAGGAAAACGACATTAAGCTATTGTATGCCAAGGAATAGATTACTTCGAGACGACAAGAATATAAGAAAAAGTATTAGACGATGTATGTATATTTATATGATAAAATGTTAAAGAAGATACTACCTTGGTATAATAGAAATAATGAAAAGAGGTCTAGACGGCGATCATCCTTTTATATGGCATGGCGCTGATTAATACATAATCTAAGTCAGAATATGCTTTTATACGGCACTCTTCATATCTAACGATACCATACATAACTCTTTTCTGTATGTTTCTCTATACATCTTTTTTTCTTTCCTCCTCTACTTGTTCTTTCTCTCTCTTTCTGTGATGTAGCGTCATGATGTAGAGATTTATCCCATGACGTTAGTCTATCCCATTGGTAGATTAATCCTTCTCCTCTTTTCGTTCTTGGTATATTCCAACGGAATATATGTATATATATATACGTCGATCATTCCTCTTCCGTGTGTGTACCGTCATACCCTCTCTCTTTCTCTTTCTTTTTTTTCTTGTCATCGTATGTTTTCTCTGTTTTGAATAAACCGGAACATCCATTCCAGACTTCGTTCTGTCTTAATTCTCAACGACCACAAGTCGTCACACTTTCTGTAAGACTTGAGGTCTTTCCAATGAGCTCAAGTTTTTGAACTACTTGTTCTATCGCTTGAATTTTTATCTAAGCGTTTCTATTATTAAAGAATTTTTTCAATTGTTTTCCGAAATACGTTCAAAATTACTCGACTTTTAATAAAAATTCGTAGTTACATTTTCTTGTAATTCATACAAATATTTAGGCGCTTTTCTTAAGCAAGAAAATAATGCGCTATGAAAAACTACTTGAGCTCAAGTCTTAGCAAGCATTTGAACAAAAGAGTTCGACTAGGGAAAAGAGTTGTAAGTTTCATATTTATTATATATTTTTCATTGTAAAAAGATCCTACCTTGCATATGAGAGAATGAAAGAGATTCAAGCAAATGGAAAAGAAAGGCAAACAAATTCAATTTTCTTCCCAAACAATTGATCCCTGAAATTTCTTCTTTTTCTTCCTAATTCTATTGACACTTGTCAAGAAAAGCAGATATATATGAAAGAAACTAACAAGAAAACCTTCTCAGGTGCCAGAGCGCATTTCAGTCAGGGTTTTGCGCATCTTGGAGCCCATAGTGAACTATGTCTATGGTAAAAAGAGTTCATCCCCTACGTGTTCTTGATAAAATATAGAGTTTTTAGTGAAATTTTCTCTATAGCATCCAGCTTTTGCAGAAAAGCTATATTTTTGAATTTTGAACTAAAACTTTGTCCATATAAAGGCCTCAGCTAACCTAACTTTTATAAAAAATGTCAAAACTGTTGGATAAGGTCTCTACGAGATATGAAACTATCAAGATGCAGTCCCTTTTTCACAGATAGTATATGCAGTATGGATTTTTTGAAAGCTTCGTATCTTCGAGAGGCTTTGTCCAAAAATTCTGAAATTTTTTATGAAATTTAGGCTAGCTGAGGTCTTTATGTGGACAAAGTTTCAGTTCAAAATTCAAAAATATAGCTTTATTGTAAAAGCTGGGTGCTATAGAAAAAGTTTACTAAAAACTCTATATCTCATCAAGGACACACTAGGGGATGAATTTTTTTTTACCATAGACATAGCTCACTATGGGCTACAAGACGCGCAAAAGACCGACTGAAATGCGCTCTGGCACCTGGGAAAGTTCCCTTATGAGTTCATTTTCTACAAAAAACAAATATGTTACAAACATCAAAGTTTTGCAAGACAAAAATAGTAAGTAATGCTGGAAACATTATCGTCATAATAGAAGTCTCTAAAACTGATTCTTTATGGGATAATTTTTTTTTACAAAATTAATTTAGTTTTATCTTTTAAGTTTAAGGATAGTTTCATTGGTGTTTTACTGCTAAATTCTTTATTGATTTTCCATTTTTCTTCATGAATAAAATGAAACAATAAAAGAAATATTGAAAATTTAAGTGCTGAAATAAAGACATTCAACGGCAGAAGATTATTTGATCAACAATAAACTCTCGAGAAAATGAAGAAACTTAAGAACAGTATGGATGTACTGAAAAAAATTATTGAAAGTTTTTATTCGCTTGTTTCATTATGTATCAATAACGTAGCATTACTTTTGACACGGCGAAAGATCAAATTTTATTTTAGTTTTAATCGTTGTTCAACAAAGTTTATTTCAGTGCTGTTTGAAATAATATGGTGACAAATAGTTAAGTGTACGCACAATCTATACATGCACTGAAAACATTTTCTCTCTGTAGATTTTATTAAAAATATCGGATCGAAATGGTTAACATCTTGTTTATTTATTAAGAAGAACACAATTAAAGTTTACAATTAATTAACAATAAGAATGAAACAATCTAATCATTATTATATACACGATTCTTTCTTTTCTAATTAAACGTTTTTAAAAATCTATTTTTTTTCTGCATCACGATCATTTTCTTTTTGCAAATTATTTAATATTTGTTTAATATGAGCATTTTCTTTTTTTAAGCTACTTAATTCTTGGTAACAATCATTAAGTTGATTAATTAATCCATCATTCATAGTTTGCAGATTATGTAAAGTTTTTTGTAAAAGTTGATCATAATTTATTTGTTGCTGTGCTATTTCAAGTCGAAGCGCATTTAATTCTTCAATTAAATGAGAATTTTGTTGACGTAATGCACTATTTTGGTCGATCAACACACCCATATGGCCGATTACTTGTTGACGATTCTGAAAAAAAATTCAAGTTTTAATTAAGTTCATGTTTTACATGATGAGTCATAAAGAAATATTATTTAAATTTATTGAATCACCAGATGACATATCTGATTCTGGAATCGGACGTTGTTCCATTATGAAAAAGTTTTGATACCAAATATAGAAAATAAGACCTTGTGTTTCGCTATGTTAGTATTTATAAAAGAAAATTTATAAAATAAAGAAAATTTGATTTACAATGAAAAGTATTGATAGCCAATAAAATTCCTTCGTTATTTTCCTCTATTCGACATATTTATGCATTTAAATAACTAGCTATAACTGTGATTATAACAATCGATTATTTTAGATATCTAATGATAATTTTTAATTTTCAATTAAAAAATTCTGATTTCAAACACGTAGAATTCTTGAAATAAATTTGATTAGTGAGATATATTCTTCAATAGATTACTCAACATGATTATTGATAATAATTATTGTATAATTGAAATTTACCGAAACAAAATGTTATAATCTCATCGAAATCATAGTGAATTGTCAAATCCATTTTAATCTCAAGATCTTTGAAATAGTAAAAATGAAGATGAACACATCTTGAACTGTAGATTTTTATCATCTGTTTCTAATATTATTTTTGAGAGACAATATTGATACAAATGTTTATGACAGAAGTGTTCTAATTAAAAAGATTTCAGATGAAGAACTATAAAACTTTTTAAAACCATTTGACAAAGTTTTAGTTTTGAAATTTTATTTTCATCTTCGTCATTTATTCAAAATTTTAAATATACAAGTTTTTAAAGATATAGTATACTGTCAGAGGGGTTAAAACACGCTTCTTTCTTGAGTTTATTAACAGATGCACTTCTCACTAGCGATATCTAGAGGAAAACTTGAAACAAAAAAACGAACTCAAATTTTTTTACATAATCTAGTAGAAGACTGGAACATATACATAATTATTATATGCATATAAGGGGCATTAATATATTTGTACCGTTCAACTAACAACAACTTCGACGAAAATTATAGAGAGCGGTACAATCAAACATTTTCAGCCTAAAACATATCTTATAGAAACTTGCCCCTAACGAGGAGGGTCTCATTCGATTGTAAATTAAATGTAGAATTTTTTAATGCCTAAATTGTAACATGAGACCTTTTGTAGCGAAATCATTAACCAAAGTGCATTCTGCTTATAAACTATGAATCATCTAGGGCCTGACAACATACCAATATATTCGTACAATATAATTCAACTGATCATGTAGAAAAATTAATCAGAGAAGCACAAATACCTTTTATATTAAAAGGAAATGAGCTTAGTAAAAAATTTTCAAGAATAACTTATAAATATTTATTAAGCTTATTTAGTTGTTTTATCCCCAAGAGGCGTCCGGTGAACGAGAACAAAGTCATTATCAAATGATAAATCTTTGAGCAAGTAATTTTTATTACGCTTTTACAAATGAAATAGATTTGATTGTAATTATATAATTCTTAAAAGAACTTGTCATCAACAACCATCATGAAGTAGATTTTCAAAACGTATAAGATCAAATTTTTTTAGTGATTGAATTCGAGTAGAAACCGATAATTGTATGTATAATTTATTGTCGATCATTTAAAGATCCCATAACCCAGTGCCATCAAATGATGATTGTTAATGCTCGACAAAGATTTTCATTTATTTATAAAGATTATCGAAAAATATTGAAGCTCGTGTTTATTGTTATGATCTTCATACATCAATAATCTTTATTTGACACGATTATACTTTAACGGAAGCAATTGAAAATGTTCTATATGGACAAATAGAAAGTCAAAGAATGTATATTAAAATTTATAAAATAAAATATAATCAATGTAGAACATCGTAATTTAACATTGGAAGATGGTATTCATATAATAATACCTAATTTTATACCATATAAAGAATGTCTTCATAATGAAGAAATAAATCCACCAGTTTTAAATCTTGGTGATAAATTACCATTCTCAATGTTGTTATGTCTTTTGTCTGATGGAAAACAACTAACATTAGAAGAAATAGATCATGTATTTGTTTATAATTACAAGAAAAAGAAAAGTGAAAATGTTAGTACTATCACGAAGTACATTATTACTTTTGTCTGCTCAATATGCAACGATACCAATATTTAATTATCAAACAGCTACTTTGACTTTTTTTTATTCTAATGAATAGTCATAAAAAGTAGAGATTAAGAGAAAATATTTTGATTAGAATAAAAATTTGAGATAAAACATATTTCATTGCTTGTTTATATAGATCCTATATCAATTGTCAAGCATGAATTTGAAATATGATGAAAACTTCTGCATATTTCTTTTGAGTTTTTATGAAAGAGATTTTCAATTTATTGGTTCACTCATTTGTTTCTTTTAAGAATAATTTAAATATTATCTAAACAAACTAAGGAGATCTAAAAATCATTATATCGGCGATCATATCAGAAAATCTATAATGTCATCGCAATAGAGAAAAGCTTTACACAAAAATCTTATCTCTGTATGACATTTGATTGCAAATTTTTTATTAATCTAGACTTGCATCTCTTATTACGACTTTCATAGATAATAAAATCTTTGTATAAAATTGATGAGATGATTTGGGACAAATTTCTGGTATGGATCTCTAAAAAAAAAGAATAATCAGAGTATACTTTTTTCTAATAATAATTATACAAATTACTTGGCCACAACAACATTCAGATGATCAAGAATATCACAAATATAAAAATAAGCCTCAAATAAACTGATTTAAAATTCAACAATTAAATCATATAGTTTATTAAAAACAAGAAAAATATGTAAATATTCAAGTCATACCTGTCGATGAACTGCTTAGGTCTATAGATATTATAATATCTTTGTTGATCTATTCATTGAATTAATTTTCTTCTATCTAAGGACAAATTCCTTGGACAACATCAATAAGAGTAATTGCATCATCACATAGACGAACTGTAGTAGAAACTCCTAATAAAAACTCAATGACAGGCATTACTATGGAAACGTCACAGATTGAGACATTGCAGATAGCAGCGAAAGTCTGATTTCCGTTTGTTTTTAAGAGTGGGAGACGATAAAATTCAGTAAAAAGTGTCTTCATATGACTTCTTAACAGTGATCGAACAGAAAAATCAAAATTATAGACTTTTTACGAAATTTTGTTAGTTTACGTTTCAAATTACTTGTTCATTGTTGTCTTGATCGAGTTTTTAGATCTTTGAATGACATATTAAGGAGTAAAAATCTTCAGAAAACTGTAACGTGATCATATTTATTAAGATTATTTTCTATGAAAACTAAATCATCACGAAAGCGTTAAATAGCATATTTTATTTTATAAAAGAACATCTTTGATAAACGAAGATATAATAAAAAAATATGCATTATGATGTCATACATCCATCATGTGTAGAGACAGCTCACCTGATTCTTATTCAATTAAAATAACATTTATGATTATGCATGATTATTAAACTGCTATGCTTGTTTCTTCAATTTGTTTAATTTTTTTTTTATGTTGTGACTATTTTTGATTTTAGTTGCCAGAAATCGTTACTAAAATCGACAAAATTGATTCATTTAAAATGAAAATTTATGGAAAAAATGAACATCAGAAAGTAATCGGAAAGGTAAATTTTTGTAAATAAGTACCTATTACGTTAATATACTGGCAACCAATATTTAGCCGATACTTCGTTCATTTATTAATTCCTTTTTTTCAAATGTGTGCCGTTTCCCCTTAATATCGATTTTTTCGAGATGAACCAGTTCTATCTCCCGTTGATGATGAACGAATAAGAATTCGTCCCGAAACTGTTGTTCATGGTATTGTGGTAATTCGGCGATAATTTAAATTCAGCGATATATCACCAATCGGCATGCTTTGAATTTATAATTCGAAAGTTTATTTCTAGTATAAAAAAAAGAGATATATAAAAAACTAAAAATCAAACTACTTATAATTCTAAATGTATGTATTCATTAATAAAAAGAACTGTATTAACAAAACAATCACTAGCACATGATGCTTCACTAAGGGCATGATTACTATCATAAACATATAATTTTGTTGGAATTTTGTTTGCTTTCAAACATTCATAATAACGTAGACCAACACTAAATGGTACACGTTTATCTTTCTTACCTAATTGTAATAAAACTGGTGTTTTTATTTTATCTATAAGACGAATTGATGATCTTTCAATAAGATATGTAACAAATGATTGATCTGCATAACGATTACGTCCTGTTTCAAAATCAAATTGTGAATTGATTGATTGTGCTAACGCCCAATCAGGTATATCTGATGTTGAGTAAGTATGAAGAAGATCAGTAACTGGATTTCTTAATACAGCAACTGCATATTCATTTGGATATTCTCCGATAAGACGACCAATAATTACACCTGCATGTGATCCACCTATAAGTATAATTTGTCGTTTTGGATCGGTATATTCTAGACAACGACGAATAGCTTCATGACAATCTTCAACATCAGTTTTTGATATATTTCCCAATAATCTATCGATTGAAGCTATAATAATAATAGAAAATATATTAATCAATACTTATTTTGTTTACCTTGTCCAAACCCAATTGAACCTCGATAATTAATAATAAGAACATCCATACCTAATGAAACATAAGCAACAACACCAATATAATAATCCACTAAAATCATATATTTAGAAGATTTTAAAGATAAATTATAAATAACTTACTACAAACATTTGAATTTGGTCCACCATGTATGAGTACCATCAATGGTCGTTTTGATTTAGTATCATTTGTATGAACATAAACTGATTCAACAGGAATTAATTCATTATCAGGAAAAAATCGATCAAGATTCCATTGAATATGATATTTTTCTTCTTTTTTAAATTCATGTTGAACAATTAAATACCAACCATTATTATTTTCATTTATCTTATTCAACATTTTCAAATCAAATACATATAATCGATAAGGTGTACAATAATCAACAATATTTACTGCAAGATAATGATCAAAAATAGCAAGACCATACATAGATGTATTAACACCTAATGGTGAATCAAGAGAAATAATTTTTTCTTCAATAAAATCATAAATATATATAACACTACGTGAACCAGATATAGAACGAAGTAGAAGATAACGTCCATCAGAAGAATAACATCGAAATGAAATTGGCATATAAAGACCTTTAAATTGAGTATCCCATTCAGCTTTAAATGGAGCAAAATTTAAATTTGAATAATTAACACTAATTAAATAATCATTCTATTCTATATAAATATTTTCAAAAAAAATTTTTTTTTTACTTACTTATCAATTTGATCAATAAGAATTTTTTCTTGTTTTGTTTGAGTATGAAAAAGTATTAATCGTTGACATTGTCTATGTGCTTGATTAATATTACATTGAAGATAAACAAATTGATTATCTTTTGTTGGTAAATGTCGTGGAAATAAACGACATAATTGATCAAATTCTGTTAATTGTATCCATTCATTATTACGCCAATTACATTTAAATAAAGCTGTTGATCGATTTTCACAAAAAATTAAACCAATTCGATACGGTTCTTGACGAAAGGCAACAAATATAAGTTCATCTGAATTTGTTGTCCATGTACATTGACCAAAATATAAATCTTTTGGTTGATTTTCAATTAATTTAACTTGTTTTATATCAAGATCAAATATACAAATAACAGATGTTTCAAATACTTCCATTTGTTCACCCCAATTCTCTCGATAAATACTAGCAAGTTGTTCAATATTATCAAATTTATCAGTTGTAAAATAAGATTTTAATGGTTTACGTTTTTCTTCAGCTGTAAAAATTAATCGACGTGAATCAGGACTCCATTCAAAAAAACTTGCATATTCATTTTTAGGTAAAATTTTTCCATGTAGACATGTTTTATTATCACCTATTTCATAACCAAATATTAAATGTTCATCATGCCAAATTTGTATATATTGTAATTCTTGTTCACCTTTAGTTTCTTTTGTTACTAAAGCAAGATATTTACCATTAGGTGAAGCAAGACGACGAATAAGATTTTTATTTATTGGTGTTATATTACTTGTATATAAAAGTTGTTGAGTTTTTAATGAATATGTAAATGAACGAGTATATGTTAAATCTTCTAATTTAACAAGATCTTTTGTTGAAAAATAAGGTGTTAAATGTAGAATTTCATCATTATAATCTTGATGACATGATTCAATATCAGATAAAGTTGGTTGACCAGCATAATAACGATATGTTTCAATAGCTGATGTCAAGATTTTATTATTTGTTGTCGTCATATTTTAATCTGAAAAATAATATAAATCTAAATAAAATATATATTTAATTTTTTGTTTATATGTAGCTGAAATATATTCAGCCGCTTTCTTTCCATGACAATATTTGACTAATAATATGCAGATTTTTATTTGTCCTATATTCTTCCAATAAAATACCGCGTGCTGTTAGAACAATAATATCGTATAAATAATTTTCTGAAACTAGATATTAGTTGAGCATGAGATATAATATTTAACGAAGAAAAAATGTTACTTATTTAGTTATATCAGTAAATATGGTGATGAAGAGAAGTAATTCACTTATCATCATTCAGTTTACATACTTCTGATAAGAGAATAAAAAGTATGTATTCACTTAACAAATATTTTAGAAGTTGTAAAACAAAATACAAAATGGTTTGGTTATTTTCATTATTCTTGAATTAAATAAATAATCATTATAGAATTTATCCGAACTTCTTTGTTTATTGTGTACAGTGTGTTCCAAAAGTTTTTTTCTTATGTCTTTACTGTTTGATTCAACTTCATCAACTAATTTATTCTAAGTAATAAGTCTATATATGGAGTTTTTATTTACACGGATAACCTTCAAAAGCATCCATGAAAGATATGATCTCTAACCAAGACCTAGAAATATAGGTTTTTCTCTATATATTTAAATTAACAATCTATTTTATGTTAATATAGAAAAATTTCTATTTCGGACATTTGATCACCGAAGAGTTGCCGCAATTTGTAGAGGGTGACGCAAAGATGTTGTATCCGTAATGTATAACAAATTCAATGAGTTATACAATATAGATATTCAAGGAAAGATCATAATATGATCAGATTATTATTTCTTCAATGGTTGAATTCTCAATGAAGACAGCAACATATCTTATTATATTTTTTAAAAGGACATTATAATCCTTTCTATATTATTCTGTAAATATACACATTCTATTTATTGATTTACACTTCACTATTATTAATATTTCTTTTCTGTTGATCTATTTGCGGCTGGATTTTGGCTCATTTTCAAGGTTTTGATAGTTCTAAATGGAATTCTTCCATCTTCTTGTGCTCTCTTGACCTTCTGTCAGTCTTAAACTATATGAAATATTCGCGTCATAATGTTATTTTACTTCTGTGTGAAATAGACTAAGATATGTGCGAGCATTGCTTGACAGATGGTGGCAATCCCATTATAGAGAGATGCACGGTAGGCTTATAATGAATAAAAAAGTAAAACGATGAATAAATGAAAAGAATGTGGGCGATATATTTTATGCTTTTGGTGATATTCAAGTAAGTAAAAATCTTCAAAACTTTCTAAACAATATCATTTTTAGCCATCTAGGTATGTATTTTTATTTCTACTATTTCATTTACTCATTCATTATAACTAATGTAAGTAAATCGAGTGGAAGGTGAATCATGTCGAAGCTCCATTCAATATGGTCAATGTTCGTCCAATACTGCATGTGGTTGTCTACCTTTGGCAGCTACCGTCAATGGTAGTATTTGTGGTTACCTTTATCCTCTGTGCTCTGAAATGAACTCATGTAGTGGCAATAATGATATATGTTATGAACCTGATCATGTCTGTGTCAAACATCAACAATGTCAAAGTTCTCCAGTATGTTATCCAATGAGTATGGCTAATCAAGTAATATGTTCACCAGTGATAGCAAGTAATTCGTAAGAACAACAAATCTATTATAATCCTTTCTCTACTATTTAGCTTCTCCACAACCTATCATATCTGGTGATGGTATATGTTTGCGTGCAACATGGAATGAACACGGTATTACTGTGGCTGGAGGAAATGGACGTGGATCCGCATTGAATCAACTGAATAGTCCTTGGGGATTATATATAGATGAGGATGATACAATCTATGTTGCAGATACAAGCAATAATCGAGTGGTCAAATTGATCGTTTCAACAAACGAGTACAACGTTGGTATAAGAATAACAATGATAGTCAAACGATCATTGCAAATATTTCATGTTCAGGACTGACAGTAGATAATGAAGGAATATTGTATGTCTCTGACTTTGAAGAGAATATTGTAATGAAATATCCTGACAGTCAAATAGTTGCTGGTGGAAATGGTAGAGGAGCTGCTTTTAATCAATTTTCATATCCAATCAGTTTATTTGTCGATCGAGATCAGTCAATTTTTGTAGCTGACTATTATAACAACCGCGTGATGAAATGGATTATCGGTACCCATGAAGGTACTGCTATAGCTAGTGATGATAAACAAGAAAGTAATATAAATCGTTTCAATAGACCTGTTTCTGTGGTTGTTGATAAAATTGGTACCGTTTATGTTCTTGATTCTTTCAATCATCGAGTAATGCGTTGGTTTCAAAATGATGGATCGGTCGGTATTATCGTTGGAGGACGAGGATCCGGTAATGAAACAAATCAACTGTCATATCCATATCATTTAATGTTTGATCGTCATGGAAATTTGTATGTTGTTGATACAGCAAATAATCGTGTTCAAATTTTTGTTATTGACAAAAGCTCTTGTGCTTCAGGTAAATTTAATGCAATACTATTAATTCATTCATTGTTTTCATTTACTTGGTTTAGTTCCAACCAAAAGTTAAATATAACATTGATAAATCAAATTGAACGATCTATCAGGTTAAGTATTCATTTAATAAATGTATTCAATTCAATAAATTTCATTGAACATACTTTACTTCACTGTATAAAATTGATACATATACATATATGAGAATTTTTCGATAATATGATTACAACAAAAAATGTCCTATCGAATAAAGAAGATTTGAACGTACATAACACAACTTTTTTGATTTTGAAATATAGTTTTTGACGACAATCTTCACACAATAATCTAAGACATTGAGAACACGATTATTTTATGGTTGCTTATCAAATGCATGAAATTTATTACTCATTATACCAAAGATTTCTGATGCGTAAGAAATGTGATTCTATTGTATTAATACATAAACCTTAGAGCGTATTTCTTAATGCTTTTCGCATCCAAAATACAAATGATATATTTCGTTTGAGTTAAAAAGCGGATAAATTAGGATCGCCCTTAATTATTTAATGTGTACTTTCAATAAATCGATGGTTCATCTTTGGTATAAAAACTTTCGTTCCCATAATTTTAGATTTATCAACAGCTTTTTCCAAAGTTCTGAAAGCAATTTAAAAAACAAAATCCTTTTTTTCAAATTCGTATAAACTAGAAGATCAATTATAAATATATATTTATTTTGTCGTTTGGACATTGCTCATCAAATACAAAAAAAAAAATTGAACTATTACTTCCAAAACATTTGTAGAAAAACTCTCGTTCGAATGAAATAGTTCCCAAAGTATTGATTTGAATTTCAATATTGAAAAATGTTATTATTGAAATCTGTATGTATATGGAAACATACCTTAACTACCATCCGCCAGATGTCGCTCCAAATAGTTATTGAGTAAATTATCTTCGAATGTTTTTCATTAACTTTAATTCACTAAAATAATTTTAATTATGACAAAAAAAGAGAATTTTTTTTAATCAATGTCAAGATCATTAGATAGTTTTTGATTCGTCATACGATACCATCCAATCTACATTCATAGATGAATCGTACCACAAACGTCCTTCTATTTCCACCATTATTTTTAGTATTTAGTACTCTAAATAAAAGCAAATTATTTGAGATATTTACGATTTTGAGAATATATTGTGTTGTTTACCTTGTAAGAAAATAAACACATAATATCTTGAGGATACTTTATGAAGTAAAAAAAAAATACTTTCGATATTTATTACAGTATATTTAGTTCTTACTGAATGTATACATATATGTTTTGGCATATGTACCTACCATAGTAAAAATTAAAATAAATTTTGTCAGACAAACTGATTAACCTATCACTTATGGATTAGTATCTTGGTGCGATATTCATCTTTTCTTCAATTAACAAAAAACGAAATATTATGATGCACAAACAATTCACATACATTTTTCTTAGAAAAAAAAACATAAAATGACTAGTAGAAATCTCAATAACTAAGTATTCCAAATAAGTATTTTCAAGAAATGAAGAAAATTTTGTTTCAGATATCATAAAAATGGCTGCTCAATATTCCATACGTAAAGGTATAAGTCGTATACTTGATGGGATTATACAATATCGTCAAATATTAAGACCAACGCTTTTAGAAGAATTTAAAAAAGTCGTACACGGACCTTCTGTAAGAATTTTGCTAATTTAAATATTTTTGTTTTTTGCTATAGGAAAAAAAAGATTTTGTTTTAGCCTGATGGTCTTCTTTTAACTTGTGTCGATAGCCGTGTCGTTGCATCTCGTTTAATTCAAGCTGTACCCGGTCAATTATTTATTGTTCGAAATCCCGGTAATCCTTTTTTTTTCCATAAAATCTTATATCATACATTCAAAAATAAATATTCTTCAGGTAATTTAGTTCCTCCTTATGATTATTTTCAAAATAATGCAATAGTTGGAGGAGAATGCGCAGCATTAGAATTAGCTTGCTCAAGAAATAATGTACCAGTTATTGTTGTTTTTGGTCATTCAGATTGTAAAGCAATGAATTTATTATATAAAATTCGTAATGATATATCAACACCATCAAAAAGTCCACTTGAACAATGGCTTAAAATTCATGCACAAGGAACAGTTGAACAATTTAAAAAACTTGAATCTTCAGGAGATTATAAACGTAAACTTATATTTGATAGTGCACAACATCATGAAGATGATTTTGAAGCTTTTATTGATCCAAATGATGAATTTAAACATTCCGATAAATTATCTCAAGTATAAATAATAAATTATTATATATATTATTAATAAAAAAAAAGCAAAAATTCTTCTATTTATAGATTAATACATTAGAACAATTAAAACATTTTTTATCATATCCATTTTTAAGAGAACGTCTTAATCGAAAAGAATTACAAGTACATGCTTTATGGACTGATATATACAAAGGAGAAGTATATATGTTTTCATTTAAAGAAAAATGTTTTATTAAAATTGATGAGAACACTTACAAAGTTCTTACATCTGAATACACTTAATATATTAATATATTTATTTATTTTGATTAATAATAATTACAATATAATTTAGATACATATTATTTTTCTGTTTTTTTTTTGCTTTGATTTAATATTGTTTTTAGAATAAGACTAAAAGCATATTGTAAATACAATTTTAATCTTAACAATAAAATATACATCAGCACGATCTGATTAATCTTTTTGTTCTCAAAGAATTAACATTTTTAAAAAAATAAAAACACATACGCATGTTTTATTGTTAGTACATTTATCTTTATAGAAAAAAAAACACCAATACGATCAGACTATTCACCAAAAACAATTAACATCGAAAAACTCAGGTTTGTTTTATATTTATTAATTATATTCCACTGTTTATTCGTATTAAAAATACGTACATTGTGTTAGGTGTATTGCTTTTATAAACCGAATACAAAGAAATATGCTTATTTTTAGTTGCACAGTTAATGGATATTACCTTTGTAGCATGAGTCAGATAAATGTATGATTGATTGCTATTTTCGGTTGTAGATAAATTATTTTTTCTGTATACTATTTATATTAATGAACAGACGTTATACATATAAACTATTAATACAGAATGATAATTATTTAAATGAAAAAAAACAAAATCTAAAATTATTTTTACATTGGGTGAGCATCTTTCTTTTATTTTTTTTACTAACATTCACCTATTAATAATAAATAATCTTTAAAAACAATTAATTCTTTTTTCTATACATATAAGATTCCTCCCCCCTCCAAAAAAAAAAACAATGATTAATTCCATGAATATTATTTGTTCTTATATGAGAAAAAAATCCATATGAATATTCTAATATTTTTTTAAAATAATAACGAAAAGAAAAGTATATATTTGATTTGTAGATGAAATACATTGCCCTGTTACTGTATTAATCTATATTGCTTATCTAAAGTTTTGGATTGTGCACTTTTGTGCAGCATGCCCATCTATTATCAAATATCGCTATTATCATCATTACTATGTATCTACGACGTAATATTCCAAAATCCAGGAGGAGGGTGAGAGTCATGTGCTGTGCTTCTCATCGTTTTCGTTTTGCTTCATATAAATATTGATATTAGATTTTGTACTTTTTCTTGATATAGTTTGTACCAATTTTTCTTTTTTTGAATATAGATACTACGGTGGTTCCGTCGAATGGGGGCAGTTCGATCATCTCTGATACTTACTGTCTTTATCATTCTATTTACAATAATAATAAAAACATCTGCACGTAGCACTTTAGCTAAACGACAAGGATCAACACGATCAGATGAACGTATTGATTGTTTTCCTGAAGCTGGATCAAAATATTCAGGTTATTCAAAACAAGCATGTTTAGCTAGAAATTGTTTATTTGATGATGGAGCTGGTTCAGGTGTTATACAATGTTATTTATCACCAAATTATGGTTATAAATTACAAGATTCACCAGTTGAAATAAATAATGGTATAAGATTAAAATTAAAACGAAATGCAGCTATTGGTAGTATGTTTAAAGATCCTATTGACAATGTTTTACTTGATGTACACTATTATACAAATGATATTATTAGATTTAAATTATATGATGCTGATAAAGAACGATATGAAGTATGACAATCCTAATTTCCTAATATATATAAGCTAGTCTAATTGTATAGAATTAAAATCTATGAATAACTACAAACAGTTTTCTTTGTTAATGAAATATGTCTATTATAAATATATTTCACTGAAAAGTGCTTGAATACTTAAAGATATTTTTCTTGATTTAGGTACCAATACCATTAACACCTTGTTCTAATCAAATATCATCACCACAATATGAATTTAATTATGCATCGGATAATACACGTGATAATACTCTTTCATTTTCAATAAGACGTCGTGATAATAAAGCTGTTCTATTTGATACATCACCTGGTGGTCTTGTTTTAAATAATCAATTTCTTCAAATAATTACACGTCTTCAATCACCACATGTATATGGTTTTGGAGAAAATAATCATGATACACTTAAACATAATGTTCAAGAAAAAAAATCTTGGGGAATATTCGCCCGCGATCAAGGAACGAATTGGGATACAAATGCCAATCATTATGGTTCTCAACCATTTTATATTGTTATGGAACAAACATCGAATTCAAATGAATCTCCATCTGGTCGTATGCATGGTGTTCTATTTCTTAATTCAAATGCAATGGATTATTCATTTTCATCAACTCCATCATTAACAATGCGAACAATTGGTGGTATTTTAGATTTTTTTGTTTTTCTTGGTCCAACACCTGAACAAGTTATTCAACAATATACATGGCTTGTTGGTCGTACAATTTTACCACCATATTGGTCACTTGGTTTTCAATTATCACGTTGGGGTTATTCAAATTTAACTCATTTACAAAATATTGTTAAACGAAATCGTGATGCTGGTATACCACTTGATGTTCAATACGCGGATATAGATTATATGGATGCAGCAAAAGATTTTACAATTGATCCAGTAAATTTTAAAGGTTTAAAAGAATATTTTGCTCAATTAAATAGTGAAGGTGTACGAACAATTATTATTTTGGATCCAGGTACATATAATGATTTAACAAATTATCCACCAACAATTGAAGGTATACAAGAAGATGTTTTTATTAAATGGGATGATGATGAAAAAACTTTAATGAAAGGTTCATGTTGGCCAGGTGAAGTTTTTTTTCCTGGTAAGTAGTTTTATTTTTTATAAGATTAAATAAAAATATTATATTTTAAATTTAGATTTTTTTACTAAACGAGCACAAAATTGGTGGAGTAGATGGGTTAAAAATTTTCATGATTCTAATGTATCTTTTGATGGTTTATGGATTGATATGAATGAACCTGGTAATTCTTAATTATATATAATGATTAACTAATTTTTATATAAATTTTTCTAGCTTTATTCGATACAAATGATCCAATACCATGGAATTGGATGGATACAGGAAGTAATTATACATTGAAATGTCCTCAAAATGATCTTGACGATCCACCATATCGTACAAAAGCTGTATTTCGTTGGGATGAAAAACTTGGTCGTCCTGCTCGTTTATCTGATCGTACTTTATGTATGTCAGCTCCACAAGGTGAAATTGATCCAAAAACAAATAAACCAAAATATCTTCATTATGATGTTCATAAGTAAGAAAAACAATTAAGAGAATAGTGATACAGATATAATGTCATACTAAAATTTTCTTATTGTTATTTTAGTCTTTATGGATGGAGTCAAACGAAACCATCGTTAGATGCTATGCGAGAAATAACTGGTAAAAGAAGTTTAGTTTTACCACGTTCAACATATATTGGTTCGGGTCAATGGTCTGGTCATTGGCTTGGAGATAATGAAGCAACATGGCATGAAATGAAAAGATCATTAATTGGTATGGTTGCATTTAATTGGTATGGTATACCATTTAATGGTGCAGATATATGTGGATTTGATAAAACACCATCAGAAGAAATGTGTATTCGGTATATAAATAAGAAAAAAAACAAGTTTTTTTTTTTTTGAATATAAAATTTTATTTTATTTTTTTTTAGTTGGATGCAAGTTGGAGCATTTTATCCATTTTCTCGAAATGTAATTTTTCTTTTATATTTTTAATTTAAACTATTTTATTAAATTTTAGCATAATATATGGAAAACACCTGATCAAGATCCAGGTGCATGGTCATCATCAGCTGTTGAAATAATGATATCAGCACTTCATATTCGTTATACATTTTTACCATATTATTATACATTATTTTATAAATCTCATACAACAGGTTCAACAGTTATTCGACCATTATTTCATGAATATCCAACAGATAAAACAACACTTGATATATATTTACAATTTCTTATTGGACCACATATAATGATAGTACCAGTTACAGATGATGGTGTAAGACAAGTTAAAGCATATATACCATCAACACATTGGTATAATTATTATACTGGTTTAAGAATATTATCTCAAAAACAATATTTAACATTAGCAGCACCATTAGATACAATTCCAATTTTATTACGTGGTGGTGCAATTATTCCAACACAAGAATTTGCTAATAATACAAGATATTCAAGGTAAATAAAAAGATTTATTTTTTTTTTATTGTTTTTTAATTTTTAATTTAATAGACAAAAACCATTTGGTTTAATCATTGTTTTAAATTCAAATGGTAATGCTGAAGGTGAACTTTTTTATGATGATGGTGAAACAATTGATACAATTGGTACAAAATCATATTATTATTCAACATATAAATGGTCGTCATCAGAAAATCGTTTAACAATAAATGTTATTGAAAATAATTATTCTGAAATGTCAAAATTAATTTTAGATACATTAACTATTTATGGTTTAGATAATGTTCCAACAACAATTAATGTTAATAATAAACAATTTCATCCAGTAACAAGACCACATACACATATTGTTGATGTTTATGGTTTAGGTTTATCAATGACACAAAATTATGTATTTACATGGACAACAACAGAAACATCTATTATTGAACCACCAGAATTTCTTGTAACAGATGCTAAATATAGAGTTGATTGTCATCCTGATCCAGGTTAAAGAAAATTAGATTATAAATTTTATAGATAATTTAATTTTTTTACTTCTTTTTTTATTAGATGCTACAAGTAATACTTGTGCAGCTCGTGGATGTACTTGGGATGTTCCACCTGTATCTGGTTATCCAGCTTGTTTTATACCAAAAGATAAAGGTGGTTATGGTCAAACTGATCCAGTACAACAATTAACAGATGCTACAGTACGTTATTCATTATCACGTTTATCAATAAATCCTCGTTCTAATCGAGCATATTCAACTTACCATGTTCATAATGATATACCAATGTCAAATCTAAAACAACTTGCAACAACTAGATCTGATGAATTTTCATTATATGGTAATGATATTGATCATTTAAATGTTCAAGTTAGTATTTCTGGTACGGATATGATACGTTTAACAATTCGTGATAATGATAAATCACGTTATGAAGTTCCTGTACCTATACAATGGCAATCATTATTACCACCATCATCAGTAAAAACAAAACTTAAATTTGAAATAACAAAAACATCACATGGTCAAGCTGGTTTTCGTGTTAAACGCACTGATACACAATCAATTATATTTGATACATCATATTTTGCTGAAGGTTTTATTTATGATGATAAATATATTCAATTAATAACAACAATACCATCAAAAAATGTTTATGGTTTTGGTGAAAATACTCATCCAACATTTCGTCATGTACTTCAAAATTCTCTTCGTTACGGGGTATTCGCACGAGATCAGCCGCCCGCAGGTTCAAATGAAAATTTATATGGTACACAACCATTTTATATGGTTATTGAAGATGATGGACAAACATTTGGTGTATTAATATTTAATTCAAATGCACAAGATTATAAATTAGATGAATTTGAAGATAATCAATCATATCTTACATATCGAACACTTGGTGGTATTTTAGATATATTCTTTTTTGCTGGACCACGTCCAGAAGATGTTATTCGACAATATCAAACTGTTATTGGTAAACCATATATGCCACCATATTGGGCATTAGGTTTTCAACTTTGTCGATATGGTTATGATACACTTGCAAATATGAAAGCAGCTATGCAAAGAACTTTAGATGCAAATATTCCACTTGATGTTATGTAAGATAATTTATTTATTTTAATAAAATCTTTTTCTTTTCTTTTTTTTTTAATATTTAAATATAGGTATGGAGATATTGATTACTTCCGAAATCAACTTGATTTTACTTGGGATCCAATTCGTTTTAATGGTTTACCAGAATATGTTGATTGGTTACATACACAAGGAATGAAATTTATTACAATCCTTGATCCAGCTATTGATTCTGAAGAACCAAATTATGACGTTTATAAAGAAGGACAAGCAGAAGATATTTGGGTTAAATGGCCAGAAAATAAAAATCTTCAATATAATGAAACTAAAAATAGAAATATGGTTGGATATGTTTGGCCTATTGGTTAGTGTATATATTTTGATATAGAAATAGATCTAATTATTATTTTATTAATTTTAGGTAAGACTGTATTTCCTGATTATTTCTATCCTCCAGCTAAAGAATGGTGGAAAAATCAAATATTAAATTATTATAAAAAACTTAAATTTGATGGTTTATGGATTGATATGAAGTAAACAAAAAAAGCACCAATTATCTTTTAGTATATATTGTATTTTTTTTTCTAGTGAACCAGCTAATTTTGATACAAATAAAGTTCAACCATGGAATTGGCCACATTCAGAACCATGGAATCTTCATTGTCCATTTGATGAACCATTAGAATCTCCAAGATATAAAACAGTTATACATGGTGATCATTTATCTGATAAAACACTTTGTATGATTGCTGAACAAAGTGATGGACGTGGAAAAATTTATAAACATTATGATGTACATAATTTATATGGATGGTCAGAAACAATTGCAACATTACCAGCAGCTCGTGCAACAGAAAATAAACGTTCAATTGTTATAAGTCGTTCAACATTTCCAACATCAGGTTCATATGCTGGTCATTGGTTAGGTGATAATACAGCAGCATGGTCACATGTTAAATATAATATTATTGGAATGCTTGAATTTAATTTATTTGGTATACCACATGTTGGTGCTGATATATGTGGTTTTGAAGGAAATACAACTGAAGAATTATGTCAACGTTGGATGCAATTAGGTGCATTTAATCCATTCTTTCGTAATCATAATGGTATTCGATTTGCTGATCAAGATCCAGGAATATTTTCATCAGATGTTGTTCAATCAAATCGTCGTGCTGTTGAAACACGTTATACATTAATTCCATATTTATATACACTTTTACATCGTGTTCATATATCTGGTGGAACTGTTGTTCGTTCAATGGGACATGAATTTCCAACTGATCCAACATGTTGGCCATTAGATGAACAATTTTTATGGGGTTCACATTTCTTAATAGCTCCTGTTATTTATGAAGGACATACAACAAAAGAAGTTTATTTACCATTAACTGAACGTTGGTTTGATTATTATACAGGTCAAGAAATAAAAACACTTGGTACAATAACTGTACCAGCACCACGTGATCATATACCATTATATATACGTGGTGGTACAATATTACCTCATCAACAATCAGCATTAAATACAGTTTTATCACGTAAAAAACCATTCTATTTATATGTTGCACTTGATCAACAACAAAAAGCTCAAGGTGATCTATTTTGGGATGATGGTGAATCAATAAATACATATGAAACATCACATTATAATTATTTTATATTTAATTATGATGCACAACGTTTAACAATTGAACCATGGACATTTAAACATCCTGAAATGAATAATAAATTAGAAGATATTTCAATATTTGGTTTATTAAATTCGCCAACAAGAATTGTATGGAATGGACAAGATTTATCAAAAAATAAATGGACATTTGATACAAATTTAAAAGTTTTAAAAATAACAAATTTATCTTTAGATCTATCGAAAACACATAAACTAGTTTTTCTTTAAATTTAATTCTTTCTTTTTTCATTGTCTTTTTATTTGGTAATCGGTGAAATATTTATTTTATGACGGTGCTACTTTTAAAAAAAAAATAAACTTTTCATTCCATAATATTAATCATTATTTTGTCAAGGTAATAGTTCATACGAATTAAATATATTTTAACAACTATGTTTATTCTTCTTCATATGGTACTTTTGTATTAACATTCTTTAATAGAATACCATAAGGACGAACAGCTTCAGGATCAACAAGACGCCATGCTTCACCTACTTTAACTGGAGTAGTATGACGTGTAAATGCATTAGGTCGTATACGACATTGAAAAACAATTTGAAATGTTTCTATTTTATCAGGAGATATTGATACATCAAATTTTTCTGTATAATATGGATGTGATCCACCATTACAACATGTTGCAACATATAATCCAGGTCGATTAGCTGTAATTCCCATTTGTGCAATAGCTTCTTTTAACATAGCATCTCTTACAACACTGCTAGTTAATAAACCTTTATCTGTAATACTTTTTACTGCTTGTGAACGTGTACCATGAAAAGCGACTGACCATTCGCCTGGACTATTGGAAGAGTCAAGCCATACAGTACTATCTTTATATTTATTATTTACTTTGAGTCCATGACGATACCATCCAATTGGTAAATAATATGGTAAATTTCCACGCATTTGTACTTCAGGTAAACCTGGTTGTTTATAATCTAAATTATATTGTATATCAAAATCTGTTGGTTGTAATTGTAAATAGGATAGCATTGGCATCCATTTACATTAATATTCATTTGGTGTAATATGACGAAGTATAGAATTATTTACAAAACCAGAACGAGCATGATTCTATAGATTTATATATATATATATATATGTATAGTGATATTTTACCTTTAAGATATCAGCAAGTTCTTCCGTTTTTTCTCGATCTGGTGTAGTCAATATTAAATTTACTTCAATTTTTCCTTTCGCTCTTATTGATTTTTCAACAAATATAACACGAATAAAATTATTTTCACAAGATAAATCTTTTGCAATTGCATCTACAAAATTTAATATAAAATTTTGCATTTTTTCTTCTGATTTAGCAAGTTCATCATAATTAATATCAACAAGTAAAGTAAATTTAGCTGAAGATATATATTGATTAGCAAGTAAATGAGTACTACCTAAATTAGCTATACCACTAGCTGTAGAATATGTACTTGTTTCAAATGATAAATTATCATTAGTAAAACTTAATTTACCATCAAATTGTTGAATAAATGAATCAAGTGCAAGTATAAGTGTTTCAGTAGAATTTTCATTAATAATAAGTGGATGTTGATTAAAATTATTTGATTTATTTATAAACATTCGATATCTTGCAATTGTATTAAATGGACGTTGTATAGTAATACCATCAGGATAAATAATATTTTTTAATGCTTGTAATTCATCATCACATTTAAACCAATTTGGTGTCATTTTAAATATTGTAGAATGTTTTCCAATAATTATTGTTGAAATTTTAAGTTTAGGATGTGTTAATATATGTTCGATTCGATGAGGTCTAGGACGTGATGTTACTGGTCTATTCTTATTATTAGGTATAAATATTCGTTTTATTTCACGATTTCTTTGACGTGTTAATTCATCAATAGATGTTCGTAATCTTTCAATATGTGTAAGTTTCATTGTATCTAAACTAGCACAACGTCTAGTCTCATTATACATAAAATCGAGAATTTGCATACGTAAATTATTAATAGCTTTATTTAATTCATTTATACTATCCATATTATCCATTATTAGTAAGAATATTTTCTATAATGAATTTAATGATGTTATGTTAGATCTTTATACTAACAATAGGAAAAATAGAAAGACTGTTCGATTTTGTTGATCCACATGTTTCATCCATTTGAACTAAAATAATAGTAGGTATAGAGCTGACCTCTATGGCTATTACCACTGATAGATTATTGTAAATGGTTAATACTTAGTCTAGTTTGAATACATTTTAACAAGCAAGAGACTGTACACCTATTCCGAAGAGAGTACGTCTGATGAGCCTGAATTTCATACATTTCACTTAAAATAGTCAAACAGATCAGTTGCTTACTTCGAAAGAGTATCTCAAGAGTAAATTAAAAGGATGAAACATCCCATGGAATATCACAACAAGTACCTCAAATATATAATCTAGACAGATGGATGAAATGTCATTTCTCTGAATAAATATAGCGAAGTGCAAAAGCTTTTTCACTACCCTATGTAAATACTAAGCTGTCAAAGAATATGCTCAATGATTGAGTTAAATTTTATACATAGGAAAAAAAAATTTACACTATTTACCAACCGATAGAGAACTTCAAAGAATACAAATTTATAAAAGAACCAAGAGCCGATCTTATAAATTATGATGTTATTTATTATTCAGAGACGAATGAAAAATATTATATTTTTAAACAAACAATAGTTTAAATATAGGTAAACATTCTTCTATTTAAAAAAAAACCTTTTAGTTCTTTTTATTTCAAAATAAATTTACATAAAACAAAATTCCATATTACTATTTTCAACAAAAAACTAAAGTAAAAACATTTAATAATTCCAACATATATATAAATGTAATTGAAATATGAAATTCATGACGATGATTTTATAATTGTTGTTATTTAAAAACTGATGTTTATTGAAACTAACAACATTTTCAGTATGATTGAAGAAAAAAATATCAAGCATTAAATTTTTGAATATAAACTACTTTGTTATAAATACAAAATAACTCTTACTATCAATTCAAATATTATCTGAAAAAATTTGTCACTAAAGGTCAAATTAATTAATAGAATCACAGTGTGAATGAGGGCGGAAATTTTAGTCACAATTTTGAATTAACCCACGCAATTACAGATGTAGCAAACTTTTGATCAATCATCATTTTTAGAGCATTGAAGCGTCAAATTATTTTCGGTTACGGTCATCATTATAAATGATAAAATTAATATACATTTTGATATAAAAGAAAAAACTATCCTAGTCTAACGGTGATATATAACGCACTCTATACTTATCATTCAGTATTATTATTGGATAAGTTGCCCAAAACAATAGATAGATCGACGGTAGGGAAAAAAATAATTTTATAATCTTTATTGAAATGATATTTTGTTCTAGTATTGAACAAGAGAATTTAAGTATCATTGTAAATGTTAGTATTTATATTAATTTTATTTTATATATTTAATAATTGTTATTGTTGTTTAAATACTCCCAATGAATATTGTCAAGAAGTAACATATAAATTTAAGAGAATATTTCCTGAAAAAGAATCTAAAAGATGGAAATGTAGTGAAAATAAAATGTTAATTAAAGGTATAACAGAAAATAAAAAATATCTAATTAGTTCAAATTTTCATGATTTTATTTGTGAAAATAATTATGGAATAAAATGTACTGAACGATATTTAAAAAAATGTTCTTTATCACCAATAAATCATATTGCACACATATGTTATCTTAAAAATCCTGATTATAATAACACAACTTATCGTTTTATATTAAAAATGTTTCAACAATCAGTAATACCTGTTAAAGAACTTATGTCTCTACTTAATAGATTAAATGGTACTCAACAAATAATTGATATGATAGATGATGAAATGTTTAAACAAAATCATCCTATACAACGACAAGAAATTCTTGATTATTATAAAAATATATTAAATGTAGATAGATATATTTTATCATGTTTAATGGGTGAATTATATGATTTATTTTCAAATATAGTTTATTTTTCATTTAAAATAAATAGTAGATTAAAAACACCATTTTCATATTGGTCAAAATTTTCTAAATTACATCGTAAAGTTGATGATATATTATCATATGATATTATTGTTCAAACAATTGATCAATGTTATGAAATATTATTAATATTAAAAGAAAATTATATTATAACACAAATTGAAGATTATATTAAACAAAC
The DNA here is from genome assembly GCA_022393335.1 of Macrotrachela quadricornifera. Taxonomy (NCBI): domain Eukaryota; kingdom Metazoa; phylum Rotifera; class Eurotatoria; order Philodinida; family Philodinidae; genus Macrotrachela; species Macrotrachela quadricornifera. The sequence goes on along the minus strand of JAJEKB010021263.1, from coordinate 963,779 downwards.
TAAAATAACTGGTTATCAAGCAATACATATTACTATTCATGGAATAAATATTTATCAATATTTAGAAATTCATATTTTAACAGATGAAATGCATCAAAAATTATATTATGATTCTCTTTCACATTGGATATATAAACAACAAAGATATGGTGATCCATTATATTAAATTTATATTTGATGCGAATGTTTCTGGACAAAATAAACGAACATTTTGTCCAGAAACCTTCACATCACCTGTTATGTCTGTATACAATTTATTCAATATCAATTATACGCTTCTGATGAATAATATAATAGAAAAATTGTTCGCAAAAATAAACAACAATTCAATCACATGTTTTTTTTTTTATTTTTGCATAATCATACGCATATTTCAAGCCATTATCAACTAATAGTAGTTTTCAATAAGATTGAGAATTTTCGATATGAATATTTTTATATAAGTTCAATATAAAATCTTAACAATTTTTGAGTATAATCTTTCAAAAATCGTATTAATTCTATTGTTTAAAATGAATACAATAAAAATTATGGAATATTCTTCATGTTCATTTCTGTGTTTTTATGATCGAATGAATTTGAAGAATCGGATTGTATTTGAGTTTCTTTAAGTTTCAAATCAATGGGTAATGATTGATCAAGTAACATCTTCGTTTCAGACGTATCCATCTCATCTTTCGGTGATTTCATACTACAAAAAAAAACAAATTAGCTTATTATCAATATTATTCTTCATTTTACACACTTACTAGCATGCTATAAGCAAACATATCAATGATAATAATATCATACCAACACAAAAAGCAAATGTAATACGTATTGAAAAATGCTTATAAATTTAAAATTGATTTATTATATAACTAATATAAATAAAAGTTCGATACTTACCCATAGTATAACTCCAAACATAAAAACAAATCGTGGTATACGAAAATAATTCATTACTGTTGCTCGAACTATGAATTATTAATTAAATAAATTTTTAATAAATAAATAAAATCTCACCTTTATTTGGTAGAAATTGACTTCTTAACAAGCTCATAGTCGGTCGATAAATACCAACAGAAAATTCAAATAGAAAAAAACTACAAAGAATAACCAATTGAGACTAAAAATCATCACATCAAATATATGTATATAAATTATTAGTGTTCACTAACATTTGAAAAAATAATTGGTATAGTTAATCCAATTGCAGATAATAGAAAAATTGCTCTACAATATATACATATATATATATATCTAACTTTAAAATATAAAATAAATTAACGTACATCATATATAAATGAGTTTGAAATCGTTTAGATAATAATTCAAATACAAATGAACCAATCATATTCCATGTCTATTTCGAAAAAGAAAAAAATCAAAATTATTTCTAAAAAAAAATGAAGTAAATTTTTACCATAAAAGCAGAAAAAATTAAACCTAATGGTAATTCAGGAAGAATAACTAAAGTTTTAGCTTCTTGAAGTGCTGGTGTCCATTCAATTAAATAAATATAAAGTGTAGCTTCAAAAAAAGCTGTAGATAATCCAAGTAATACAATACGAGGATCTAATTTAGAAATATTTTTAATCTAATATAAATACTAAAATATACAAACCATCTCGAAGTAATCGAAGAGCATATATAAATGATGTTGTAACATGTCCTTCTTTATCACCATAATTTTCTGTCCATGTAAATGATACAAATATTATCATTGCAATAAAACATCCGATAGCTATATCAAATGGAGCACTAAAATATCATAAGAAAAAGAATATTATAGATTTAAATAAGTTTAGAATGTTTACACGGCACCAAATTTTTCTACGGAAAATTGAGCAATTACACCTGTTATAATTGCCACGAAGGATCCAAATAAAACTATGTTTATAAAAATAAGAAAATATAGAAATTATCACAAATAATATGACTTACATGCATTACGTAATATTCGTTTGAGTGATTCAGCATTCAAAGAAGTCTAGAATTTCGTAAAATTCTAGTAAAATAAAAATTTTATTTAAATTTAACTATACTTGATGATGAGCTTCAATAAGCCATGCTTCAAAATTTGTATTAAAAAGTGAATGAGCTACACCTCGAAATACAGTTCCTATAGCAAGAACCCATAAAGGACTGAAATTCTTTAATATACAAAGAAAAATCTTAATTCATATTAAAAAATTTCTTATGATAACATACAAGTGCAACACAACTTATTATAAAAACTACACCACAAAGAATACACGATAATCGACGTCCACTAAATAAAAATAATTAAATATTCTCTGAAATAAGTATATATTTAAAATTTACTATTTATCAGAAAGTGAAGAAATTAGTGTACCAAGAAATAATGTTGAAGCATGAGCACCAGCAAATAATAATTCAATTGTTGATCGTTGAATTCCATAGCTTTCATAAATAGCATATCGATAAGAGCCTTGTAAACTATTACCGGCTATTTATAGATATAGAAAATTTTTTGAAAAAAAATTATTTAAATTTTTCTTGATTATAAAACTTAAATACCTGCTGCCAATACATATCCTACTAAATAGATCAATTGTAATCGTTTAAATGTTGATGAATCTAAAGATGATGTATCATCCACATTTTTACTATCACTAATCATTGTTTATTTTTATTTTAACTGTTTTTGTAATCAGAATATTCAGTATTTTTTTATGCCTGAATAATTTTCTTTTATTTTTCGTTTTCTTTCTTTATATAAAATCTGATACAAGAACGTGGGATGAATGATTCTTGTAATAACGTGAAAAAATTGATTTTTTTTCTTTATTGATTTCATATACGGTCATTTCACAGTCGTTTGAAAACATTTTAATATATGAATAATAGCTAAAGTTCGTTCTGTCGAATGATAGAATATTATATTTTTCTAGAACGATGTGACCGAAAAATCAATACTCTATGATAAGTATTGCATTTTTTTGCTATTAAAGATAGTTGTTCTAATAACTCTAGCAAAAATCAAACTATGATTGTTCATAATAACACTTATAAGAATATATATAAAAACATGCTTTCTATAACTGTACTGTTTAGTTTATAAATACTCAATCTTCTGAGCTTGGTTTTGAGTTCATCCTCATGTAGGAAGAAAAAAATTTTTTTCATTGTGTTCCATTTGTAATCTTTATAGAACAATAGAATAGAATGTTTCTATAGTTACCAGTAGTATTTTTTCAACCCTACGAATGTATAGTTTCTGTGCGCCAATTAGTGAGATTTTTACAGTACAAACGTAATTCAATGAACAATTTCTAATAAAATTATTTTGTGTTTTACAAATCTTAGTACAATAGAATAGTGAGAGAATTTCTACTTCAAATGAGTGTATTTTCAAGGAAATAGAAATGAATATCGACAAACTTTTATATTAAAAACTAATTTGTCAATCTTTTGAAAATATTCAAGATTTCTCATATAAATGAATTAAGATTGAAAAAAGTGTGATGTTCATAATCAACTTGTTCTGTTCTATTATATAAAGATTATCAATGAAACAAAAGAAAATTTAAGCCGCCAGACTCAAAAAATTGAATTGTTATAAAGTTTATAGAAAATAAGAAAACTTGTTAGAGTGCCGTTATTCACAAAATGGTTTCTGCTAGTGATAGAGAAAGATAGTTATCATAAATCGCTAGTTTCTAGGTCGTTGTTATACTATATAGGAGAGCAAACTTTAACAATTATTCATATAGAACAATGTTTACAATCAAGTGTAAAATGATCGAGTATTGAGTTAATTAAGAAAAATCTATTTTTTCGTTTCATTAAAATTACATTTACTCGATTTATTACTGTAACGATGGTTTTATTTTCCGTTAAAAATGTCAATTGATATCATATTTTGATTAAATGTTTTCTAACACAGATACGGAAGATAATGAATTGTTTTGATATTTATAGACTAAAGAATACATTATAATATGAAATGTTCCCGACCTTTACATGAGATTTTTTTAATTCGTTGAAATTTAACTTTTAGTTTTACTATTTGAGCAAAATTTTTAGTTCAATTAATCAGGATTTTATGCTAATGACTACTATAAGAAGACATTTGATCTGCATAATGCTTATTCTAAGTTAAGCATGCAGACTAATATGGAAAGTTGTCCAACAATTTCGATTTTTATTTTCAATGACTTTTCGATCGGCATTGATCCTTACGTTTTTACCTGAATTCACCTAAATTAATGAAGAGAAAACTTCGGTTCTCAGGATTCAGTTAAAATCCTTAAATGTTTTTGTTTTTAGAATTTTTCCACTATTTATTAGAATCTGGTAAAATGAGGATGAAACAGTTTGTAAAATTTTACAAGATTACCATTTCGAATCTGATAGAATTGTGAAAACGCGGAGTCTTAGCAAGTTTTTATTCTGTCCTTGATTTAAATATTTATATAGACGAATAGAGAAATTGTGAGAATATGAATATTTTTCTCTAAATCTTTTCAAGATTTATATTGAATATGATCTGATATATATGCATCCATGTAAACAAAAATAAAGAAAGATAAGATAAAGACGCATCGAAACCGATATGAAAAGAATTTCTTGATTGCTTTTCTAAGTCTTTTACTGAAACATTTTCAAAAACATCTATTTTTCGATGATTTTGTTGCATAAATAAGTGAGGTAGTAAATTGCATTTGAATGGGTTGAATATCTTATTAGCAGGATTTGAAAATAGAGCTTTCACATAGGTTTTTGTAGCTCTTCCTTTGTTGATTCTAGAACATTCCTAAAAATCAATAAACGAACATCGAGACTCTTGAAAATCATTGAATGAATTTTTAATCATATATTCATAAGGCTGAGATTGAGCATATAAATTTAAATATAATACAAAATTTATTTTAGAAATGTTCTTGACATGAACATGTTCCATTGGGATTAAAATGATGAATTCGATTAGCATCTCGAATTCGAATTGAATCATGACGTATCTGACAAATCATTTTTATTGATTGATCTAAAATCAAATGAAAAAAAAATAAAAAAGAATTTAATTAATCAATTACTAACGACAATCTCGACAACTACGCAAATTTTTTGTTATTTGAATTGTTGATGGAATTGTTTGTTGGATAAAATTAAAGGCAATAGCTAATTTTTCACTATGTCCACAAAGTATTGATTCAATATCTTCATCATTCCCTAAAATTTGAGTATTGGAACTTAAATCAAATTGCTAACCATGTTGAATAAGTTCATCTCGTATTCGATCAAGTTCAGAATAAATTGCCAATGTTTGAGGATGAGACCGATCGTGAGCACTAAATTTCTAATATAAATATTTCTCGTTTATCAAACAATTGAAAAATATTTTCATTTACAAAAATATTTCCATTGACGACTTCTGTCCATGAGATACCCTGCTTTTTTTTAGCATCTGATAGACACAATTTCTTCTTTATATCTGTAGCTTTTTCTAACTCGTCTGATGATTGATACGTATTGGCAAGAAGGATCGCAGCCGGAATCAGTTCTTCTTTATAATTCGAGAATTTTTTTCCTATACGATTGTAAATTCCTTCAGATAAAGAAGAATTTCGTTGGTTTCTGGCACTAGATAAAAATGCCACTAAATAAAAATAATCATTTTCATCTTTTTCAAGATTTTCAAATCTTTTGATTTCAACCAAATGTAGAACATTAAATGAGCTATCTTTCTCTATAACGACTCTATCTTAATTCAGAACAAATAAAAACAATGGTTATTATAAACTAAAGATATATAAGGGCGTTATTCAGATAACATTCGATACAATTTGAAATTCATATCTTACACGAAACTGAAACTTTAGAAAGAAGATTATTAATTAGAATATAGTAATATATGGTTATCCTTTCGAGGTCATATTCTTTTTATAGACCCATACCATTATATATAACATCTTTATAAATAAATACACAGAAAGATAAAACTCATATTGAACAATCTCGAATGTTTTTTTAATTTGCTCTCTATTAAAATGAACCTACTATACATTGGTAATGATGGAGAATGAAGACGTTCATATTGATTGATTGTTGCTTGAGCTTCATTCCATAGACATGAGCGACTAAAACAATCAACCTAAAACACGATACATTAAGAAGATTTTCAGCAAAAGAAAATGATTTGCTAAACCATTGTTGTATAAATAAATACAGTTTTATTTGGAATATTATCAAAAATTTTCTGTGCTTGATCAACAAGACCTGAATGTGAACAAGCATTTAAAACACAAACATAAGCTTGTTCATCTAACATTTCTAATGGAATTTAAGAAAATAATTCAACAGCTTCGAATCCCATACCATTTATAAACCATAAGAATTAACTTAAAAGAAAGTAAATATTTCTAGATTAAGAAAATAGATGATAAAAATAGTAACTCATTGTAGTTAATGAAATAATATCTGGTTGAATTATTCTTTGAAAAATTCTTTCAGATTCAGTAACTAAACCAACTTTGCCCTAGAAATTTATTTCAATATAGAAAATCTTTCATATAAATCAAATGACTTACCCACATATTAATTAAGGCATTTTCAATTTTGGGATTTTGTAAAAGATTTTGAGGAATATCTTGAATTATTTTTCGAGAAATATTTTCAATTCCATTTTGAGATGCAGCATTAATTAAAAGAAAATAAATCATTAGATTTAGTTTAAATCCATCATTTTTCATTTGATTATATGAATGAAAAGTTTTTTCTGGTTCATTTTTTAAATTAAAAATTTTCATTAACATTCGATATTTTATATCACATTTCGACATTTTTGAAAAATAATATTCAGCATCTTTTATTCGATTACATTTGAGAAACATATATGCAGCCGTACAAAGAATAAATTCATCTGTTTTATTATTTAAATTAATTTGATTTAAAACATTTTTTGCTAAATTTAAAGATTTCGGATTTGCTAATTTTGCACAAGCATTGATAAAAATAACAAAAACATGTCTCTCTGGATTAGGAATTGTTAAAAAAAGATCAATCGCTTTTTGATAAAAAAATATTTCTAATAAAGTCTAGAAAGCAATGAATCATTAAGATCTAATTTCGATAAATATTCTTCAATAATCTGATAACCACGTTGAAAATCTTCTAATTTTTGACAAGCTTTTAATGCTTCAGTTATTGATTTTGATGAAGGAATTGTATCACATGTCTTTTTATATTCATCAAATAAAAATAAAGAGTTTTTAAATTGTTTTTCATCATTTAATATCTTCATTCGAATATGCAAATTCAATGATGAAAAAGATTTTATAGATTTTTCAAAATGAATATAATAATAAAGAGAACGATTGAATAGAGCACTTTTCAACATCTAAAAGATTAGATACAATTTAGTATTTAGCAGTTTTTATATTTAAATAAAAAGAAATCTTTTACAATTATTTCAGTTTCCAATTTAATCAAAATAAATTAAAGGATAATATCTTCTTGCATCTAAATGACAACGAATGAAACCTCTATAAGAATAGATGTCCCTGATTAATTATTAAAGAATTTCTTTCAAAGAAAAATGATTTTCCAATTAAATCAAACGGTAGATAATTGTTCATTTAGGAATGTTAGTTCGATATTTCTAGTATATTGCTATCCTCATCCGCAAGATTTATATAAAAGATGGATGATAAATAAAGAAGACAGTGAAAAAGCAACACTAATATCATTAGTCAAATGTATATATCACTTATAAATCGAAATATTGGTTTTAATTTTTAGGTCATGGAAAAAAATTTCCAAAACATAAGCTTTTATATCTCTCTTATTCCCAATGATGAAGATGTGAAATTTAAGATAATATTTTTGAAATTGTTATAAGAAAGAACAAGCAGTTTTTTAGAAGGTTAAAGACTTCTAGACCATCCTGTTGGTTTTTTATATCTTTAGCAACTCATCAAGTCAATACTAATATTACAACTTGATGTTACGGTTCATACATTTCCAAGACTAGACTTGGAACCGGACCAGTCTGATTGAACTTTTTTTGATTACTTTTTAGAGCACGGATGATGATTAAGAAAACTTAACCATTGGTTCTGAATCTAAACTCATTTCTACGCCGTTTCCCACTGACCATTAGAAACTCTTAATGACTGTCAGGTTTAAGATTACGTTCTAGTTGCTTAAATAATAAAGAGATTTTGTTTTAATTTCGAAGATTTTCCACCAGTTCGTCTCTTACAACTTACACAAAGTTTAGGTATTAACAACAATAATTGTAAAACGGAGCAATAACTTGAACAAATGAGGGATTAAATCCTAAATAAAACCTGGGAATATTCCTAAGATTTTTGATACTGGGAGATTCGTGAAGAATCTCTTAAGAAAATGATATGTCTGAGTAGATTCAGCTGTAATCTATTATAATTTTTCAAAATCGTTTCAGTTTTTACTTTCAAGATCGTAATCATGATTGATATTGTCTTGCAAGATTTTGAAACACATACTCTTGAAAAGTTCTGAAGAACACATTCTGACTGAAGTTTATTTTCTAACTAAAATTCTTGTCTAATGTATTTATCAATCTCTTTTGTTCAATAAATAATTTATTTTAAAGCGTTTATTCATGAAAATGTCATAATATATGATATACAAAGAGAAAAAGACTGAGTCTTTAGTAAATAAATAAGAAGTTTTACATGATTAAACATGCTTGACTTTGAGGAACAATTGGATCACTACTGGTACGTTTCATGGATAATGTTGACGTGGGTGTTGTGATTTTTTTATTAAGATGAGCAGCAGATGATGGTCTTTCCATACTAATTAAATGCTTCTCGGGATGTTCTATTTGAACTTCAGGTACAAATTGTTTTAATTTTATTAGTATTTGATCGAATTCTTTGCTTTGCCACATATTATTGCTTTGATGAGTAGAAAAATCTATATACAATTTATCGGTAAATACAAGAGACATTGGTCCTGCTGGTGGCCAATTCTCACTTAACTTTTCTAAAAGTAATGGAATAATTGGTTTTCCAAGACTGTCGGCTAATGACATTTCTCGTCGACAATTTGTTGATAAAGTATACTTTGATGTAACACATGCAAGAACACATTGAGCATTTCGAATACCTGTATCAATTTTGGCGAATAAAGAATCTCCGCCACCCATTTGAAATATGTCCAACCAAACACGATATCCAAGCTTGGTTAATTGTTTATATAAACTAATAATATCTGATTGACGATCCCATTGATACGAAATCATTATTTGTGGATGAATTACAACAAGTGGTGTATCAACAAGTGATGATTCTAGAATGAAATAGTAACAAAAAAATCGAATTTACATATCTAATCTAACTTTCAATTTCACCTGAAGCATGCTGAGTCTTCGTACCTTCTTTATTTATTTGGTTATTATTGTTATTAGCTTGTTTGAGAAATATTAAGTTTTCTACACGAGGTACAAACCAATTTTTATATCGTTCACTAATCATTTCAGGATCTGGTGCAACATAGTATCGAATTTGTCCGAGTAATTCAGTAAATTTATCATCTGGCCAAAAATTTGGATCATTCATTGCTTTTCGATCAAAAAATCGAATGAATAAATATTCAATCATCAAAGGACCGAGAGCTCCTTCAGGTGGCCATGTTTGTTTTTCCATTTGTAGTGGAATTAATGGTTTTCCTGTACTTATAGCTAAGTTAACTTGACCAATACATGTATCCGTTTTAGCATATTCTTTATCCATACAACATAGAATAACTTTAGCTCCTCGAATAGCTTTATCAATTTTAGAGTAAAGTTCTTGACCTCCACCCATTTGACCAATATCCAACCAACATAAATAACCAGCTTCTTCAAGGCGATTTTTAAGTTGAACAATCATTGCTTGTGAATTCCATTGATAGGATATAAATATTGGTGGAAGTCGATGTACATCAATATCTGCTATATTATCAGGTATTATTTCTCCAGCATCTTTCATTGCTTTTCGTATAATTTCTTCGACATCTTGTCGACCAATTTCTTTTAATATTTTTATTAAACCAAAAGTAGCTTCATCTGTCTTATGAGTCATATACCATTCATTGAGTAGAGCCATACATGGATCAAATTGTGTAGCCCAATGTTGTAATTCACTCGATGAATAACCAAAACGTCGTCCAAGTAAACGCCAATCATTTGATGCACGACGATTTAATAATTTACAAATATTACCAGCCCATATGGGAACATAACTAAGTGTTTTTGCATCGATACGTTCAATTTCTTTTTGATGTATATCTACTCGTTCATTAACATTTTGAAGACGTGTATCAAGTGTATTGACATGAGCATGCATGTTTGTAATCTATGAATAAAGATTTTCCATGTAAATATTTTTTGCCTCAAAACGCGTTTCATAAGGGTCTTAGCCTATCCTGACAAATAGATTGAATTTTACCTAAAGCGATGACGATTAGATTTGAACAGATGAACGAGTGATTAAAAATCGTTTATATACACCACTAAATTATACTAGCACGAAATCTTTCCTCATTTAAAATAAAATATATTTGAATGCGAATTTCATCGATTAAATACTTTATTTTCATAAGATGTGCTTTTTTCGAAGTTAAGATATTTAACACAATATGATTTTTCATTTATCTTTTTAAATTATTTTATAAAATATCTTTTTTTATTATCTACTATATGTAATTAATACTATGATTTTTTTCTCATTTTAACACTCATATGATAAATAATTTTATCAAAGGATTTAATGAATAAATAATTATTCATAAAATCTTTTAGCAGGATTATATGATGAACGACAATTAATATTATTTAAATAGTACAGTATTTAGTATAGTGTGGTAAAAGAGTTATGAATAGTTGAGAATTATTACAATATTGTTTTATTGGACTTTTGTCTATTCTAAAGTCATCTTGACATTCTTTATTAAAAAGTCTAATAAAGTTTAGATGAGTAAAATATATGAAAACGAATGATTTCGATCATGTGGTTAACTATTCTATAGCAGCAATTTTTGGATAAAATCGTATCTGATTTACAAGAACTAAACGCATATAAACGCGCTCGGAAATATGAATGCGTTGAAACACGTTGTTTCGAAAAACTACGTCCAGATGCGTTTCGAAATATTTTCTCACCGCATCTCAATGCGTCTTGTGCTTACATGGATTTTTATTCATCATAATACTTATTCAAAAGACTTACATTGAGTTCTTGTCGTTTAACTGTTGATTTGACTTGTTGAACATTTGTTTCAGTTTTTTGAAGTCGTTTTTCCATCACTTCAATCTCTTGACGAGATTGTTCCAATGCTTGCTTATTATCTTCAGTCATTTTACTGTTATCAATAAAATGAACTAGTTGTTCACAATTGAGTGTAACAAAATCGTTTCTTTTTTTTTCGAATGCTTGTTTATGACGAATGCCAATTAGTTCACAAGCATGTATAATTAAATTTCGATTATCTTGTGTACAACCGCTTTTATGTTGTAATAAACGTATAATTTTATCCAAATGGTTATTGACTACTTTTTCTCCATTAATAATTGTTGATGAAATAAAATATTGTTGAAGACAATAGAAAACAGATGTATTTTGAGTTTCTGTTGCAATATGTATAAGATCTTGTTGATATTTATCGAAAAGATTTGGTTGTGTACTAGCAATTGGAGCAAGAAATTGGAATAGACTATGAAGTTCATTATCAGTTAATTTTGGTTTTATTTTAGAAAGAGAAGTAAAGATATGATCGATATGTGTAGATGAAATTGTTTCGGAATGATGTTTTCCAATAGATTGAAGTAAAAAAAAATAAACATTACGATCTTGATTATTGCTATTGTTTTCAAAACAGATTTGAATTATCTTTGTAATACGTACATGAAATGGTTCAGGTTTATTTAAATAAGAATTCTAAATATAAAAGAATATTCTTATTCAAAAAGTTGAATTTAACAAGAAATTAGAATTAAAATTCTGACCTGTAATAAATTTACAAAACCTAGTTGATGTCGATCAATAAATTCATCCAATAACGTTTCAATATGATTATCGGCAACTTGAGGAAAACGTATTCCAACTGTATACCAAAATGTACACCATATTAAAAATAGATCTGTCTCATCTCCTGTATCATTTCTTGCAAGAGTATATAATTTTGAAATTAATTGATCATAAATTCGAGCATCATCTACTGTAGTTAATGTTTCAAGGATTTTAGTCCATAATTGATGAAAAATTTTATGTCCAAAAGATACGGTTCCATCTTCATTTAAAGGTGGTTGATCAAGAATGACAAGAAACATGGAATTGAATAAATTATGAATTGAAGATGAAAGTGTTTTAAGAGTATCTGTATAGGTACCAAGATGTTCAGCCAAATGCTTTATAAGAATAAAAAATATTAAATTTTTATTTTTTTTTTATGAATAGAATTACTCACAACAAAAAAATCTTCTTCTGTTCCTTCAGTTTCATCATAAATATCTTCAATTTGTATTCGATCATAAACTTTTTGAAGAAGTTGAGAATATGTATCTAATGTAATTTGTTTTCGATCAATAAGATTAATCATATATATTCCCATTTTATAAACATGAATTGGCCATTGTTGATCATTCATATTAGGAGAAGATGTCCAACGAAGTGTATATATAAAAGCTTGAGCATGTGTATTACGAAAAAGATTATTATTTACTTTTGCACGATCATATATAGTACTAAGAATCTTTCCAAGACTATCTAATTTACTAAAATATGATTTTTCATTTACAATATAATCATCATAACTTCCACATAGATGAATAATTTTATCTAAACGTTCTCCAAATTCTTTCCAAGGATAAAAATTTTCTTTTGTAAGTAATTCTTCTGCACATGATGGTGCTTTGAATGTATGTAATTCAAGTACAACAATAGCAAAATTATAGAATAATGGCCAGAATTTTTTATTTGCTTTTGTATCTTCTAATTTATTACATAAATCTGAAATAACTCGTGTTGTAAATTCTTCACAATGTTCTTTGGGTATTTTTGGTGAAATTTGAATAAACATATGAAGTAAAGATTCAAGATTAGGTATAGCTGAAAAATGTTTTAATAGAATATCTTCAAGAATATTTTCTGTTTCTTTAAAATTATTTTTTAATAATAAACGTTCAATTAGAAGAAGAATTTGAGTATAATTTGTTTTAAATAAATTAATTTGATTAGAAAAATTTTTTCGAATAAGTCTTTTATAATCATCTTCTTCAGTATTACAATATAAATCTAAATCAACTTGAGCATCTGTTGGATTAATGTAAGAATTAAATAATTGAGGAAGATTTCTTATTAAATATGATGTTATTCCAGACCAAAATGGTGATGATGAAGAATTCTGAATACCAAATCTAACCATTATGAAAATATTTCTTATTAAATTTAAATAAAATTTTACTTTTATTAACGTACCTAAAAAGTTGTTGAAATTTATCTTTCATTAATTCAAGAATTTTCTCATTAAGTAAATCATCATTGAAAATATCATTGCGCCAAAATTGTTCCCATGATTCTAATATGTATTCATTTTCATTAATCAATGTAAATGGATGTTTTTGTAAGCTAAGAAATAATTGTTCAATAAATGATAATTTTTGTGGAAGATATTTTTCTAATTCAAAATGTTGATAAAGATTTTTAAGAAATGTTAAATGCCATAAATCAATTTGTCCTTGATCAAATACTTGTATAAATACTTGAAAAACATGATCAAGAATTGAATTATCATTTTTTTTCTTTGTCTTATAATCAAGTGTATCGATAACAAGTGTAAGAAATTCAAATTTACGTTCGGATGGATAGGGTATTTGAGGTTCTTGTAATACGTATTCAACAAGAGCATTGATAATTGATATAATATTATTTTTATGAGATTTTTGTGTTAATTCATCTTCAATTTTATCCCATTGAGAATTAAATTTGTGATTATCATGTGTTAATTTTCTAATAAAATCTTCCATTATTCACAATATTTCATGGAGGTTTCTTGAATACTGTTATATAATGTTTTAAAAAATAACGTCTCGATTCTCTTTTTTTTTTCTAGCATTTATAATAGAATGTCGCAACATTAAGAAATAAAAAAAAAACTCTCGTAGTATATCTCTCAATCTCATCAACAGGAAGAAAGAAAAAAAAAAAGAAAAATATCTAAATACTATGGAGTACAATAAATTACTTTCTTTTTCTAAAAGATAAGTGTTATTTTTCATATGCATTTTTATCAGAATATTGATTATTAAATTATGATATTGAGAATTTTTGTTATGAAAAACTTTCTACATTATTTATTATGCTCGTATCAATAATAACAAATAACAGAAAATATAAAAAGAAGTAAAAAGCTTGAATAAATGCCGAAACTAAAAATGTGTCATTTTTATAGAAATATTTAGTGTGTTGTTGCAGCTGATTTGACTGAGTGTGAAGATGATGATGTTTCAGTAACATTAGTTTTAGTACCAAGAACAGCTGTTGTACCTGCAACATGATTTTCTCCAGTAGCTTTAGCTTCGGTTGTGATGACTGTTGTTGATGTTGATGTTAAAAGACGATTAGCATCTTCAGCACTCAAACTAAAAATATTTAATTATTTTCATTTAATATATTTTTTTGATTGAAAACAAAACTTACGCAGCAACTTGTTCGGTAATAGCTCCAACTCTAGCATTAGCTTGTGCTTGAGCTTCACGTAAAACACCTAATTTCAAACGATTTGCTTCTTCATTTAAATCATCAATACGTCTTTTAGCTTCTTCAAGAATCATTTCTTGACGTAAATTTAAATCTTTTTCAAGTGTAGCTAAATTTTGTGCTTTACCAACATCAAGTTCAGAAACATATTGTTGTAATTTAACTTTATATTCTTCTTCAATAGCAGCTGAACGGACATTTGCATCAGCTAAAAGTGTTGCTTGTTGAACTTGAGTATCAGCAACAATTCGACTAATAGCACCTGCAACTTCTTCAGATATTTGTTCAGTACGTCGACGAGAATATTCATCAATTTGTTGATGAGTTGTACCTTGAAAAATAAAAATAATTAAATGAGAAAAAAAAAATCTCATATTAAATAATCTTACCAAGTTTGCTCATTAAAGCAGCCATTTTTTGTGTATTTTCCATGCTAACTTTTGATTGTGTTTCAGTGTTAACAACTGATCTAACAGCAACATTTTCAGCAACGGCTGTATGAGATACAGCTGAACCTGTAGTTGCAGTTGCTTCACGTCCGACAGTTGACATTGTATTTGTATTATTGAATTTAAATAAAACGTAGAAGAAAAAATCTGAAAATAAAAATGTGATGTATACAAACTTTTATCTGTATATAGATGAAAAAAATGAATATATGTATGTAACATTTGTCTTATTATATACTTGTCGATTTTTGTTATCTATTTTATAATCGATGCGCCAATCTTCTTACGACGCATATATTTCTTATCAGACATTTTTCATACGTCAATATTCATTTTTTTTTACTCTAAAATACGAGCACATCCATGTGATCAATATTTTTATCTATTCAAATAATTTTTTGAAAAGATATTTAATATATTTTAGATGTAACTGGTGCATTAATAAAAACAAAAAACATACCTGTTTAATATTTAGAATAACTATCTATGTATTAAAACGATGATAGAATGCTTTTTATGTGTGGATTGTTCGTCTATTTATATGGGTAAACGTGAGTCGGACGTGTACTTTCTTTCTCTTTAATTTACTGATAACAAAAAGTAAAATGGTACATAGAGGACATTCTAGACTTTATTAGAAGAAAGAGAACATTGATATCGAATGTTACCTGCATATATGGAGTCAATGTCCAAACTCCAAAACAACAGTGAACTCAATAATATAACATAAAAGCAAAGTGTACTCTTTAATTTATTATTTTCATGTTATCTTTTTATCACATTATGTAATTATTGTTACAGAGTAGAATAATTTTTTTGATGATATTCTTGTGTAATCGCATCAGTTCTATCTCGAAGTTTAGAATTCTTATTCATAGAATATTAAATAATTTCAACAAAGCATACGAGAAATTCATCATGAAAGACTAAACAATTGAAAATATTGGTAAGCTTTATATTTCTATATTTAATTCTACATAGGATTGGAGTAATAAATTTCAAATTTTCATTTAAATCTTATTTGTTTCTATTTACTGATGAGCATTGCTTTTTTAAAAAAAGAGCATTTCTAAATAAACATGAACATATCATATAGTGACAAAAAAAAATTTACTTTTCAAGGAAACATCATCTCGAGTTTAACACACTCGAACAACATCAAAGACAAAAAAAAAAAAAGAAAAGAAAATGAAGAACAAGAAAAGAAACAAAAGAAGAAGACTTGTACTAATCGTGCATTTGTCTGTCCGTTTGTACATTTGATATATTTTCTTTTCTTCAATTAAATATCCGTTGCACGAAAACGTGC
>JAJEKB010021263.1:900947-932289 GCA_022393335.1 Macrotrachela quadricornifera | reverse complement strand
ATTGATCATTCAATGAAATGGTATAAACTACTGATTAGAATATAATACAGGATAAAATAAAAAATTCATTACAACAGATCTTCTCCATTTATCATTTAAAGTAATATCAATTTATTTTTGTGCATACAACTGCGTAAGTGTTCCATTAAATATTCTGCGAAAGGACTTGTATGAATACTACACTGAGTTCTCGCGTCTTTTTCTGAGAGATAATCTGCATGTAAAAACTAATATGAGTACACAAACAGTATTCATACACATTAAATTCTTTTAGTACTTGTACGAGTAACTTCAGTAGTCATGTGGATAAGTCGCACTTGATTGATGAGTAGTTTCACTATGTAAATAATACTTCTTGAAAAAAATGCTACAAATGCATAACAATTGTTCGAAACTAATTATTCATATTTCTTAAATTATTTTTGTACATTCACATATTTGTTTAAAATGATAATGATGAAGGAAAAAGAATCTATTTAACATTACTTAACAAAGTTGAGCTATCGATGGTAATTTTGTCATGCTTATTCAACTAAAATTAGGTGTTTGTAAAATAATGAACTATCCCATTTGATATAGAATATAGAAACATTAGCTTTAGAGCATTTATCATTTAAAACAGAAATATCGTATTCAAAGTTATAAATGACTTAAAAGGTATTGTTGTGATCAAATCACACTCAACAATGTACTAATCCTAGATTTTTTTTATGAATATAGAGCTAATCCAAATTACTTTTAAATTATATAATCAACTTTAAAAAAAGAAGTATTTGCTTATATTAAAATTCATATAATAAAAATCGCGATACATATTTGATATTTACTAAATATCCCAGTTAGATTTTTAACTAAAAGTTGTTTCTCAAAGGTAAATGTATTCTATGTAGATAAAAAAATATTTCACTATACTGTAAAAGTTGCTCTACAAAACGACCAAATTGACTTTGTCTAAATTTGTTAGTCGATTTCGTCTACGACGATGGTCTGTTAGTAAATTAGCTGTAATTTTATTGATAAGAAAATAAATATCTACAGATTTTTGACATTCTATAGTGGTACTATTCAACTTATATAACTTCATCTTAATCATGATAATCTTTTTTTGTAAAGTTTTCAAACAAATTATGCTAATAAAAAAAGCAGTTGGAATAGTCTGAATATACCACAAAAAGGTCTTTTTTCTCATAAACATTATTCGCTTCATTGTATTTTTCTTCTCTAATTTTCAAAAACTTTTTCGAATCTTGTCAATTTTAACATAAAATGCAACTTAAAAAAATGAAAAAAAATTACTTAGTTAAATAATATACTCGTTATTCGGGGTTTAGTATGATATTCGATTTTAAAATAATAAAAAATCATTTTGAATAATATATCTACTGTTTAATGATGATATATACCTTGATCTAAAATAAAGAAAAAATATTATAGAAATAAGCAGAATACTTCCTGTCAGTTTCAATGCTAATCAATCTAAATAAAGAAAAAAATTCATTTATTCGAACTCACTGTTTCAGCCGAAGCATTGAATAGAAAACCTAAATGAACAATATAAGATAGTAATAAAACTATTTTTTTAAACTCTCATTTCACATGGATATTGCGAATTAGTATGAGCCGGATTAGACGTTATAATGTCATTCATTTCATTGGATTCGACAAGAGCTGATAGGGTGAGTTCGATCTGAGTCTCTCCCTTCATAAAAATATTTTACTCATTTTCTAACAGTTGAATATGCTGGAATATTAGGTCTAAATGATGTTGTAAGTTCTTTGCAAGTTGTTTTCCCACATATTTCTAGAATAGTCAGAATTTTAATAGAATATTGATTAAATTTATCAGTCATTTTGTATAATGTTTTTAAAAATTCTAAATAAGATTTTTTCACAGATTCACGAGGAGTTTGATATTTGATACAAAGTACCGTTCAAAAATGCTGATTGATTCATACAAAACAACTAGATGAATTGAATGAACTAACTTAATAAATGATTTCGCACACTTTATTTTACGATTACATTTAATATTTAAATACACATCACATCACAAAATGTTATATGAGAGAGAGGAAAGAAAACGTGCGAAACTTAGAAATATACTTGAACTCTGGACGAACAATATTCACTGTACTAGAGACTTTATCTAAAAGACTGTTAAAATTATAAACGAAATATTTTACTACTTATGTATTCATGCAATAAACGTTTTGATAGTAAGTAAGTATTTTATAAAAATCTAAACATTGTTCTATGAACTTTCGGTCAGCCATAGTAAAATTAGTTTAAATATTGTAGATAGTAAGTCCATTTAAATGTATCAGAATCAATAGTAATAGAAGAAACATAGAAAGGACACCTTTCGATGTGCTGTAAGAAAGACAACCCTAGTTTTTTCTTCCTTGTTAAACCCCTAGGGTTTTCAGAAGAAGTTTCCGAGGAATCCCCATGAATTTTTTAGGGAGCGGCATGAAAAGTGAAGAATAAGTTATTATCAACCAATACATGACATATTTCAGTAACATTGATTTATCTGTTGAAATTTCTAGTAAGCTTTGCTTAGCTGCTGAATCACGTTCCATCTATATTTAACTATTTAACTACTATCTATGTAGAAAATGCTATTGCGGCTTAACAAAATATATTGAACAATTTTTAATTATAACAAAACTTCTACTCTCTCTTTGACTTTTGTCTTTTTGTATCAGCCAGATGTTTCTATAATTAATTATGTAAATATATCTGAACAGCTGTGCTTTCGTATATATTTAAAACATTTATGTACTTTATAGAATCAAATTACAAAAAGAAAAACTCTCTAGGAAGTCTCCATGCAGGGACACTAAGAAGGTTAGCTTGATGACTCTCTGAGGAGTCCTCAGAGACTCTAAGAGGAAGTCGCGACTAGGAAAATGTTCGCCGAGAAGTATTTTTAGAAGTGACAAGAAAAATTCATACGATTGATGAACAAATAGTTCAAATAGTATCATATTGCACATTCTTCACTACTACTTGAAACAGAGAAAAGAAATATTGTTAATAATGAAAAATAAAATACGAGAGAAAGCATTTTTGGAGTGGACTTGCCTACTTATTTGACAGAACACTTTACGAAATTTTATGAAATAAAACTTTAAGAAATCTACTAACTTGGGAGGAAGCATAAAATTTAAATATTTTTTATCTCGATTTCAATAGAACAATAAATATAAAAAGAAAAAACAACAATACTGAACAAGAAATATCAATTACTCATACATCTCTATAATTTTTCTATGATTATTTTAATGGGTGGTATTGAACAATGTTCTATACACGTTCTTAGAAGATTTTAGACTATTTGCATCAAAAAAAGTTCCTCTTCAATTTATTCCTTCATTATATTTGAGAAATCATTGATATAGACATCAGTAAAACATATTATAATGATACTTTTCTTTACAGCTACTGAGAATTTTCTCTATTCTTCTCTATCACATCAAATGAAGTAAAAAAAACAACATCATACAAGGTTTTCTCTTCTACACCTCTAATATTTTCTCACAATTCAAAGGAAACGAAAGATTCCTTTTGATGATGATCATGTTTTCTCTTTCTTTTAGTATCACTTCATGCAAGTTTGATAGATATTCCTACAAATGCCAAATGGAACAAGAATGGCCAAATAGTAGGAGGACAAAAACCAACACTTCATCGCCCTTTCGGATTACATATGGATGATGAACAAACAATTTATGTTGCTGATTGTTATAATCACCATATCGTAGCATGGAAACCGGGTGAAACAAATGGACATATAGTGGCAGGTGGACATGGAGAAGGAAATGGTACTCATCAATTGAAGTATCCAACAGATGTCGTCGTGGATAAAGCGAGAGATAGTCTTATTATTTCTGATTACCGGAATAATAGAGTAGTTGGATGGTCTCGTCGAAATAGAACAAGTGGAGAAATAATTATTTCCAATATCTCTTGCTTTGGTCTGACAATCGATGACAATGGATTCCTCTATGTTACGGATGAAAACAAACATGAAGTAAGAAGATATCGAATGGGTGATACACAAGGAATAGTAGTGGCAGGTGGAAATGGACAAGGAAATCGTCTTGATCAGCTTAATAAGCCACGCTACGTATTCGTTGATCGAGAACATTCAGTATTTGTGTCTGATTGGAAAAATCACCGTGTGATGAAATGGATAGAAGGTGCAAAAGAAGGTATTGTTGTTGCTGGTGGACAAGAAGAAGGAAATAGTTTGACACAATTGTTTTCTCCTCAAGGAGTTCTAGTTGATCAATTGGGCACTATTTATATAGCTGATTGTGATAATCATCGAATTGTACGTTGGCCTAAAGGTGCACAACAAGGAAATGTTATTATTGGTGGAAATGGTGAAGGAGCACAAGCAAATCAACTCAATTGCCCTGTGGGATTATCATTTGATCGACAAGGTAATCTCTATGTTGCTGATGAGAGAAATAATCGGATACAACGATTTAACATTGAAGTATCATGAGATTAATTGGATGAACTCATAAATTTTGTTTATTTTCAGCTATTGATTATTATTTTTTGATTGCTTTGTAATCTCAATTGAAAAGAAATAAATGAATTATAATGAATTGAGATATATTTATATTCACGCACGCGCGCGACCCGAGAGACCTTGGTTGTTGGAGGCATAAAGGCCAACAGCGGCAAGACAATGTATGTACATAAGAGATGTTTCTGTTGTCTGTGTCCAACAAGAGTAGTATCTCTCTGGATTGAATTAATGTAGAAAACATACATTAATTCAACACTAAAAAAAAAGTGAAGCAATCGGAAAGCAATCATATTTGTCATGAAAAAAAAATTTTGAATTGAAATAAATATTTTTCTTTTATATTAAATTTGTTATTGATAATCAATTAAATGACTGTTATATTTGGAACAGAAATAGTCACTGAATTGATCATCAATAATAAGTTAAATATAAAAGAAAATTTTATCTTCTATCTACAACTAACTGAGAGTCATTCTTAAGAGAATTATTTATCTCAATAAAATGTGGAATATTTGAATGATATCATTTTATTATATAGTAAAGTAAAAACAATGGCCATTTATTAACAAATTAATTAACTTCGTTGGTCATATGTGTCATTGTTTTTCATTCAAAAACGATTTAGTCAAGCTATCAAGGCTCTCGCTTGCTTTTATGAGTGGGAGGGGGGCTAATAGTTTTTTGACAGACTGTACTTACAAATACTCTCAGTTCTCTCGAAACTCAGAACTGAAGAGCAAAAACAAAAAAAAAAGGTCTTGATCCATGTTTTCCAGACGTACTAACGTGTCTCTGCCACAGCTAGTTCCTTGTAATCCGTACTGTAAGCACTACTAAAAATGTTCGCAGACAACGTAAAATTTCGCAGACAAATATCAAGAAAATTTTTGCAGACACGCTTAAAAAGTGGGGGGGGGGGGCAACCCCCCCCCCCCCCCCCCCCCCCCACATCGTGGGCCTTGCAAGCTATTCAGTCATATATGAATGACATTTGTATCCGTATGATTAATTGTTTTTAAATAGATATCAATATATATGCCTGAAATGGATTAAAAAAAATATTTTGTTAATAAAATACTTAGTATATAATTTGGCTGTTCAAATGAGCTTAAAATAAGTTTTAATAGGTTATATAAATAAAATACTTATAGTTTAATTTTATAAATCTATTTGATCTAAAATAAGAAAAAATATTTAATCATAAATAAATTAATAAAATATTTGAAAAGATAATAATGCTTGGCATTGATTTGTAACGATAAACGCACCCTAAATAATACTAAAGAATAAGCAAAAACAATAAAAAGAATCTCATATTTTGGATAAATTTAAGTGTCTCGATCTTTAGATCAGGTAATTATTTGTCGAGAAAAAATCTACCAACTGTTTTCGAAATGTGAATATTATTTGTAATTGAGACAATTGACTAATAAGATGTAAAGTGAAAAAAACAATGATTATGTAAACTGTTCAATAAATCATAATTGTACCAACTGGAACTCCAAATTTATTCATAAACAATTAGAATTCTTTTTTGAAAACGACAAGAACTTTTCATTTTTCGATGAAAGCTAATTTTTATTTTAGCTTTCTTTTATTTCCAGCTTGCTTCCGCATATTCAGAGGATGCACACGAGCTGATTCAAACAATATATATTTAAACAGAATTTTAAAAAGATGACGCAAATAACTCTAATGATGATGATGACAAATGTTTGAAAGAGAGAAAATCATTCTAAATTCATTGCAGTGGATTTGAAAAGAAAAGATGAAGTGATTTGTTTCTCAATAAAAGAAATATTTTCGTAATATCTTATTTATTTTATTTAGAAGATACACATAACTATCAAACTAAAAAGATGAGTAAGGAGCCATTGGTTCAGAATGTTGAGTCATTTTTATCGTTGCAGCAACGACTGCTGTTAAAATGGTGGACTAATCAGCTGATAGGGCGGTGTTAACTGTTGCACATGTATAACATGTACATCGGTTGTAAGATTTGCTTTCCCTAAAACTTTGAAGTACGTTGCTGGTGGCAATAATATTTCGTTTTCATATCCGAGGTAAGAATGCTCCTTAATTTGTTTTCCATTTTCACATTCAATACAAAATAATGTTTGTGGACCATCAGTTCCTAAAAACTGTGATGTTTGTATCACAGTTAATGACTCTGTGCAGGAACTGAGATTCCACCAGGTATAGCATTGTCCTTCTTGATACTCGTTACTAAGATCAACATTTTTAATTCCCCGCCAAACTGTACGTTGAACAGATGGTAGTTTCCATAATGCTGCCATAAGCAATTTCAAATATGGAAACCATGGTTTTAATTCTTGTCGATTAGCTGAACGTAAAGTTTTATTGAGATTGTAATAAAGAGAATGGTCAGAAGGTAATGTCTCCATTGTATATAGCTGTATGGCAGCTGATTCTTCAACTGATAGTATGCCATGCCGTTGCTGTGCATTCTGCTTTGCTACAATGATTTTTATATTAATATCATCTAGAAGATGTTCTACAGGTCGTATAGAGTCTTCAAGAGACGTTAACGGTGTGGTATTATATCCTGTAATAGGCAATAAGGTTTGTTTTGGCAAAGGTCCAATATCAAAATAGCGACAGTTTATTTTATTTTGATCCTCGCCAGGTACTTTAACAGTTACTATTGCCGTTGGCCGATATGGCTAAAATAAAAAGAGCTATGTACAGAAACCATGTTTTTGATAATTTTATTTCAGTTTCAGTATAAATTTTGCTCTAGCACAGGCGATAAACAATTGTGCACTATAAATATAGTAGCTACCTCTTTGTCCTCATCTGATATGCATGCACTTTAATTTTTAAGAAAAGCTTTCTGCCTGTTATATTGTTCATTTTGCCTTGTCGTACTTAAACTATTTGTCATACACTTTCTCACTCTATTTTCAATTCTTTTCAAATTATTTTTTAGACTTCAGTGTATTTAAGAAAATTTAAGTTTTGAAGCTAGGTGACTTAATTCTCAATAGAGAAATTCAATTTTTTAACTCTGACCCAATACACTGTCTCGGGCAATGCGATACTTGTATAAAAAAATCAACTTTCACAATTATAAAAAAAATACGAAGAAGAATCGAAATTGAACTATATCATAGCACTAGTAGCCATCTGAATTTATCATGTATGAAGGTATAATCTATACTCGACTTACCACTGTAGTTGTTGCTTCTTGCTTCACATCGGTATTTCTTGTATCAGGATATGAATGCAATAAGTTGGTCAAATTGTTTTTGTTCTGAATGTCATGATGATTGTCCTCATCCTCTCTTTCATGCTCCTCAAAATAATGTTTTAGGGTTTTAATTGGAAATTGCTCCCATATCTCTAGTTCATCCGTATTCGATAATAAATTATTAGTATTTGTGGTCACTGCAACAGTCGACTCGACCGTAGTATGAAACGTTGAGTGTTGTTGACTAGCAATCCTTTGTCGGCGACGCGTGCGTGCTTCACTGGGATATGAATCTGTCATGGTTGTTGAAGTAATGTTATTTATTACGGATTCACTTGGCAGTTCAGATTCTGATGGTAACGTCAAATCATTTTGTTTCTCCGAATGCTTTCTTGAAGTCCGATTTTGAATCCTATGCAATAATCATATATTGGAAATTGTTAATTTTTTGTCAAATATACTAGTGAAAAGTTAGCAAAGATTACCTTCTTTTCGTATCTTCCAACATTTGTTTAATATATTGCTTGATATATTTGTTCTCCAAAACTTCTTTAGCTGTTGGTCTGTGATGTGACTGTTTTGATAACATAGCTTTAATAATTCCTTTCAATTCATCACTGTAATTTCCTTGTATTTTCGGTATCTAAAATAAGAATAATTTTAAGTTCAACTCGTGGAAACTCAGTTTATCTGTGAATCAAGCGCACTTACGTCTCCTCGTATTATTTTCAAAATCAGTGAATTCATATCTTTAGCTTGGAATGCAGTTTCAAGGTTAACAAGCTCATACATGCAGCAACCTAATGCCCATATGTCGGACTAGAATTATAAAGATTATGTAAACTGATGAAATATACTTCATCAACAATTTAGAATCATCTAAACTTACCTTTTGATCATATGGTTTATTTAAAAACATTTCTGGACTCATATAGTATGGAGTACCAATTATAGTTTTTGCCAAGCCGTTGGCATTATCAAGAACTCTAAATAAAAGGAAAATCTGTCAGTTTATTGGAGAATCTAATAAGTGTGGCAAGGTATTAGCTCAATGTCGTTATTGAACACTTCGAAACTTTTCATGTTATATCTGAGCTTTTTTCTTTACAAAACCCTCTACTCATCGTAGTTTTTACTGACATTGTATATAAGTTTCTATCAGTAGTATATTACACACCTGCTGATACCGAAGTCTCCAACTTTAATAATTCCACGTTTAGTTAAAAAAATATTCTGCGTTTTCAAATCTCTATGTATTATGTATCGTTCGTGTATATATTGTAGAGCCATACAAATTTGAATACACCATTCAATAACTTTAGCTTCTTCAAACATTCTTCCTTCGGATTGTTTCTCTCTAATTTTTGTATAGAGATCACCATCTTCACAGTAGTACATAACAATGTTTAGACAATAGTCCCATGAGCGAAATGATTCAACATAAGTAATAATATTTGGATGTTTTAGTGTTGACAGCAATTTTGCTTCTTGCTCAGCAACTTCTAGCGCCTCATCAGTTGCGAACTGAAGATTTAATCGCTTTACTACGTACTAAAGTTGAAAATAAAAACCAACTTTTTAAAATGTATTACATTATATGACGATCAATTAATACTTTGCTACTCTATCAGAAAATCAAATCTGTAATAGCATCAATATCCTGGAAAAAAACAAGCCTAGTCAATTCTATTTACCCGTGTTCCTTTGGCAATTGTGGCTAATGGGGCTACTAACCATACTTCGCCATAAGTCCCCTTTCCAATTCGCTTAATAAATCCATATTTTTCCTCAACACTAATTTCACGTTGTATTGGTGGTGACATATTTGTCTGAAATCTATTATAACTCTGTACATTTTCAAAAGCATCTTATATACTACCTTAGCGAAAGTGGAAGTGACTCACATGGAAAATTTCATCTCTATACTTCCTCTGACACAATGCTTCTAAGGCAATAATTGCCATAAGTTCGATAGTAGTCTGGGTAACGTTCTTATTGAAAACTTCACAATATCCTGAGCAGAATTTGTAAAACATGTTTTTTTTAAGAATTAAATTAAGAAAAAATTTGTCCAACATCAATGTGAAAATGTATCTGCTGCCTTATGAATAGATGGCAGCATTGAGCAATGTTAATAAGTAGATAAACTATCCTATAAAGTGTACAAATTCTTCTTAGTTATAAATAGAAGATTGTTGGTCGAGTGCTTCTAGTATACGAGTTCATTATCACAGCTATATGAATCAAGCAAAGATTCATAATTATTCAAAAATCTTTTTAAAGAATTTGTTTGCTCTTCATCAATTTACTTAAATTATATCTAAATCCGAGCTTGCAGTTAAGGGTGTTTTACTTAATTTCTAAATGTATAAATTAGATCGTAATTAATGTTTTTTAAAGCCTATTCGAATATTAAAACGACCTAACCTATAGTTTGCACAATTTTATTATAACAAGTGTAATATTTCAATTCGGCATGAGACTATCGTCATTTCCGTCCCATTCTTCGAATGCAGTGCATATTTCTAATGTATAGTCTATATTTGTGATATTTAACCCTAACATTGGTTTTAATTTCTTTATTATCACCGACAAACGAACAGATGCTTAATAATAATGAGTGAATTGTATAAGTAATAGGACAGCAATTCAATAAAAAATCACTTGACTTGTTGATTTCGTGTCTAACTTCAAGTAATCTTTTCCGTCTCCTTCTCCTAATTACTTACTTATATAACTAAACAGAATATGTTTGAAATCAAGAAAAAAGGTTGAGAAACTTGTTATGAACGAAGAAATATCTGGGTGTAGGATGAGGTGCATGATGCATCAGGTCTATGCACAAAAAGTCATATTAGTGAAGAATTCTATTCTTAATTTAGTCTTCATCACTTAATCTGATGAAATAACTAAAATCTATTCCATTCAAAACTACAAAAATATCATGATATTACAAACAGAACAAAATTTAATGGTTTATTAAGAATAAAATCGATAGATGAATCAAGAAGAAGCTTTTCATAGAAAACAACGACTAATCAAAAATAATCTTACTTATCGTTATCGATACTTTCCATATGAAAAAAACCTAAAGAAAAAATTCATTGTAAACGTAAATCATTATTTCATTAATGAAAAGGAAAACAAGTGATTTGAAGATCATATTTCAAGTGCCAATATTTTACTTAAGATTTACAATTCAGTTTTATCAACCATCCTCATAACTACAAATTAGAACTCACATTCCTATAGAATGAAATTGCATGTTTTGTTCATCAAATCAAATTCAATCTATAGTGTGGCTATAAGCCTCACTATGGTCTAATACTGATATTATACAATAAATTAGTAGGAAAAGTTATAACACAAAAATACAACATTTTTTTTTAATAAAAACTGAAGTCTTCACTAGGACACCTGTTGAGTTGAAGTAATCTGGATTTGTTCTTGTTGAATATGTTTCTTCCACCAACGGTATCCCAATAAACTTTGACCAACAATTAAACGGAGAGCGTATGTCAAACCTATGTAAATTTCAATCAATATTATATATATTTTATCACCAAAATTAATTTATCATCCTACCTCCATATAAACCTAAAACAGTTGTCAACATATATATAAGATTATTTCGATCAGGTAATGTATATCGACATTCTGTTGGTCGACATGTTTCAAAATAGGCTGTATAATTACTTTGATTTTGCCATTTTTCTACAAAGAGTTTATTAATCAATTGTTCCATTGAATAGTTGTCAAGTTTAGATAAACGAAATCCATCAAATGGAAAACAACCACTAAATATATTTTCTGCAAGTTGTTCGGTACAGTCAGATGATGTGGCGCAAGTACAATTCGATGAAGAAAATCGACGTGGATGTGTAGCAATAAGATAATATTCATTTTGATTACTAAAAGCTACTTCCCAATTACTAGAGAAAACATTCAATAGTTGATTAACTCCAAATGAACCGACAATAAATGAAAGTGTTCGACGAAAATCTGCTGGAGTTTGAGTGATAAATGTAGAAACAATTGCATTTGTTTGGGTATAAAATGAAGAACGACTAACAGTTTCTACACTGATCATTTCACGATTACCAAATACTTCTTTTGTATTTTCAATCACACGATGTGCTATATCACACAGAGACGCCAAGATACGATAGTGAGCAGTGAGTTCTAAGGATATATTGTCACCTTTGTTGAAAATATGAGACCAATAAGAAGGTGAGATAAATTGACTGGAACAGATTGAATGATACTGTGGTATAATAGTTAAAAATTTTGAGTAACTAACAGCTGCAGTTGAACAAGGACAGGATAGAGTAGAAATGTTTTTATTATACAGATTATTAACAGTATCAGGTGTAGGTGATGGGATGATTGTAGTATCCGTTTCTTCACTAAGTGGACCAGCATAGAGAATAGCACCAATGAGACAAACGATAAACAGAAGAAGATAAACACGAGTAGCCACGATTTCTTGATGTTTATGTCGTTCGTTCGTTGAAGATGAATCAGTTGTAAATAAATTAAGTGACCAGAACTTTTGGAAAACATTAAAAACAGGATGAGTTTTTTTTTCATTATTCAAATCAACAGTTGTACCTAAAATAAAATAGATGAGTTTTTTTTCATATTAGAATTGTAATAAAATATTTCCAAACATGCTAAAAAAGTTTGTCAAAGGTATCTTTGTCTAATTTTCAAGATTTTTAAAGTAATATCGTAACGAGTGCAGATCATTTTCTTTCCAATCCTCAGAAAAAGACCCGTTTGTGATGGTATTTATTTAAATTCTTGACATATTTTATTTTTAACAAATTTTTTCATACAGTAAAATGGACCTCGTTAACAGTCAACAGTATGTCAATTCAAGAATTCCAGTTTTGAGTGCAAAGATCGGACTCATTTATTATAATTTTGTCTTTTATTAAATAAGATTTTTATATTTACTTTTCAATACGAATAAAAATATCACGAATTTTCAAAGTTACAAGTTATCTGATCATATCTTCCATTTGAATCTTTCATATTAATATCGCCATATTTTATAATTTCGATACAAATAATCTGAGAAGTATAGATTTTAAGTTTTCTTGGAAATACGAAGCATTTGAAATGATTACTAAAAATATCGTAACTGAATTAAAGTTTTAAACGTGAAAATTTTTCATGATTGGTTTTGTAAATTCTATCAAATTCATAACGAATCTAACTAAGACTGTATCTTATTACAATTTCTTCTTTATTCGAATTGAACATACACATTCATATACAATGAAAAACAGAAAGAAATAAACTTGGTATACAGAAGTCACAAAAAATATACAATACTGAGAAAGAAGAATTATTTATTTCGCACACAGTAGTCGTGTATATTGTCTATTAGATTGGGCTTTTGCCTGCAATTTACATCAAAAGAACCTACGCTGAGATTGCTAGATTTGCTGATCATGTGATATGTATAGTCTCTTATTAAAGAAAGATTTGTATTACCATTGATAGAGTTTTGAAAGGAGGAATCATTCTTTCGTGTGCTTTTCACCAAAATCGTAGAGATTTTTAAATAAAAGAGAAAGAAGGAAAGTAGAAAAACAACAATATAAGACGTTCTAGACGTCATGAATCAGTCAAATGTCGACTAGTTTTGCATTACAATTGGTAATTCAGTTCAATTGACAAAAGCGTGTATAATGCTATGCAAAGCGACGAATAACCTTGATTTAGAATCTTGATCATCTAAGAAAATTAGATCTCTAAATAACCAAGAATGGTATTCATAACTGTTAAGAAGTACTTAGTTCTAGGATCTAATCATTAAAATTAAAATGTAGATAAAGAAACTTCATCTTAATATCAAAAGTTAAATAATTAATCGAAATTTAGCATAAAACTATGGAAAATGATTCACCAAGAGATGAGGTTGTTCTTATAAAGCTTCACAATTGATATTCAGATAGACCATAAAAACTTATAGATATGATGCGCGAATAGATCTCACAAGTACACAGATGTAATATTCAAGTAATGCTTAAAACGTTAAAAATACTATATTTTGGTAGGCATTCGAAAATAATCACCTAACGCATTATAAAATATACAAAATAGTATTTAAGTAAACCAAAGACTGAAGCAAAATACGTTGAATAGATCGAGTTTACAAACTTTCGACTTCATTTTTTTAAAATCCCTTTGTCTTTCTATGAATAAAAATAATCGTAAAATGTGTTACCTGTGATTACTACAGAAATGATATTTCTCTCTTGATGAGAATTTGATTTTCGCCACCATCGTCTTACTACTTTAACCACTGGTGGTAGGATGAATTCTAAAATAATACTCAATCCGCCATAGAAGCCAAGCATCATTGTCGCAATGTAAGGTGTGTCAAAACGCATCATTTTGTATGTACATTGTATAGGTGCACAACGTGCATAATAGCTCGCGTAATTTCTGGTAGTTTTCCATTCTTCTACGAACAATTCTGAAAAAATCATTTCTATAGTAGTGTTTGGAGGAAAACGACTGTTTTCATCATGAAGTGGTTGAATATTGATGGCACGTTCGTCCAATGGTCGAACCAAATTGACTACATCAAAATCGTAGTTGTCTATTATGAGTTTGAGACATTGCCGATCGAATAAACATTCTAAGGTAGATAGGAGAAAAGAATCGATTGGATAGCAACCAACAACTAGTCCAGGTACAGTGATATTAGGCTGAGAGTGAACCGTATCCGATTGAGAATAGAAACCAATTGGACGAGTACATCGATCAGATAAAGAGCATAAACAGGAGTTACTATAAAAACGTCGAGTTCGAAAACGTAGAGACCATTTCGATGTTTGATTGTCGAAACTTGATATAGGTGAAGCACTGGTAAGCATTTCAGTGACTAAACGATTGGATCGAATGGAAGAATGTACTAACTCGGCAAGAACGAGAGATGAAGAGATAATATGTTGTTTAAATCGTTCCATTCGTGTAGATGTCTGAAGATCAAATTCTGCACGTGATATAGCACTAGCTGTAAATAATCGGGTAGATCGAAATACAAGTAATCCAGCCTCAATTTTTTTATTCGCTTCTTTACAGAAAATGCTCAGCAATTCGAAAAATGATTGACCACTAACTCGAAAATCAGGAGTCAGAAATGCGCCCTCAAGCCCACCATGCAGCACTGACCCAAAATAGGAGAGCCAATAATCTTTAAGAAATTCACTAGAGCACACTTGATGATAACGAGGAACGATAGAGATGATTCGAGCATAGGATATCGACATGTGGGTACATGGACATTCTAGAGTAGATGAATACATTAAGTTCAACTCTTCAAATTTTGCGAGAGAAGGAGAAGGAATATTGTAGGTTTTTGTTTGTTTTTCCAGAGCAATGTAAAAGATCAAGACAGGAAGACTAATTAATAAGCATAGAATATATAAGCGAGTGGCGATGATGCCAACGCGTTCGTCTTCTGGATCATCATTATCATCATCTGATGGAAACAAATTGAATGTATATATTGTTTTACGAACATGAGTTACTACAACTAAAAGAAAACATTATATTATTTTTTTCAAATAATTATCTGATTGTGATTATTCCATGCAAGTCAGTATCGGACGGTAAAATTCTCATCTAAGAGACCTACACTAACCTTCATTGATTGGTCTGGGTGCTACACTCAAAACGACCCCTTCAACACTCATTGGATTCAACTGAACAATTGGATGTGCTTGTTGTTGTTTCCACTTTATTCGTTTCCAAACTTTTACAATAAGTGGTGAGATTAATTGCCAACCAACAACGAGACCACCAAAAGCACTAACACATATAGTAAAAATCATAGCTAGAAAAAAT
This sequence comes from Macrotrachela quadricornifera, assembly GCA_022393335.1. NCBI lineage: Eukaryota > Metazoa > Rotifera > Eurotatoria > Philodinida > Philodinidae > Macrotrachela > Macrotrachela quadricornifera. The sequence goes on along the minus strand of JAJEKB010021263.1, from coordinate 916,666 downwards.
CCATCTTCGTAACTATAGGAGAGTGATCGCGGTGCACAAGCAGCAAAATATTTTTCAAAATTTGGTGTACTTTGCCATGATTCAACGAAAAGTGATTGTTTGAACATTGATTCTATTGTTGTATTAACTAAAAATTCTGATGAAGAAGCATTTAGAGCTTTTGGTCGAGAGATATGAGGTTGAAGAGTCAATATATTAACGCATGATTGATTATAAAGACATTCAAGTGTTGATTGATATATAGTGTCAAGAGGAAGACAACCAGCCATGAGACCTGGAATCTACAATGAATTCAATGACATTAAAGAAATCATTTTCGGTTTTTATCATTATTTTTCTCAGAGGAAGGAAAGCTTTTTCTTCAATGATCAAGTCATAAACTTATAGAGATATATTGAACGATCTTATTTAACATCTTACAATAAAATCTTTTGTATTGATCATATTTCGATCAAGTGAAAGTTCTGATTATCAAACTAACAAATTTAAAATATTACATCTTCATAGGATACCAGGAGCATATTACTTAGATTTCAAGGTATGTAAAATTCAGGAATAAAAATAAATTAGGAAAGATTCACTTCACTATTGTAAGGTTAAAACACAGTATTGTTCAGATTGATGAGAGGTTTGAAAGAGTTATCTCTCATATAATCCAAAAAATGACATACTTTGTCTTTGTAATAGTGAAGTGAATCTTCCCTAATTTATTTGTATATCTAAATTTTACATACCTTGAAATTGAAGTAACTTGCTCTAGATATACTATGAGAGTGTAATATTTTAAATTTGTTAGTTTTGATAATAAGAACTTTCATTTGACCCAAATATGATCGATCTTCTCGTTAATCAGTATAAAAAGTTCCATTACTAGCAAAATAGAAACACGAGACGGAGTTATTTGTTTACTGATATTTGTTGAAAATTTTTTTTGTAAAAAATTTACCAGAACTATCCTTTTTCTGTTCATAAAAATAGTGAAAATGGGAAGTTTTCTTTTTAATAGAAATTAGCATAGACTGCATCAAAACCAGTTTTAAATAATATTTTTTACCTGAATCCGAGGTGGCAATATCGATGCTGTTGAATTGAGTGAACCCGGTGGCGTCCATTTGTCATAAACACCAGCTGGATAAATGCAGCGATTTTGTTCTAATCGACAATAGCAGGCATGTTTGATTGTTTTATTTTTATTTAAATAGGCACCATTCATTGTTAAATAAGAACGTGAACCGGGTACCGACTGAATATAATAATTTGTACGTAATGCTGATAGTGCTCGATTCTCTGCTATACTTAATGAAATTAGATTTGTAATTCGGTTTTCATTAGCCTTTACATTACGTTTAAAATTACTGATTATGACATCCATTATCTCAATAAATTGAGAGCGAGAAAGAACATGTGTAGTAGTTAAATGAGTAGAACCAAATGCACGTTGAGCATCATTGACAGTTTGACGTGCTGTATGACAAAGTAGAGCAAGAGCACGAAATTGAGCAAAAGTAAATGTACGAAAATCAAGAATATTATGAGAAGTAGCATTAGGAAGAAAGAGAGACGAAATCCATTCTTGACTGATAAATAAACTAGAGCAAACTTGATGAATGTGTGGTGATGATTTAACAAATTTATGAAAAGGAATCGATAGTTGAGTACAAGGAACATTGATTGTAGTTGGATGAAGAACTTCAAGTCGCTCAAATTCAGCAATAGAAAATTTGTCGAGAGTGACTTCATGTGTTCGAATAGCAAAAGTAACATAAACAATAACGATTAGAAGAGAAATAAAAAGATGAATGAGAAAAGCTTGAGTGCTAAGTATTTGTTCTGCATGAGTAAGTGCAGATGACCAAACTGGATGATCAGAAAAAAGATTAAATTCACGAAAGGCACGAACAAGACGTGAACGAGCAGCACTTAAAACAATTCTAGTGGCAGATCGTGATGTTGATGGATTCGTTGAATTATTTATCATGATCGTTCATTGAATTATTATTCTAAAATATTTTTAATTATTCAAAATTCTTATATCCAAATATAATGCAACACTCCCTTAAGATTATGATAGTTTCATATATTTGAACATCTTTATATTTAGTTTTATTGTCAAATGTATTTAAATATGTTATTTAAAAATCAGCGAAACGCACTTCTCGTAAGAATACGAAAAAGTAATTACAAGCCACGTTTCTATATAGTGAATAGAAAAAAAATCCCAAATCTTAGATGTAATAGAAGTAATGATTAACTCGTTATTAAATATTTCATCTAATTATGAACGGAATTGGGAACGACAATTTACTGTCGCTAAGGGAAATCAATCAATTACTTTGTGAAACAGAAAAGGAAATAGATCTAAACAAACGAAGAGAAGAATTTATTATAGCGGAGATGTTTAAGGCTGTTTAGTTATCATAATAGACCTAAATAACAGATAATATTGCTTAATAACTTCATCTTTTCTATATTTTCTTATGAAAGAAATTTTTCTTTTTGTCGTAATCTAATTTTATAATTGTCTTTATTTTGTTTTGTTTTTTTTGATATTTCTAAGGCATCGAAGCTAAAGAAGTAATAAATAAGCAAAAAGTACTTATTTATTCACTTGATATTTGACTCTCTAAATGAAATGTTTTTATAAATATTTATTTTTTATGGACAACTTTCTGGTTTATTCTCTCTCATCTTTCAAGTTATTATACATCTCCTATCAAAAGTCATGTAGAAAAAGAAATAAGCATCACGTCTGAAGACCATTTGATAAACTATGCAGAGATAATATAAGCAAAATAGATAGAATAAAGGACAACGAGAAGATAAATGAAAGAATTATTGTATATATATATACAGATACGAAGAAGAGGACAAAATCGTCTCATTGATCCATTCTTAATTATCGATATAACTGACTAATGAAATATAACGACATGAATAATTTCCATTAGAGTAAATCTGATAAGGAGAATCTAGAAAAGTTTCTCTTTAAAATTGGTCGAATTGTCTATCTTCTATAATTATGAAACATAGAGAAAATTAGATATACAACTCTTCTTAGTTCAAAAAAATTCGAAGATTATGTTCGATCGAAGGCAAAACATAAAACTATTGATTAGTAAAATAATTAGTCTTTCTAACCTATTCTATATCTGATTGGAAAATCATATAAAAACGTTTTTTTTTACAAAAATGAAAATAGATCGTTTTCAAACTATTAATAGATAGGCTGACATTTTACAAATGATTGGTTATTAATATAACAAAGAGAATAAATAATTTTTCTGGAAAGATAAGTCTATCACATACCAAAACAAAATAATCATATATAATATTCCAGCTGTCTCTTGTTTATTTTCATACAAATACATCTAAAAACTATGCATTATAAATGCTTGAACTAGTTCACTTAATAACGAAGGTCATAATAATATAGTAACAAAACGCTTAATGCATAATTGATAGAATTCAAAAGAAAATTAGTAGAAATAAAAGTATAATATGATTTAATTAGCTAAATGTCTACCATTTTGATAAGAAAATATCAAACTATTTATTAAAGTAAAATATAAGAAATAAAATCCTATCTAATCTTTTCAAATTTCGAAATTAAAGAAATAAAACATGTATTCAATCTTACCTGATTGATCATGATAATCGATTATTAAATATTAGATTTACATTTAAAACATCATAATATATATATAAATATATATTTATATGATTAATTTTTTCCAATTGAGTATATACAGTGATAACATGTATGTAAACAAGACATAAGCAAAAGAAGCAACTTCGTTATGTGTATAAATAATAATATTTACTTATCTATATATTTTTTTTCCTTGTCAACAATACGATATAGTGACGAAAGGGGTTGATTAGTTGTTTTCTTTTCCATCATTATTCATTTAACTTGAAAGCCGTTTTCTATGAGTATGTAGATTTTTTTTATTATTATTGCTATGTATTAAAACATATCTTTTTTCTAAAGACGTCATAATTAAATGAATATGTAACTCATTAACAGAGAAGACTAATCTCAGCTTTTCTACGTCAAGAAAATATTGACAAAAAAAAGAAGATATTTAATTGTTCTCACTAATGACAGAATAGGAATCTTCTGTATATAATGGTGACATTTCTTATTGAATAACGATAATAATTTTTTCGTTCTTTTTCCTTTTTTTCTCATAATCCTTGAATGGCAAAATTAATTAGTAAGAAAAATGCATTATTTTCCATACATTGTCTTATACTGAAATATAATTATATAAATGAAAAGAATAAAGTAAATAGATATCAATTTTATACTATTATTTCAAGAGATCTGTAAATTCTTCTCTAATGACTTTCAAGTGAGAATTCAACAAATATATTTTCTATGACCTAATTAGTTATTTTCAAAGTTAACAATAATGACATTGGGTATGGTATTGATTGATATACCAGTTGTGTCAATGTCATATTGATCTGCGGACTTTCTACATACAAATAGATGATGTATTGAAGACATTCATATACAAAATTAGTAATAAGTACTGTCAAATATACAAAAAAAGTCGATTCTAATTTTTCCTAGGTCAATTCGACAATAAGAGTCATTGGATAAAAAAAAAGTTAATATCGTCAATTTTAGATCTTGTTTCATTTATTAATCAGATTTATATCCGGAATTGTTTTCATATTTTCAATAACTGATTAACATTTTACCTTTATACATTGAGATTTCTCGAAATATTCTTTGGTAAAATTGGGAGATGTAGACTCATAACAATTAGTTTCTAGTAAAGATTAAAGATAAAAGAAAATAATTCGCATCTTTTCAGTTCTAAAGTTGATGTTTTCTTTCATTTTAATAGTAAGCTTAGTTTTCTAACTGAAATACCTAAAACTTAAATAAAATCAATAAACTTTATTAAGTTCGATAGTAGACATTTTGTTCTACGTAATCCATTATTAATGAAAAAATTTCACGAAAATTTACTTTCTCTCATTGAGGTCTTAAACCAATAGGAAGATAATGATTCATTCTAATTAACTGCATATACCATTAAAAAATCATTTGACTACAGTTGTTCATTCAAATATTATATGTTCGACTTCCAATAAATTATTATCTCATTACACGAGATCTATAAATAGTTTATATTTATTATTAAATTTGTCAATGTTTGACAAAAATAATCAAATTCTTTTTGACAACAATAGTACAATGAAAGTTTTTCAGAGTATGTTGAAGAAAATTAATCTATATATATATATAAAATTTATATTGGCCTTGTGAATTTACGACAAAGTTAAAATGATGAATTGATAACCATTTCCATAGTTAGACATATTCAATGAGTTTATTATGGCAAATCGCAATTTATAATGTATAAGTATAGAAATACAAATATATAATAATAACAAAATTTTACATAAAGGATATTTATTATATTTTCATCTGTCTAATTAATATTAGTTATTTTTAATCATGAATTCAAAAAGATTAACTGTATAAATACGTCAGATCAGTAAAAGAAAATTGTATGAGTGTTCACGTACCTATTATTCCATTTGATCGACTATATATTTTAATCAATCAGGCATATCTTCTATATTACTTTTTTTCAATTCTCTGAAGTCAATGTATTCAATTGTTTGTGCAAGTTGAGTATCTGATTTCACCACTTGCTTTTGTAATTTGATTTATTTTTCAGTTGTTTTATAAAAGGTACTTTTATAAGATAAAAATACGAGGATCACATTTTGAATTAGAGCAGAATTAACAAAACAAGTAATGGAATCAGATACTCAGCTACAAATGACAAAAAAAAGACATACTTAATCAATTACACTATATGATTAATTAACAAATACGTGAACACTCTTCACTTTTTTTCTGAAATATTTATTTCGAAGTATTCGTTGATATAGTGCAAGAAATTTAAGTAAAAATCTTTATTTTTTAGATAAAGAAGTTAAAATAAACATTTATTTGTTTTCGAATATTTATTACTTCTACTGAATGAATATAAATTGAGAAATAGTAAAGAATTTATGTTCAAAAAAGTTGAGTTAAAATATTCATATCTCAGTAATAAATATACAACCAATTGAATCTTCATAGGCTTTTTCATGACATATATATAATTCCAAGTAGAAAAGCAGTCCACATAAAAAATTCTCATGTGATACAACATTAAAGACAAATAGAGAGATACTTATGTTTTCTTCTATAGTTGTCTTAGTACACTAATACATTGATAATGATGTGATATTTGTTATTGAATGAGAAATTATTTGACTATATTCTCTTTTCTCTCGAGTCTTTATTGATAGATAAAGTACAAAAATATATTTTTTATCTCCATATTTTTCTCTTCAAAAAAAGAAGATTTTGGTTACATGAAAACAATAAAATAAAGAAATATCAGTTGTACATTAACAGTTTTAGAAGATTTATTAATCATCTTCCTGTGATCTTGATGCTACTGCCTGACGAATGCACATATCTTCAGGATGGAAATTTAATTGATTTTGTTTGTCATCCTTACATTCATTTATAGTAGTTTTAACATTTGGTGCATTTATTGTTGGCTTGTTAGTCGTTCTTGTATTAGGACCATCTGTTTGCTTCCTATGTGCAAAAAAACACAGAATTAATAATAGAATTATTAAATAACTTCTCATTTTTCATTCGTATCGAAATATAAAATAATTAAAAAGAGATCAAAGATAATTCAATATATAAAGATGTAGTAACTCACGAAGGAACATATTTATATGTTCAAACGTTTTAGAACCTATCTTTTAGCTATAAGTAGACTTCGATGAGGTATGAAAAATCTAAAGGTTCTAAAAATGTGAAATTTTGTGCACTATCTAGCCTAATTAAAGATTTCTTAAAAATTCAGTATCTCACGAATGTAACCTTTTTAGTTTCTTCATACTTGATCAAGGTCTACTTATAGTCAAAATATTGGTTCTAAAATGCTTGAACATGTGAATATGTTTCCTTGTCAACTGAATACGATCGTAAATCTATCACTCACTTTCTATAGGCTTGAAAGATAAATAATCTTTGATAGAGAACGAGATATGATCAGATTTGTTCTTCAAGATAATTACTACGACACGTATAATTTTTTCTAGTATGAATCTGATATGAAAACTCATAGTGTAGATCGACACAACTTTTCATACTCTGAAAAATGTACGTATTAATCATATTTATTGACAACTTTTCTCTTATCTATTTATAGTTATCATTAAATATGATTAATATGTATATTTATATATATATTATTGGTTTCTATATTAGATTTAAAAAAATAAAGATTATAAATAAACAAAATAAAATTCTTATTCAAGCATAAGTCTTTATTTTTCATTTATTATCTTAGAAATAGTAATAGGAACTGATCAAAATGATAATTTTTCAGAATATAAAAGAAACAAAAAACTTAGAAAACTCTGTAAAAATGCAAGTTTTACGGAAGAGAATTTACCCGATATTATTCTTCTGTGGATCCATGTTTTTGATTGATTAACGAGTATATGAATGAGAAGGGTGTCAAAAAAACAAATATTTCTATTACATTTTTTTCTTTGTTTTTTTTTCTTTCGTTCTATTACAAAATGAATAAATTCTCAGTGTTTCTTTTTCTCACATAGAAGAAAACGTTATTTAGTAATAAGAATTTGCATCGCAGGAGAATATGAAAATGATTAATTCGACATGACCAGCTGGCAAACTAATACATAATCATATAGTTTCTCATAGTAACAGAACTTATTCATGATGATGATGATTGGACGAATATTTTCTCCTCATTCTTCCATTATTCAATGAATAATATGTATAATTTTTTTTTTAGAGAGGTTACTGAATAAAATATAGAAATCAATTTGAGAATAACTGTATCACATACAAATGTAAATTTATTCACATATTAATCATTAGACTGTTTCACATTTTATATTAATACTTTTATTTTGTATCACTCAATTTTTAGTGTCTTCAAAATTATTTCCAATGATTGCATTCAATGTATTGATTTTTTGTCGTTATAGTTATATTCTAACATCCTAAAAAAATTCATTGTGTTTTGAAAGTAAATAAGTTTGAAAACATTAACTCCTATGAGTTTACTTTTTTTCTACACAATAAAATATCAAGTTTTTGTTAGTAATTTGATTGAATAGTTCCAGTATATTAACGAAGCTTGTTCGCGGTCTTATGATACATAATTTATTTCTTAATTGTATCTTGTTAGATTGTTACACAGCAGATCAACAATTTTCTGAGCAGTTGTTATCTTTCCCTCTCATGTCTAACATAAGGATATTACCTGTCAAAAAGTGATCAAGAACTAATGGTGATATGTTAAACATTCTATTATTAAAGTTCTGTTTATTTTCAGAAAAAGCGGAAGGTTTCTAAAAGTTTATCACCACCTTTTTAATGCTCTTTCATCATCATTTGAAAATTTCAATTAAATCTTATCTAAAGTGCTGTCCACCTCTGTAGGATAATTAGTTAATTGAACATTTATGAAAAATTTTGTCAATTCTTGACGTTTGTTTCTAACAATGATGAAATGTTTTGGTTTTTATTTGTTTTAGTGAGAATGTAAGAAAGAACAGTTGAGAAACAAAAAACAAATAAATGAATAATCGATTACACATGTATTTTTATTTTTCTTTTTCTTTGCTTTGAATAAGAATTGAAGAAATAATAGACTGAAGCCATGCGTATAAATGATTGAGTAAATATAATTTTTTTATTTTCTTTGCTTTATCTCGATCTTTCTGTAAAAACTAATTTTTTTATGATTATTAAATAAAAAAGATATAAATAGTCAAATCAAACACAGTTTCATTGACTAATATGAATTTTATTTTGTACAATATCTTTTCCATGTAATGCAAACGATTATGATGGTAAATTATGTGAAAGATGATCATTAATGCGTTTAATATTAATTAAAGAGAATTTTCATAAATGTCTGTCTTTTAAACAAACTGTAAAAGATATTATATACAATCGCTAAATAAGAAATATTCTTACGCTGAACGAACAATTTGTTTTTTAATTTAGATAATTATATTGATATTAAAGAATTCTTGTCTATTCTATGGAGTAAAATTAAAAATCAAGAATTCATCAAATTACTTGTACAATTTTATGCATACATATACTTCTCGTATACTTTGAATTTATGCCACTGTGACAATTTCACTTTCTGCCATTAATGTTCTAGCAATTGGCAATAGAAGCTCGTGGAAACTTGAACTTAGGGATGATTTAACTCAATATACACGTGGATCAGAAAATGATACGATAAGTCATTTAATAATAAAATTAAATAATTTAATAGTGGCAATGCCAATAAAATGATTTCATCAATATCACCAAAGAAGAAACCTACAGCTAAAACAAAGACTCTTTCTGTAAACTTATTTTGTTTGTTAAAAAAAAGCAATCTATATTTACAGTAGACATATCTTTTTTTTATGATGTTTAATTTGAATGAATTCTGTATTTAGAAGAATCGATAACCTATAAATCATAAAGGAATAAAAAAAATTGTCTTTAAGTTCAGTCAGGAAATTTAATTGCCAGAATATCACAGCTATTTCTACCAATTGAAAGAAAATCATGTGACATACTGTTAATTTTTAAAATTAGCAGAAAAGCTTTTTACCTATATTTTAGCGAATATTCATATGGATCGTTTCTTTAAGATTTAATCGCAAACAAAAGCATAAGCATTCAATTTTCCAACTGCGTGCTTTTCTATTCTTTATTTGTTTCTCTTTCGAAAAGATAGCTCTTGAATACATGACTATCTATGTATGCTATAGATTCGAACGATTAGTAAACAGCTTATTACCATTGTTATTAAGAAGTCTTACTATTCTATTAATCCTTTCGAGTCGATATGACCCATTGGTGAGTCTCACCACTGATAAAGCAATGTTCATATCACCGCGAATGGGTTATAATGAAGTATAGGACAATGTTGAATCATCCTATGTCCAAGAATGAACTATGCTCATATAAGTCAAAATATTTTTTTTAGGCACGGAAGATACTAATTCATATCCAAACGACATTTTTTCGATTAACTTCACTACCGCTACGATATTGAACAAAGCCTTTTGATTTTTAAGATAGTGGCTAGTTTAGATTAGAATTTTCACTGCTAATCGATCAGATTTATTAAGTGCCATAGTATAAGATTTATTTCGTATAGAAATTCTCCGCGAAGGCATGGATTTTTGAAACTTCTTCCCAGGAAAGCTAACAGATAAACAGAATTCATCGTAATCAACTTTGTATGACAGAAAAAGTAAAGTTCAACTTATTCATAGATCATATACTTTCTTCGTTGCAATATTTGTAAGAGAAAATAATAAATCTATTTTATATATTATTTTATCCAATAATCAATTAGATCATATATTATTTAGTGATAAACAGAAAATTTTATTATTCATATTTACAATAGAATATAAGATGTTATATAAGTTGACAATAATCAAGACAATCTTATGAAAACTTTATATGAGTTAACAATAACAGAAATTATTTGTAATTTAATTCGATGTGAGAAGAAAAGTAATGGATAATAGAAAAATTACAGCAAACAAAAACAATACAAGATTTATTTCAAATTCATTGTTGAAGTAAATATTCAATAATGTCTAAATAAATAAAATAAATATTTCATTAAAATATAAAAAATAAAATTTTTACCTCAATTAAATTTTCTATAAAATTTAGCTCAATATCATTTTCAACACCAGCAGAATTTTGTAAATTAGTTTTACCACAAATGCAATTTTCATTATTTTTTAATATAAATGTTCGTTTTACAAGAGGTTTACTTAATGGACTCATAATAAGTAAACGTTGAACAAACCAAGTAAGTTTAGCATAAGATGATGGCATAAGAATACAAGATGTACAATAATCATTACAAATTATTTTACCACAAATTGAACGACTTAATGTTTGTTGAATTTTTGTTAAAATTTCTTCAGCTGTTTCACCAATCATAAATGATATTGCTGTATCGAAATCAAGTGCTATTAAATATTTTGAAAGAATTAAACCTAATTCATCAATTAAAAGTTTGTGAAATCTTTTACGATCCATGTAAAACCAATTGGTAGTGTCATTTGATAACATACTTGTATTCATAATTATAATCGTATAAGAAAATTAGTTTGTATTAGTGAATGAATATGATTATAATATATTTCTCTTTTATAGTACTGGATAGGCCTGAACAAAGAACGTCTGCTAATTCTACGACAGATTGCAAATTGAACTAGGATAATGCAAAGTGTTCATATCCGTCCAACAGATATGACGAGTAAATTGCAATTGGTTCTATTCAATAGGCAAATTATATGTGTGGCATTTTCTTTAAACTGATAATAATGATACGAGAAAGATTTATGACAATCAGAATACAGTATGATGTCATTTGACATTTACTTTTCTGTATTTTTTTTCTTTTTTTTTAAAGAATTTATTTCTATTTAAATAGTACAATATCGTAAATCACAATCAGGTGGTTCTCTCAAATAATAAATATAAAAACCATTACAATTAGTTACTAAAATAAGATTTACCCAATAACAGTAATCATCATTATAATTAAAACAGACATAACCAGATGTAATATCTCCAGCTCTAGATGGATGAATTCCACTATACCAACCAGGAGCGGTTGTTCCACATAGACCTGTATCAATAGGACAATTAGCCAAAAGAGTTCCACCTGATCCAACAAAACGAATCCATATTGGTGTGCTTCCAAATTCTGATTGATCACAAGCAATTGATGCTGAATAATCTGGACTTCGTGTAGAATCATCTGTAATATTTGTATAAGTAGAACATTGTGAAGGTAATGGGCTTGAAGTTACTGTAGTGGTAATTGCTGTTGTGGGACATATTGTAGAGATAGCTAATCAATTACAAATATATTTATAAATAGGAAATAATTTCAAATTTAATATAGATACTTGTTGTAGTTGTTGTTGTAGTACCTTAAAATAATAGAAAAAGTCATTTGAATTATTATAAGATTTTCATTAGTTCTTAAAAGATTAATTCTAACCTTTATTAGCTAAAGCAACAATAGGTACGACAATAACAATAGCTAAGACAATAAGTAGAAAAATGCCTAAACCAATCCATAAGATTGTTGGCCATAAAGGTATTTTTGATTTTCTAAAATATTATAATAAAACTTGATTTTAATTAACATAGTAATTACTCACGAAGATGGAGGAGTTACAGGAATATCCGATTGTGTGATGGGAGCATTATCAAATGATATATTTTCATTCAAAGATGGTATAGTACTTACAACATAACGAGGATGTTGACGATATGGTTGAATTCTTGATGACATATTTTATTAAATAGTTTTTTTTTTTTTATTTTTCAAAATATTTGCACATAGTAAAAAATAGTATTTTGATCAATAAAATAAATGATGAAAAGAAAAAAAAAATAAGAAGGAAAAATTTCTTTTTTTCATTTGGAATATAAATAATAATTTGAACGACGGGTGATTGAAGTCGTGTAGGAGACGACATGATTTGTAATGTTTATCGCTTAGTTACATGCGGCACTGTATTCAAGTAATTTTAACAATAGAATATGTCACAAATAAACAATTCATTAATAGTTCATATGGTTCATATACATAACACGATGTGATAAAATCATAATTTATTCAAACCATTCAAAATTTCATCTGTTTTATAGACTTATAATGGAGACTGATAAGAACTCTTTAAAATCATTGATGTTTTCTGTACCAGTTTTAACCGACATTAACAGAAAAGAGAATGGCTTTTTATTTTAAATGAATCGATTATTATTTAAGAAGAATAATTAATAAAAAAAAATTATTTATTCAAATAAAATTTTAATACATTTTATGCGAGTTACTTAAACTATTAGACAACTATTTACTTTTCTTTTTTGTATCGATTGTTAAAGATAATAAAATATTTGGTTGGTAATATAGGTTAAACAATCAAAATTTGAATTATCAGTTAATAATAAGAAAACGATAAGTTAATTATACATAATAGCAGCAAGAGTATACAATTTATATCAGTAAAAAACGCAAATTTGATAAATAGATAACATAGATTTTACAAATAAAAATATTTTGTTCTAAATTGTCATTTTGAATATAAACTAAATCTTTTGTTGATTTAACTCATTGATACGATGAAGTTCATAATTTTAAATGTATTGACAAAGTTTTACTGCTTCAATCTTTTTATTCATTAACACTAAGAGAAACGCTAAGAAAAGGAAAAAAAGAAAAGAATACGTGTGTTGTACTTACTAAACGTATCCAAAAGTAGAATCTATTCTGTTACTAAATAGTATATTTACATAAAGTAAATAATGAAATTTTTCACTACGAATTGTTCAATAATTGATAGGCTGAACCGTGAGCAATCTTACAATCAAAACATTCAACAAGCAATATATAACACCTTTTAGCCGATCGAATCATTTGTATGTTGTATTTGATAGAATGAATATACGAAGAAATTAAAGCTACTTTCATTAATAATTAATTAGTGAAACAGAATAGAATATCATTTATATCATACATGATAACTTTATCTTATTATTAATTACAAAGTTTACAAAGATTATAATAAAATAATATTTCTTTGATGAAAATTATATTTAATTATATATAAATATTCTAATGTACTTTTTAAATTGTATAAAATACGTTAATTAGATTTTATTTTAAATATAAAACGTATGTAATTACATTTATATACAGCTGTAGTCAAAATAATTTACACAGATTGTTTTTTAATTTTAGGATCTTTTTTCATGGTTCAGAGCAACTATAAGCGTCAGTTTTTTAGAATTGACTCTTCGATAAGTATATCAAATAATTACTATAGAGAAGAAATATAGCCTTTCTTATCGACAAGTCTATCATATATCAATATTATACTATTGAAACAAAGAATTCATTCTATCTAAAGGGTGATCTAAAATTTCTCGCACAAAATGTTTATTCACTTTTGACCGGCTAGAAAGTATTTCCTATTAGTCAAAAGCTATGAGGTAGAATCAGAATTTTGTGCTCTTTTCGAATATAGACTCAGAAATTTTGTCTCACTTTTTTTTGTTCGAGAACAGTGAAATAATCTTTGAAAGGCTCAAAAAATTAGTTTGGACGGAACCTATGGGACGGAGTTCCCAGTAAACATATTTGTTCATTTCAGTCTGCTTGAAAGCATTTCAGACGAGTCAAAAACTATTAGGTCGCAACCAGAATTTTGTGCTCTCTTTGAATATAGGCTTAGAAATGTTGTATCTGATTTTTTTCAAGCACAGTGAGAAACCTTTTGAAAGTTCTGAAAAATTATTTTTAATGGTGAATCAACACGTTTTTGTTTACTCTATAAGTGCCTTTTCAAACATGCTAAGAATTGTCAAAATTGGTCGTTTTGTAGAGCAAACACTTCTCTACAAAATGTGATATTGAACTAAGCTGTAGCTTCTACCCAGCTGAAGTTACAATCATTTTGTCAAGCCCTCCTTTCAACGTAAAACGATTTTGGTTAAAAAGTCAGTTTTTTAAAAATGAGTATTTAGGGATAACGGAAACTGAGGTGCTTTTTCGATAGACAAAAACATTCTCAAATAGTGCATTTTGTAGAGCAGTTTCTGATCTACAAACTGATATATAAAGTAAAGATCGCAACTTTTAGCTTCGAATTGTAATAGTGAAAATACAAAAGTGCGCGAAAAATTTTTTCGTCCAAACTAATTTTTTGAGCCTTTCAAAGATTATTTTACTGTTCTCGAACAAAAAAAAGTGAGACAAAATTTCTAAGTCTATATTCGACAAGAGCACAAAATTCTGATTCTAGCTCATAGCTTTTGACTAATAGGAAATACTTTCTATCTGGTCAAAAGTGAATAAACATTCTGTGCGAGAAATTTTAGATCACCCTTTATTTCGAGAATTATTGATAGATAAATAGTCAAGAAATGTAATGCTGTAGCTAGTTCAGTTTGAACGAATCTCCCACATTTCATGATTTCTAAAACCAAAACTATCAATCTTAAATTCCAAAAATATCACTCACCCATGATTTTCTCATCATAGATAACATTTTTTGACTTTTATGGTGCATTGATAGAGTACTGACATAAATCGCCTGGACTATATGTTAATGAATATCTTGACATATCTATTTATAAAGATGTTAATAATCTTATTTGCATGAAATGTTCAATATCAATTATAATATATATGCATATTATTACTATCTGAAAAATAATTGATAAAATAAAAAATTCTTTATTTTCTCAAATTTTTAAATTTGAATTATTATTGGGTCCTTCTTTTGTTCAAATGTATCAAAATATCCTTCGTAAAATTCTCATATTCACGCTTATGTGTTGTGAATTTAAAAAACGATTTTTCCCTATCCGTTTTCTCAAGTTCTTCTCAAACCAAGACAATAAAATATAAATCACAAAAATCTTTTACAATGATACTGAAAAAAAAACATACTGTGAAATGTCTTTGATGGACATAATCTATCTAAAAAGGAAATTCATACACAAGCTTCATTTACGTAAATCAGCTATATAAAATATCAATGTTGTTCAAGCGAATAACTTACTGTTCCGTGTTTGAGATAGTGTC